>JAOTRH010000027.1:5683948-5715531 GCA_034768845.1 Heliamphora exappendiculata
TAAAAATTATGATTTTTCAGTATACATTCCTAACATATATGCATGTTATTTTCTTCAAAACGCATGTTTAGATTAGTTTAGCTTATTTTTTTATTGTTTTTTTTTTATTTTTTTATTAACAGTTCATGTTTAGATAATTTTAGTATTTTTAATCATATTTTTTTTATTTTTTTATTCAAGCCATGCTAGCTTAGTTTATTTTTGTAAATATTGCATGTGAGAATATTCCATGTATCCTTTAAATAGAAATTGCATGTTATATGATTTAGGATTTAATCCATTTACTTGCTCTAATTTGGAGTGCTACATACATATCTTACGTATTTTTCGTATTTAATTTTGGATGATCTCTCTTTGTCTCCATTTTCTTTAATTGTATGCATTTGCAAAAATCTGTTAAAGAACCAATGATGGTTAGTAGAGACTAATCTTATGGTTGGGCGAACGGGACTTTTAGTGAAAAAATCTGTTAAAGAACCAATGATGGTTTGCATAAATTCCATGTATCCTTTTCTAGATTCGTACGTTAGCCCACAAACCCTCTTTCTCTTGTTAACGTTTTCAAAATCAGTAGTCATTTTTATTTTTATTTTTGTTTTTCTAAAGATTTTTAGGATTTTCTAAAAATTTTCTTAAAAGTTCAATGATTTTTTAAAAAATTTCTAGGATTTTTTTAAAAACTTTTTGGATTTTCTACAATTTTTCTTAAAAGTTCTAAGATATTTCTCAAAATTTCTAGAATTTTCTTTAAAAAAATTTCAAATTTCTAAGTTTTTTTTTAAATTCTAGGATTTTTTAAAAATTTCAAAGATTTTCTTATATTTTTCTCAAAATTCTAAGATTTTTCTTAAAACTTCTGGGATTTTCTAAAAAAATTTAGGATTTTCTTAAATTTTCTTCAAAATTCTAAGATTTTTCATAAAATTTCTAGAATTTTCTAAAAATTTCTAGGATTTTCTTAACTTTTTCTCAAAATTCTAAGATTTTTCTTAAAATTTCTAAAATATTCTAAAAAATTTTAGGAATTTATTAAAATTTTCTCATACTTCTAAGATTTTTCTCAAAAGTTCTCTAAAAAATTTTTGGATTTCCTTAAGATTTTTCTTAAATTTCTAGAATTTTCGTAAAATTTTCAAAAATTTCTTCAAATTCCTAGGATTTTCTAAAATTTTCCCAAAAGTTTTTCTAATGCCCCTTAAATTTCTAGAGTCTGTAAAATAATAATAAACAATAATTTAAAAAATTTACAATAAAAAATTTTAATTACAATTAAAAAATTATTATTATTATAAATAATAAAAATAAAAATATCTAAATTTCCTTCAAATTTTAGAATTTTGACAAAATTCCTCCAAAATTCTAATTTTTCAAAAATAAAAATAAAAATCTCCCCCTTAATTTTCTATATTCTTCTTAGAAATAAAAATGTAAATTCAAGTATTCTATTTTTAAAATAATTGCCCATTTTATTGTTCGTTCAATCCTAAGTGTCCCTAGAGTTTTAAACTCCATCACTTGGGTACCTAAGCGAAGTTCAAATTCCAACCATCAATCGCACCGTCAGGTCCAAGAAATCATCCAACCTAAGCGAAGTACATACAGATGGGCGCCAGCGAGACATATGATGGTCAGGCTCCCGGAGCAGAACGTCAGCCGCAACCGTGTCAGTAGGAGGCTCGTAGCGTCTCGTCCCACGATGAACCATGCGGTGAGGTAATGAGCGTATGTATGTGGGTCGAAGGGCGCCGAATGACCGTCTCTAGCATCGAGGTCCAAGAAATCATCCACCGCGGCCTCAGCAGCAGTGTCTGCAGTTTCCTACGCCGCAGCAGCTACTCGTGCCTCCTCAATAACACGGTGGGAAGCACGCTCTGCCTCAAACACAAGCGTGTCCATCGCAGCATATGGTAGCGTAGAGGTGACCCCATCGGCAAGAAGACTAGAGGTCGTGCCCCCAAGAGTCCCTATAGAGGAACTCCTAGTAGCAGATGGGCCCCGTCATGCCCCAAGGTCGTCATCTCCCTGACCCTGACCCGCCATGAAAGAAAAATGGAATCAGGAGCAGCTGTGTGAACATCGTGTGAATAAGAAAAAGCAAGGAAAAGATAAAAAGAGAAGGAGGAAGCTAAGAGAGACAAGAGAGAAGGTTGAGAACACCAGAGTCTAGAGAGAGAGTAAGGAAGGTGCGAATGAGCCTCTTTCGCGCGCTTGGGAGGCTTTATGCGCGTCTCTAGTCGGCGGTCGCCATGTCCTATGTGAGCGACCGCCAGGTTTGCCAAGAGCCACATGGCGACCGCCCAGTCGTAGGGATTTAGAACTGGCAACCGCCATGTCAGACGGATTTGCTCTCGGCGGTCACCAGGTTGTCAACGGTCACTTCATGTCTCGAGCCTCGCACCCAGTTCTGATGATCATCAAGGTGTTTTAGGGGGCTGTTTGGGTGTTGATTATGTTTACTATGGTTCTTGAATAATTTTCAAGTTTTTTTTAAAATTTCCTTAAAATAAAATAATAATCTTTTTCTTAAGGATAATTTCAAAAGACTTTTCAAAAAAAATAATTTTCAAAGTTTGGGTATTCTATTGTGTGTACTTTTAACCCTCAGCTTTTACTCCCGATAAATTTAATTTTAGGTCATGCTTTGGCTTTTAATTATTTTTATCTTGTATCTCATCCCAAATTTTTAGGTCTTGTCTTGACCTTTTAATTTGGATTTTCTTTTCGATAAATTTAATTTTAAGCCGCAACTTGGCTTTTATTTATTTTTATCCCACGTTTTGAATTTTTAGGTCTTAACTCGACCGATTAATTTGATGTCTGACTCGTCGGTCCTCCTCATGATCCTAAACTGACTTTTTGGCCCTCCTCATGATTGCATTACACGATACTTGTCATGCATCATATCTTACATTCTTGCATTTTGTCCCATGAACTACGTTTTGGTCAGATACTTAGCAAAGGGGTACGTAGGCAGCTCGATTAAAATTCAAGTACGACCAACATCATATGCATGCTTGTATGTTTGTGGCCTAAGATTGACGAATCGGTCAAATAGTTGTTGTTTCTAGATTTTGATACAACCTACTTCCCGCATTGCTACGCAAGTATATCAAAGAGGGGCAACTGTAGACACCCCAATTTGACCCTACCCAATCTTAGGCGAATTCGATGATGAAAACATATGGAATAGTCCTCAGTTCGATCCTTGACAAGTGATCCAAGCTCGGTATTTGAACTCGAAATCTTCAAACCAATGAAATTTTGTCGAACTTTCGAAACTTGCTGCCCAAGTGAGGCGACCGCCATGGAACTTTGTAGAAACCCTAGCTAAACATGGCGACCGCCACATTCTATCACGGCGACCGCCAATTTCCATCATGGCGACCGCCAATTTCCATCATGGCGACCGCCATAGAACTTTGTAGAACCTTTCAAAAACATGGTGACCGCCAACTTGCATTGTTGCGACCGCCAACTCCAAATGGCCTGACGTGTCACTAAAACGTGGCAGTACCTCATTGGCTGAAGAACTCTATAAATACCGTATCTCTGGTACATTTTTTATAAGAATTGGAGTGTGAGATTTTTTAGAGTGAAGCTCTGCCGAGAAGCCGAGCAATTTCAAGCCCCAAAAATAGGATTTTCCATAGTATTTTCTATAATATTTTCTGTATAGCTTTTCCTTGCTCCTCGGTCCTTCTCATGACCCTAAACTGACTCAACGGTTCTCCTCATGACCCTAAACTGACTCATTCGTTTTTCTCATTACTCTAAACTGACTCGTCGATCCTCTTCATGACCCTAAACTGACTCCCCGGTCCTCTTCATGACCATAAACTGATTCTTCGGTCCTCCTCATGACTCTAAACTGACTCGTCGGTCCTCCTCATTACCCTAAACTAACTCGTTAGTCCTTTCGCGACCTAAAATTGATTGATGTCTTTCTTGCATTATACATGATTGCATTACACGATACTTGTCATGCATCATATCTTACATCCTTGCATTTTACCCCATGAACTACGTTTTGATCTGATCCTTAGCAAAGGGGTACGTAGTCAGCTCGATTAAAATTCGAGTACGACCAACATCATATGCATGCTTGTGTGTTTGTGGCTTAAGATTGATGGCTTAGTCAAATGGTTGTTGTCTCTAGGTCTTTGATATAACCCATTTCCCGCATTGCTACGCCAGTTATATCAAATAGGGGCAACTGTAGACACCCCAATTTGACCCCGCCCAATCTTAGGCGAATTCGATAATGAAAACAGGTAGAATAGTGTCTTAGTTAAATCCTCGGAAAGTGATCCAAGCTCGGTATTTGAACTCAAAAACTTCAAACTAATAAAATTTTGTCGAACCTTTGAAACTTGCTGCCCAAGTAAGGCGACCGCCAACTCTCACAATGGCGACCGCCATAGAACTTTGTAGAAACCCTAGCCAAACATAGCGACCGCCACATTCTATCACGGTGATCGCCAACTTCCATCATGGCGACCGCCATAGAACTTTGTAGAACCTTTCAAAAACATGGCGACTGCCAACTTGCATTGTAGCGACCACCAACTCCAAATGGCCTGACGTGTCCCCAAAACGTGACAGCACCTCATTGGCTGAAAAACTTTATAAATACCGTACCTCTTATACGTTTTCGAGGAGAATTGGAGTTTGAGGTTTTTTAGAGTGAAGCTCTGCCGAGATGCCTAGCAGTTCCAAGCCCCGACGCCGAAGCTCTATCGAAATACCGAGTCCTAAACCTCCCACACCTACATTTGAAACCCTAGCTTGGAATCACCATCCGAGGATTGAAGCACATTCCCCAACTTGAGGATTCCACAATTCAGGTATCATGTTTGAATTTTCGATCTTCTAGCTCCATTTTCTCTCTCTTAGAGTAACCGGATTAAAATTCAATTTCAAGTTGCCTATTCTTTCCATTTATATAGTTAATCTTGTTTATTTCATATAATTTAGTTGTTTTCTTTACTTCTTTAATTTTTAAATTCCACCACACTCACACTTAGAAGATTGTAAAAAAAATTTAATTTGTATCATTTAATTAGTTCTAACATATTTTGTCAATTACAACTTAATAATGTTATTAATTGTTATAATAATGCACCCACATTTATGTGAAGGTAGTAATTAAAGCTACATTTCGCATTTAAATTGAATAGTTGTAATTAATTTATTTGTCTTTTTAATATTAGTCCAATTTCATTTATTAGTATATTCTATTCTCTTTTCTTTTCTCTTTTAGTATAGTACTTTTATTTTCATTCACTAGTTATTTTAATTTCTTTTATCTTTCTAGTATTAGTTTAATTTTGTAGCATTTATTTTATTTTATTTTCCTTTAATTAGTCTAACTTTCCTTTAATGATGTTCTAATTCATTTCCTTTTCTTTAATAGTAATGTAATTTTTTTCTCTTTTATTTCTTTTTTTTTATTTTCTTTATCTCTTTTAAAATACGAAATATAAATAATTAGGTTTTCTTTTTCAACAGTCTTATAAATATTTTCTAACCTTTTTCTTTTAGCATAACTTTTCTTTTAGCATAACTTTTCTTTTATGGCCTTTTTTTCACCCTTAAATCTCTAAATTCTCTTTACTATAAAATTTTCATTTCATTTTCTTTATTAACAAGCTTTCTTTTAGAATTCTTGCACATCTTTTATATTTTTTTTTAATGCTAGTTTAGCTTCTTTTTTTTTTTTTTAACAATTCATATTTAAATAATTTTAACATTTTCAACCATATATTTTTTTATTTTATTCAAATCATTATAGCTTAGTTTGTTTTTGTAAATATTGCATGTGGGTATGTTTTATGTATCATTTAGATAGAAATTACATGTTATAGGATTTAGGATTTAATCCCTTTACTTGCTCTAATTTGGAGTGCTATGTACAAATCTTATGTATTTTTCGTATTTGATTTTGAATGTTCTCTCTTTGCCTCCATCTTCTTTATTTGTATGCATTTGTAAAATTCTGTTAAAAACCAATAATGGTTAGTAGAGGCCAATATTATGGTTAGGCGAACAGGATACCTAACATCTTTTCCGATTCGTACCTTAGCCCCCGAACCATTTCTCTGGTTAACGTTTTCAATAGCACACTTTTAGAGTCAATTTGTTATTCACCAATTAATGGTTTTGAATATCACAAAATTCATGATTACTCTACTCATGGAAATAAACAAATTAGAACTTAGAATCATCAAAAAAGATTAATCCAACACAAAGATAATTAGTTTCAAAGTTAGCTAAAAATCATGTTCTAATTTTTCCAAAACTCACTTTTTTCAACAATTCCCCACATGAATGGAATTTGATGAAAAAGAAAATGCAACAAGATGCAGACACTGAGAAAGTTCAATAAGAAAATTCTGCATAGGATAGGTAGCTTTTGGCTTTGAACCTTCCCTTGTAAAAAATTATCGGACTTACTGGCTATTCAGTTGACGCGATGCCTTGAATTGTTCAGCCGTTTGTGTAAGTCAAGATAATAGAGTTTACACTGAATTTTTCTAAACACAGCTAAGTTCTCACGGTTGTGCTCATTTTGGCCCTGGGTAAATCCTGGTTTCATGAGTACTGTTAAAGAGTGTAACCTTAGCATTCTCACATAAGTGGCCCATTCTCACTCATATAGGTGATTCTTATTAAGAGTATCCTGCTATACCCCACTTGAATTTCAAGATATAAAAACCATTAAAAGTATAGCTTAACCTAATAACACTACAGGTATCACTGTATGATCATAGGAATGGGTAGGAGATTTTATCTTCACAGTGATGGCACTGAGTTACACACAATTCGGTTGTCCCTTTGAACCTAGATCTTGGAATCTCCAGTCAGCTAGGTTAGGTTTCCATTGAGGCGACTCTTAATTCATAGGTTGTAAAGCCCATTCCCTTCAATAAACGACTAACTTGCTCTCTGCTTAAGCCTTTAGTTATCGGATCCACTATATTATCTTTAGACTTTATATAATCAATGAAAATTATTCCACTCAAGAGCAAGTGTTTCACGGTATTGTATCTACGATGTATATACTGAGACTTACCGTTATAGATATTATTCTGTGCCTTAGCCATTGTTGATTGATAGTCGCAATGTAGGCAGATTGCTGGTACAGGTTTAGGCCACACAGGAATGTCTTCTAAAAGTTGACGAAGCCACTCAACTTCCTCTCCAGCTTTGTCTAAAGCTATAAACTCAAACTCCATTGTGGACCTCGCTATACACGTCTGTTTAGAGGATTTCCATGACACAGCTGCTCCACCCAAAGTGAATACATATCCACTCGTGAATTTTGAGTCATTAGTATCAGATATCCAATTAACATCATTGTACTCTTCTAGTACAGCTGGATATCGAGTATAATACAGCCCATAGTTTTAGATGTATCTCAAATATCTTAGTACCCTTATAATTGCTTGCCAATGATCCGTTCCAGGGTTACTAGTATACCTGCTCAATTTGCTCACAGCATATGCCAAGTCAGGTCTTGTACAATTCACTAAGTACATGAGACTCCCAATAATACGAAAATATTCCAATTGCGATATGCTTTTATCTATATTCTTAGACAAATATAGATTTATATCTATAGGTGTCCTTGCAATGCGAGTACCACCCTTATCAAAATTTTCAAGAATTTCTCCAACATAATGGGACTGAGATAAGGCACATCCATAAGATATTTTAGTGATTTTCATCCCTAATATAACATCTGTTATTCCCATATCCTTCATGTCAAATCTCTTGTTCAACATATTCTTGGTAATATAACTTGCTCTCTTCTGGGTTTTGATTTCAACAGATGGTTTTAATGATATAAAACTCTTTTATTAAAATTGGTGTTTGGTGGATTTTCACGTGACTCTGAATTTTGGGGCGTGACAAATTAGTATCAGAGCTCTGGGTTCGAATACCTAAGAGCCATGGGAAGAGGGTTTATCACCTGGTAAGGTTGATTGTATATGCTTGCTTGCATGTGTTTAAACGTCAGTTTATAACATGTTAATAGCTTTTTGAGCATGATCGTGTGTCTACGTGTGTATGGAGGGTGAATCTCAGGATTGACTAGTCTTGCCTTTGGGCGTTTGGTTAAACACATTTGGAAACTAAGTTAGAAGCGCGTTTGACCAACATGTATTCTAGCAAAGAATCTGAATGCATTACCCTAATTGACACGTCTGTTTTGTTAGTTCTCCTCAGTATTTAAGATGTGCTTGCATAATCTTATGTGGCTATGTGACAGCATGATTATGTGTTTATGTTACGTAGTAACATGCTATAGGAAATCTTATCCTATTTTTTTTTCCTTACATAGAATTATGTCCACGCGGGGAGTGCAAGGACGGGGTCGTGGTCGAGGGCGTGCACATGTTCAGGTTTCAAAGGAGGGAGACGTTCATGCCCCACCGGAACAAGTAGGCGGTGCTGACGTTGTCCAGGTGATGCTTGCCACTATACGAGCTATGGCAGAAGCGACCAGAGCTAGCGTGTGGGTTCCTGAGCCAAGGGCTTCTGTAGCTATGCGGGAGTTTTGGCGATTGGCTCCTCCGACCATTGCAGGGGAGCCAGACACAAAGGCAGCTACTGAGTGGTTGGAAGTGACCACGACCATCTTCGATACTCTAGATATCGAGGAGGATGCTCTGCGCATAAAGTTGGCAGCGTTCCAGCTGTGGGAAGACGCTAGAGAGTGGTAGAAGTTTGCTAAGACCACGGTGGATGATACGTGGGTCGCTTTCACGAGGGTTTTCTTGGAAAAGTATTTTTTGAGATCTTCGAGAAATACTTACAGAGAGGAGTTCTTATCCCATATTCGGGGGAATCTGTCTGTGGTCCAGTATGAGGCCAAGTTCGAGAATCTGTCACGATTCGCACCTGAGATGGTATCGACTGAGGAGTTCCTCACTCAGAGGTTTGAGAGAGGACTTCGACCTACTATCAAGGATAGGGTTGCAGCACTAGAAGTGGAGGTGTACATCAATCTGGTAGAATCTCCTATCCGTGTTGAGAACTCGTTGGCAGACAATCGCAGGATTAGGGAGAGCGAGAACCAGCTGATCAGTGGAGGTACACAGCTCCAGTGGCGCAGGAGCAAGCGCCAGAGGTCGTCTAAACCTAGTTCTTATTTTGTCGGGTCATCTTAGCCGCAGTCGTCTGCACCTACACCTTCAGTGGCTTCGGTAGGAAGGCCAGAGCAGAGAGGGTTGATCTGTTATAGATGCAAACAGCCGGGCCATCGTTCAGTTAAGTGCCCGCAGAAGGGCCAGGCTCAGAGTTCAGCGCCCGTCCAGTCACAGGCGAGAGACCCACCTATCTGTTTTGTGTGTGGTCAGTTTGGGCACTTTCGCAAATAGTGTCCCAGAGAGGGGAACGTCCAGGACGTGACAGGAGCTTCAGTAGCATCATCTGCACAGAGGCGACATGCTCCACAGTAGCCTAGGGCTCAGACTTCTAGGTTTGTGGAGGGAGGTGCTTCAGCTCAGTCAGTAAAGCAGCCATCGACTCAGAGTTATGGGGGACATATTAGATTGTCGTAGGCGAGGGCCTATATTCTTGCTGATCGTAGTGCTTCCAAAGCACCAGTTGCGTCTGATGCAACAGTTACTCCGGCCATGATCAGAGGTACTCTTCTAGTCTTTAGATCATGGGTCAGTGTCCTTATAGAAAGGGGAGCATCACATTCATTTATATCCTCTGGATTTGTGTCTGCTTTAGGGTTGGAAATTGACTGGTTGGGTAGTACCATATGCGTGGAGATCCCAGTTAGTGGGAATGTGACGCTGATCCTTGTTTGTAGATATTGTATTATGGAGGTCGCCAGTCATTGTTTAGAGTTTGATCTTATCATTCTAGACATGACCATATTCGATATCATCCTAGGGATGGACTGGCTGACTACTTACCAGGCCTATATAGACTATGAGTGACGGAGAGTGTCGATCTATACACCGGAAGGTGATTGCTTCTACGTGTGGGTGATCGAGATGAGGGATTGGTGTCTGTACTAGGTGCCGCGCGAGTTTGAGGGAACTTGGGTTCTCTCTTTTCTGCTCTCAGATTGGATGTGCCAGCTGAGGTTCGAGAGGAGTTGCCCCTGTGGTGTGTGACTATCCAGACGTCTTTCCTGACGATCTTGTTCCAAGAACTGCCCCTATCTCTATGCCATCTTATCACTTTACACCTGTTGAGTTGCGTGAACTCAACGTGCAGTTGCAGGAGTTGCTGGACAAAGGATTTGTACGGCCGACTACATCGCCGTGGGGAGCACCAGCTTTGTTCGTGAAGAAGAAAGATGGGTCGCTGAGACTATATATAGACTACAGGAAGCTGAACTAGGTAACGGTGAAGAACAGGTATCCGATGCCGAGGATCGATGACCTGTTTGATCAGTTGAGGGGATCATGTTGCTTTTCGAAGATAGACTTGAGATCTGGGTATCATTAGTTGAGGATTAGGGACGAGGACATAGCGAAGACCGCCTTTAGGACTCGGTATGGTCACTATGAGTTTCTGGTTATGCCGTTCGGCTTGACGAACGTTTCAGCTACATTTATGGGTCTGATGGACCGTATCTTCCACCCCTATCTGGATAGTTTTGTGGTCATGTTCGTGGATGGCATTCCTGTCTATTCACCTAAGAGGGAGATGCATGAGGAGCATCTGCACGTCGTCTTGTAGCTTCTGAGAGAACATCGCTTGTATACAAAGTTTGAGAAGTGTGAGTTCTGGATGTCAAAGGTGAGGTTCCTTGGACACGTGGTGTCAAAGGATGGGATATCAGTAGACTTGACCAAGACTAATGCAGTGACGGATTGGCAGCGATCGAGGAATGTTTTTGGGATCCGTAGTTTTCTGGGTCTAGCGGGTTATTACCGACGGTTTGTATAGGACTTCTCTAGGGTTGCAGCACCGATAATGCGCCTTAAGCGCAAGGGAGTCAGTTTTGTATGGAGCGAGTCCTATGAGTCAGCTTTCCAGGAGCTAAAGAGGAGATTGACCTATGTACCGGTATTGATTATTCCAAAGTGAGGTCTGGGGTATACTGTGTATTGCGACGCATCACTTGATGGTTTCGGTTGTGTGTTGATGCAGGGAGGCAAGGTTGTAGCCTATGGCTCGCGAAAGTTGAAGACACATGAGAGGAATTACCCGACGCATGATCTGGAGTTAGCAGCCGTAGTCTTCGCTTTAAAGATATGGCGGCATTACTTATATGGTAAGCATTTCGAGGTTTTCTCCGATCACAAGAGCTTAAAATACTTATTTTCACAAAAAGACCTGAACCTTCGCCAGCGACGGTGGATGGAGTTGTTGGGAGATTATGAATTTGATTTGCAGTACCACCCAGGGATGGCAAATGTCGTAGTTGATGCGCTCAGTAGAAGATCTCATGGTTCGTTAGCTTCTGTGGCTATACAGGAATGGGACATGCTCAGAGTTGTTGGAGAGTTTAATCTGTGTCTCAGGGAGACCAGGGAAGGTGCGACTTTATATTCCGTAGCTTTACAGCCCACATTAGTTGCACGCGTGTTAGAGGCTCGAAGGACCCATCAGGAGGCTCAGATGATACGGGATCGCATTGCTAGTGGGACAGACACAACAGGATGGGTGGTGAGTTCAGACCAGAGTCTGAGGTTGACAGGGCGTTTATTTGTGCCAGAGTCGTGCCGTGCTAAGGTGTTACATGAGTTTCATCACTCACGTCTTGTAGTGCATCCGGGAGGCACGAAGATGTATCACGATCAATGCCGACAGTTTTGGTGGATGGAAATGAAAAGGGATGTGGTCTGATTCGTCTCTCGATGCTTTACTTGTCAGCAAGTAAAGGTGGAACATCAGAGACCTGCAGGATTGTTACAGTCGTTGCCTGTATATGAGTGAAAGTGGGAGAATGTCACTATAGATTTTGTATCGGGACTTCCACGCTCGTCGAGGGCACACGATGCTATTTGGGTTATAGTGGATAGGTTGACGAAGTCTGCGCACTTCCTCCCCATTCGAGTGACAGACCCAGTGGACCGATTGAGCAGATTAAACATTCGAGAGATAGTTCGACTACACGGAGTATCAGTGACTATCATTTCTGATCGAGACCCGCGCTTTGCATCGCGCTTTTGGCAGAGTCTTCAGGTGGCTTTGGGGACGAGCTTGACTTTTAGTACAGCTTTTCATCCTAAGACTGACGGTCAGTCTGAGAGAACAATTCAGATTTTAGAGGACATGTTAAGAGCGTGCGTGCTTGACTTTTGGGGTTCTTAGGAGGATCATCTATCATTGGCAGAGTTTGCATACAACAATAACGATCAGGCCAGTATTGGGATGGCACCGTATGAGGCTCTGTATGGTAGGCCATGTAGATCGCCGGTGTGTTGGACAGAGGTAGGAGAGACCACTATTGTGGGACCTAACTTAGTACAGGAGACGACGGAACAGATTGTCGTGATTCGTCAACATCTGGTGACAGCTCAGAGGCGCCAGAAGAGTTATGTCGATCGGAGGAGGAGACCGTTGGAGCTTGTAGTGGGAGATCATGTGTTTCTGAAGGTCTCGCCACGTAGAGGCTTGATGTGGTTTGGCCATAGCGGGAAGCTATCACCGCGCTTTATTGGACCTTTTGAAATCCTGGAACGGATTGGCGTGGTAGCATACCGCCTAGCTTTGCCACCTCAGTTAGTGTCTGTGCACAACGGCTTTCATGTTTCCATGCTTCGAAGATATGAGCCCGATCCATCACATGTATTAGATTGGGCTAAGTTGCGAGTTGCTGAGGATATCACGTATGAGGAACGCCCGGTGAGGATTCTGGATACGAAGGAACAGGTGTTACGGGGAATAATGATCGCGTATGTCAAAGTTCAGTGGCTTCATCACGGAGTTGAGGAAGCGACTTGGAAGCTTGAGTCTGGGATGCGTGCTAGATACCCTGATCTGCTTACGTCGTGACCTTGTAGTGAATTTCGGGGACAAAATTCCTTAAGGGGGAGAGTTGTGAGACCCCGAACTTTGTTAGTTTTGATATATATAAATGTTGACGTGTTTTTCCTTCATGTTATATATCATCGATGCTTGGTTTATGTTTTGGGTGGTAGAACAGCATATTTAGATATGTTTTAAGCTTTTTCAGACCTTGTTTAGATGGGTTGGGTTGGTTTTCGGCTTGTTTGTTTTGCCTTAGAACACAAAACCCGAGAAGCAAAACAGTGTGGAGTTCAGTCGACTGGAGGGGTGAGTTCGATGGACCGAACTATTTTTGGTGAGTTCGGTCGACTGAACCAGGGGGTTCGGTCGACTGAACCTATGGCGGTTTGCATTTTTTGAGGCACTTCAGTCGACTAAAGTGGCCTCTTCAGTCGACTAAATAGGCTTTTTGGCATGCCCATAAGACCTCCAGTGGCTGAAACGTTTGGGAAATGTTTGGTTTCTTCCATTCTCTCTACATTCTCTCTACTTTTTCGTGTTGTTCGACCCTAGTTTTTGACGATCAGCTTGTGGATATTTTCTATCTACGCTGTTAATTTCATGTTCATTCGATCATATTCTCGTTCCGACGAGATTCGATTTTTGAGGCTTTGGATTTTGACTCAACGAGGTAGGATTCTAGACCCTACTGCTGTATTTGTGTGTTATATGTAATTTTATACTTTTTCACCGATAGAAAATGCATTAAATGTCATATCTATGTTTAAACCTTAATTTTTCGGGTAAAAAGTATGTTTTTTGCTTTTCTTGATTTAGTACAGCATATGACAAGTGATCTTTATGATTTTCAAATAGTGTTCTTGAAAATGGTGGTTTTGTTGGAAAACGAAGGATTTTGATGAAAATCTCAACATTTTATGTTTTGGAGGTTTGGAGCTCGCCTTCGGGGTTGAGTCTCAGATTTTGAAACGTTTTATGAAAAATGGAAAAATATTTTGAAAATATTTTTTTCGATCTCCATGTTAATGGATGGATCTATATACATGTATAATGTATATTTGCGAAAGGATTTTTGTAGTTGATGCTACAGTTTCTTTTTTTTAGAAGATTATCTAGATGTAGCGGGATGACCTATATGTGGCACGAGTTGCCTTCGGTGTAAGTCCAAAAACGTGCGTAGCGTAGGTACTGAAGTCCTTGGGGTTAGTCCCCGTAAACTGAGACATATTGGTGCTTTGCTCCCTCGGGGTCGTAGCCCGTATATTAAGCATTCGTTGTGGTGCTCCGTATAGAACCTGTGGGTATCTAGACGATCCCACAATATCTGGGGGTTAGATACTGGACATGAGTCTATAGTTGTGGCCCCTATCCCCTTGTGATTGAGTAGGTACATAGGATCTTACTCTTCTTATTCCGCGATGGTACATTCCACGAGGGAACGATGTTTTGATTACTATTTTTCATTAACTGTGGTGATTTACTTGCATTATTTGCAGTATATAGTTTTAAGGATGAAAACAGGATTTTATGATAATGAAACCATTTTGGGAAGGCTCGTGTTGGCCTAATGGAAAACTTGAGGGTTTTTGATGAATAACCTTTTGGGGCTTGTGGTTGAGTTAGCTCCCACTGTATGACTGCATATTACCTACTTTACAGCTTTACTGTTTGTTTCTACTGAGCTTCGGCTCACGGGTGAATTTTTCTGTAAAAACTTTTATAGGTGATGATGTAGATGTGGATCTTGAGTAGATCTTGTGATGCCCGTGCTGACGGTTGATGGAAGATTGTAGTAGTTTTTCTTTTTGGTATGCCTGATCCTGAAGGTAGTTTTGTACGCCATAAGGCAATATATTGTATGCATGTTGACATTGTATGTCTTTACTTATGAGAGATGAATCTTCTCGGTTTTGATTTCAACAGATGATTTTAATGATATAAAACTCTATTTTATTAAAATTGGTGTTTGGTGGATTTTCACGTGACCCTGGATTTTAGGGCGTGACAGCTACCTTAGCTAAACAGCCCCACACTCTTAAGAATTTATAGAAAGTCTTTCGACAATTCCATAATTCATATGGAGTTTTATTCGTTTTCTTATGAGGTATTTTGTTAAGAATATAATTGGCAGAAAATATCGCTTCCCCCACAAGTTCTGAGGTAACCCAGAACTAATGAGTAAAGCATTCATTATTTCTTTTAAAGTATTATTTTTTCGTTCAGCAACTCCATTTTGCTGTGGATTATAAGGAGCTGTGGTTTGATAAATAATTCCATATTGTTAACAGAATTCACCGAAAGGTAATTCATATTCCCCTCCCCTATCACTTCTTAAGGCTTTAATTTTTCTGCCAAGTTAGTTCTCAACCTCTATCTTATACAAAATAAAACTTTCTAAGACTTCATCTTTGCTCCTTAGCAAATACACATAATAGTACCCAGTACAATCATCTATAAAAGTGATAAAGTACTTTTTATCTCCATGTGTTTGAACAAATTTCAAATCACATATATCACTATCGATTAAACCGAGAGGCTCGGTACTTCTTTCCACATATTGGAAAGGCGCTTTAGATAATTTATCTTCTACACAAGTTTCATATTTATGATTTGAGTTAATTTCAAATTTAGGCAAATAATCCATATTAATTAATCTAAGCAATGATTCAAAATTAACATGACATAATTTACCATGCCACACATAAAAAGACTCAAGCATATAAGTAAAAGATGTAGTAGTTTTATTAATAATTTTAAGAACAACTGTGAGTACATTCAGTTTAAACAAGCCGTCTGACAGGTACCCTTTCCCAACAAACATTTCCTCTTTTGTCAGTACAAACTTGTCAGACACAAAGACTTACCTGAACCCATTTTTGCTCAACAAAGATCCTGACACTAAATTCTTTCGAATTTCTGACACTTGCAGAACATTGGTGAGGGTCAGCTTCTTTCTGGAGGTCATCTTCAGCACAACCTTTCCCTGTCCTTCCACCTATGGAGTATAAGAGTTTTTCATAAATAGTTGTTCTCCACTTGTCACTAGTTGATAAGTGGTGAACATTTTCTGATTTGCACACATATGTCAGGTTGCACCGGTATCCACCCACCACTCTCTTGAGTTAGATCTAATCATGTTGACCTCGGATACCACTGCTGTTAAGTTCATCTCAGACACATCAGATGAGAGGTTTTCTATTTCAGCAACGTTGGCCTGAGATTGCTTCTGCCACTTCGAGGCATTTCTCTGGTCTTTGTGGCTACGGCAAGTCTTTCACCCAATAGCCTAGCTTGTCACACACGAAGCACCTTCTCTTGAACTTCTTAGAATCACAAAACTTGGCCTTTTGATTGTGATTCTTCTGCTTCTTCCCATTCTGGGCTTATTCTACCACATTGGCATTTGCCTTGAATTGGAACCCCTATAATCCTTTCTTCTTGGTGATGCGGTTATCCTCCTCAATCTTGAGCTTGACAATCAGGTCTTCAAACTTCATTTCCTTGCGCTTGTGCTTCAGACAGTTTTTGAAATCCTTCCAAGATGGTGGTAGCTTTTCAATAATAGAAGCCACTTGGATGGACTCACTCATTGGCATGCCCTCGGCATGAATCTCATGTAGAATCAGTTGAAGCTCTTGGACCTAGTTGATGACGGTTTTTGAATCCACCATAAGAAACTCAAGGAATCTGTTGATGACAAACTTTTTCATCCTGACATCTTTCATCTTGTATTTCTTGTCCAGTGAATCCCACAATTCCTTTACCGTCTTCAGCGGACTGTATAAGTTATACAACGTGTTGTTCAGACCATTCAGGATATAGTTGCGGCACAAAAAGTCAGCATGTCACCATGCATTGACTGTAGCCACAACCTACCTGTCACCCTCATTCTCAGACAATGAAGGAGCATCCTTTTGGAAGAACCGCGCCAGATTTAGCATCGTTAGATAAAATAGCATCTTTTTCTGCCACCTCTTGAAATCTATCCCATTGAACTTTTCTGATTTCTTCCCGTGATAAAGGCCAAAATCTGGGCCGGAACAGGGGTGCCACCACAAGGGTAGAAGCAGTAGGGGTAGGATACATTCTATTATCGATTTCGGTTGCCATAACTGCAGAAACCGTATTAACACCAAAACAGAATTCAACAATAAGTTGATAACACTTATACACAAATTTAAAACTGCAATAACAGTATCGAATAAAACCAATTTTTTGAAACTTTAAAACAGTGAATAAAATACTGCATCTCAAGATAAACAGCATAGCTTCAAGAATTCAATACCGACAGTAAGCAATTCCATAAATAAAGAATGAAAATGTTATTCTGTCTTAAGATTGTTGGTTTTAATAATTTTTGAAAATACAATTAAACTATACAATCTGTCGGTTTTAAACCAATAATAAATATTTCAGTAATCTGAAACTAATTTCAGAAGAAAAACAAAAATAAAATTAATCTGATTATGAAGGCTGAAAAGATACAGCAAATATAAACTAAAAATAGAAACTGATTAAAAAAGGAAATTAAGACAGTACACTATTTTGGAAAAAAAATTAATTTTGAAAACAGAATCAAGTAATCAAATATGTGGTATACTATTTTTTGGTAAAGCAACGTGATAAAACATAATGAAAAGAAAACTGAGTATTCTTATATTAAAGCAGTATCAAGCAGAACAAAAACAGAAGAAAACCAGAACACTATATAAGCTTACAGAACAGACAAGAAACAATTTCAGACTGAGTCCAATGTTTAACGTTATATCCTTAAGATAGAATACGCCCACACCGCGGTGCTTGCGATTAAACGAGTGTCTGCCTCCAGTATAAAACAGTCTCCGTGTACAGAAGAAGCGATGTAATCTGTACACCAGCGAACGGTGCTGTGGTTAAACTTTCTCAACAACTCGAAATGTAAGGAGGCAAAAATGTAGCAGACATTCAGTATAGAAGAGAATGAAAAATCCCGTTCTAGAAATGGGCCTGGAACAGCCTCTTTATAGGCGTTTGAAGGTGACGGTTCAGTTTAAATGGAACCGACACGGCACAGGTTCGGTCTGCCTCAACAGACGCGAACCAAAATGGCATCGGTTCGGTCTGTCTCAATAGACGCAAACCAAAACCTGACTCCAACGGTCCCGAACCGCCAATAGTTCGGTAATAACGAAAATGGTACATTTAAAATTTAAATAAATTACATTTTAAATTTTAAATTTTAATTTAATAATTTTTTTTCAAAAAGATAAGAGTTGACTCAAACCCACAACCCATAGCCCACGGACCCGGACCCGAGCCCAAGCCTGGCCCGACCAGCCAGTCAAACGGGCGGGCGACGGCGACGCGGCCGTGCGCGCGTGTAGGTTTTGGGTTGAACCCACCGTTGGGTAGGTCCTCCCTCGTCCACAAAACTGGGTACTCCCAAGGGGCACACCTCTTAGGCTAAACTTGGTTTATATAAGCCAAGACTTACCCGTGTTTCTTCCAACCAATGTGAGATAGGATAGCCTTTTATACTTGCTTGGACACCCTCCCTTTTTTCTCTCAATATGTGGAATTGGACTTTCTTACTATTATTTTGTCAACTTCGATGGCACACTTTTGGAGTCAATTTCTCATTCACCCATTAATGGTTTTGAATGCTACAAAATTATAATTACTCTACTCATGAGGATAAACAAATTAGAATTTAGAATCATCAAAAAATATTAATTCAACACAAAGATAATTAGCTTCAAAGTTAACTAAAAATCATATTCTAATTTTTTTAAAATCCACTTTTTCCAACACTTTGTCATGATATTAAACTTAAAAAAGAAAAAAGATTCAAAAAAATTGAATTAGGTTAATTTTGTTACCAATTTGGTTAGAATACTATTAAATCGCCTCTAGATCCTTTGACTAAATCTAAACATAAAAAGAAAAAATATTATCAAAAATATAATAAATATAAGAAAAAATATAAAACATATAAACCTTACAAAAATATCAAAATTATAAATCTTATTCAAAATTTCAAAAGAAATCACAAAAATCATCTAACAAGAAATTCACAAATCAAGCATCAACATCCAAAATGGATGCTGTATGCTCGAAATGTGGTAAATTAAGACCTTTTGCCAATAAATATTTTACAAAATAAAAAATAAATAAATTAAATTGTTCCAATAAATTAAAATAACAAATTATGAATTTATTATTAAATTCTAGACCACCAAATGAAGATGAAGAATCTTCATCACAATCTTCCAATGAAGCATATAATTTAAAAGAATTAAATCAAGATATCATGTCTACTTCAGAAGAATCTAAGTCTGAAGTAGAATCAGCATATTGTAATAAATGTCAAATCAAAGAAGATTACTATCGAGCAATCTTAAAATTAAATGGATTAAGTCTTAATGTTTTATCACAAGATGAACAACATATCTTCGATATTTTAGATTAAATTAATGACTTAGAAGTAAGAAAAGATATTAGTTTTACATATATGAATCAAATATAACAAAAATCACAAGAGTTTCAACAACAACGAAATCAAAATAAATTTACATATAAATAATATGATTTAAAAATGTATTGAATCGATTACAACAATCATCTCATGTCCAACCAACCCTAACTGATTTACATCAAGAGATAAATAATCTAAAACAAGAAATTAAATAATTACAAGTAAGAATTACACAATTAGAAAATCATAAGAATGAAGTAGCTCTAAGATTATTCCCTTCCAAAATAAAAAAATGATAAACTGAAAAATAATAAAAAGCAAAAAGGAGTGATGATCGAAGAACCCAATCCTAATTTGATTGTTAATTAATCAAATTTTCATGCAATCAATCAATTAATGTATCAAAAATGGTATATTAAAATCCAATTAGTTGTTCAAGAAGATTTTATCATTGATGCAATAACCTAATTGATTCAGGACCTGATTTAAATTGCATAAGAGAATGATTAATTCCAACCAAATATTTTGAAAAAATAAAAAAAAAATTTAAATACCGCTGATGGCTCCTTTATGAAAATTAATTATAAGTTTTCACATATTCATATATGTAACCAAGGTATTTGTTTACAAACAGAATTTGTGTTATTATCTAATTTAGCACAGTATATCATTTTAGGAACACAATTCCTAACAATGATTGCATCATTTACTGTTACCTATGAATGTATCAGTACAAAACTAATGGAATCTGAAAACATTGTATTTTCATTTATTTTTTTCCCACAATCACATTAAATTAATTTTTTACGAGAAGAAATTTCTTACACCCTAGTTGAATAATAATTACAAAAATTTGAGACACAACAACAAATAAAATATTTTTAAAAAAAATTTACCAAAGATTTATGTTCTGATCTTTCTCATGCTTTCTAGTATAAAAAACAATATATAATTACTTTACCTTATGAAGCAGATTTTGAAAGCTCGCCCATCCAAAATGGACCAAGCACAATTAGAATATTGTTAAAAAAAATTTCAAGACTTATTAGATAAAAAATTAATTCGACCAAGTAAGTCACTATGGTCATGCACTGCATTCTATGTCAATAAAAATGTAGAACTTAAATGTACCTCCACGATTAATAATTAATTATAAACCATTAAATAAAGTATTACAATAGATAAGATATCTAATCCCAAACAAAAACAATTTATTAAATAGGTTATATCAAGCTAAAAAAATTTTCAAATTTAATATGAAATCTAAATTTTGGCAAATTTAGATTGCTGAGCAAGATAGATATAAAATTACTTTTATTGTACCATTTGGACATTACGAATGGAATATAATGCCCTTTAGATAAAAAAATGTTCTATCAGAATTTTAAAATGTAATGAATGATATTTTTAATTCTTATGATCAATTTAGCATCGTTTATATTAATGATGTATTAATTTTCTCACCATCTATATCACAACATATTAAACACTTAAATAAATTTTATAATATTATTAAAATAAATGGTTTAGTTTTAAGTGCACTCAAAATGAAATTATTTCAAACTCAAATAAAATTTTTGAGACATAATATGCATCATGGTACAATTATTCCTATTGATCGATCTATTGATTTCTGATAAAAAATAACCAATAAAAACTAATTACAAAGATTTTTGAAAAGTCTCAATTATATTTCTGATTTCTACAAAAATTTGTATAAATACACTAAAATATTATATCAAAGACTTAGAAGTAATCATAAACCTTGGACACAACAACATAATTATGTTGTCCAAAGAATTAAAAATCATACTAAAAAAACTTTCATGTTAAAATTTATCTGATCTATTAGCCTTTGAGATTTGTTGAAACCGATGCCTCAAAATTGAGGTATGGTGGAATCTTAAAGCAAAAGAAAAATAATGTAGAACAATTAATCCGTTATACCAATGGTGTGTGGAAACTCACTCAACAAAATTATTCTACAATTAAAAAAAATTCAATTTTTTGTGCATTACTAAATTTGAAAGTAATCTTTTAAATTAAAAGTTTTTATTACGCATTGATTGTAAAGGAGTTAAAGAGATTTTACAAAAAAAATTGTGCAAAATATTTTTTCAAAACAAATATTTGCCAAATAGCAAGCCATTTTAAGTATTTTTGATATTGATATTAAATATATCAAAGGTACTAACAATTCATTGCCAAATTTCTTAATCAGAGAATTTTTTCAGGGCAACATCAAATCCACTCAAAGCATCTCCATCCAAATCAGAAGCATAGGTAAAAGAAGCACAGGTAAAGATAAGTTCAAACCAAACACGCACACAACTTGTTAAGAGTAACGCCACTCTTAACCAGGTTTCAAAAGCATAGCCCGATAAATATTTTTTCCATGAAACCCAAATCCCAATTATTCTTCTCGAAGATGAGGATTTCAAAATTTTGCAAAGTGTCCTAGAGAGTCAGACCTCAAATATTTTAGCCAAACTTATCGACAATTATTTTTCATCAAAGTGGTATTATCCACCAAATGCAAATTCTTCATCCCGCTTGTTTTATGAAACGATTTTGCTTGAAATCAGCACCATAAAAATTCAACACAATTCAAATAATGATAAAAAAATTATCAATTATTTGAAGTGTTTTATTCAAAAAAATTATTTCAAAACAAGAATGGGGCGTGAAAAAAGATTTTACAAAACAATTTAAAAATATATTCATTCGCCCTACTGTATATAATTTTTACGATTATCAAAATACATGGAAACACATGTATTTTATATGCAAAACACCATGATGCAACACTCATAGAAAATTTTGTAATACTTTCAAATCTCATATCCCTAGTATGATTTTTCAATTGGTGATATGAATTAGGTCCCCATCCAGATATTCTTCATTCCATTCTTCTTCAATTATTTGATCTCTATTGTAAACATGTCAATCCATCTTAATCTTCTTTGCTCCATTTTAATGCTGACTTCAGCTTGCTATGGCTTTTGCAATGGCAATTCACATTTGTTGTTCAAAATTATATTCTTTATTTGTGTCGCCTCTATGCTTTAAAATGGTGAAAAAATTTCAAAATTCCAAAAGAGTATTATTCAGATTACTTGCGTAAATATTATTCCAAAGCTTTCAAAGAAAAAGAATTATATGCCTGCAAAGTTGCATCATCTTCCTCTCCTAAATCTATATCATCACATAATATGATTTTTTTAATGTAAATATTTTTGCAATTCGTACCAAAGTCATAACTCAAAACCCATCATTAGCATCCTCCAAAGAGGCCTTGAAAAATGCTATTCTCCAAAAAATAAATAAACAACTTAATTATGATGATCTATTAGGGGAATTGCTTTCTCCTACTTCTCCTATTAATCTTAAGCTAATAAGTCCTCAATCCAATAAGGATGATTATTTCGGTATTCATTTTAATTCCCAATTCTTGTGACTATCAAAAGATAAATTTGATCTTAGTATTCTTTTAATCTTTCATAATAATGCATTTTTTCGATTATATTAAAATTCATTATCTCTGCCAATCATCCTATCATCCAAAGACTTCTCCCACTTGTATTCTCTTGTTTCAAAATTTCAAAGATACCTTCCACCAAATGGCATACTTGTCGGCCAATGTATTTCCTTTTCCAAAAGTGAAAATGCTTTCGGCATCCCTTGTTCCATGTCGGCTATTTTATTTGTCCAATAGCCATAATTCTTAGCCCATTTTCAAAAGCAAGATGCAATTCGTCAAAAGTGTGCATCCGCATGTTGCTACAGTATGGACTCTCCGACAGCAACAGTTCTAAACAGTACGCCAAACAGTACTCAACAGTAAAAGGTGCTTCACTCGTGCATCAACAGTACACAAGAAAACAAGCACAATACCCCGACAAGGTATTGTTCATCTATGGTAATCGGAAGAAATTTTCAAAAAGTGCACAGTACTTGTAATTATCCAATGTTCCTATTCTTTCAATGGATTGTAATAATATTTGTTGTCTGAGGCAGTTGAACGCTTATAAAAATGATACTGAGAACTCATTGTTCCTCAAAACTTAGGAAGTAAAATTGTAAAACCATTCTCTCTATTGTATCCTCCTACCCCTCTAATATAATACCTTCAATCTTTCAACCAAAAATTATAAGTATTCAAACATATTAATAAACATTTCCTTCTTTTGTACGCTTTCATGTCTTCTATCCTATCTTTGTTTTGTGTGATGTCTTATATAACCTAAGATCTACAAAAGTTTTGGGCCTAATTTGGTACTAGAGCCAAGTGATTAAGTTGTGCAAGATTAACTCGTCGTGATAGTGATCAAGAGAATGGCGTGACTTAGGAGCAAGTGGTTGTAAGTCTCCTATTGTGTCAGTAAGATTAAGTACACACTTCCTCATTGATTGTTATCTGTACAATTTAAAACACGACTAGATTAATCAAATCATTCTCTCAAAATCTTACTGGTGAAAGGTCATCTAAAACCCCACAAATTATAAATCAAAATAAAATTGCTATTGAAGATATGGAAAAAGTAATAGTCAATTGGACTATGCCCAAAAAGAATATTAATGAATTATATGATAAAAAAATTTGAATTAAAGCAAACATATAAAATTAAAACTGTAGAACAAGTATTATCAGTAACAAATTAATATCAAACATTTCAATTGTTAAATGCATAATTAATTAAACAATTTTAACAAAAATTTAATTTTTTACATTTAGTTCTCGTCCAAGTAAGAATTAAACCTATAACTCATTTAAATATTAATAAATCAATAATTTGCTCTTTAGTTGATTTAAGACACTTATCATATTCTGATACATTATTAGGCATATATATATATATATATATTATTTAAAACACTTATCATATTATGATAAATATAAAAATATTATATTTATTTTTATTATTTTATCTATATTTTTTTACTTTTTATATTATAATCCTAATGATTAAGTAATAAATATTTTTTTATTTATCACATTATATATAACTTTTATTAGTATTATCTATTTAGAGTTTATAAATTACTCCAGGTATATGTCTGCTCCACCATTTTTTAAAATTTTTTTCTCCTCAATTAAATATAAGATGAGAATAACTTAGGCCATGTTTGGATTAAATGTCGAGAATTTTATTTATTTTTCTTTTTTTGAATTTTTTTCATCTTTTGATTATTTTTTTTTTACTTTTTCGAATCGTCTTGACGAGATAAATCTAAAAAAAAAAATATTTGATCAAAAGATGAAAAAGTCAACTAAAGACGAAAACAAGTAACATAAAAATTTGACTTATTGACTTATTTTGATTTATTTTTGTATTTTCTAAATTTTTTAATATTTTAATCAAAAAAAATTTATTTTTTTGATTCATCTAAAAAAAAAAGTCTAAAGCATAATAATTCAAATAAATAATAAAAAAATTTACTAAAAAAAATAAAATAAAAATAAATAAATAAATAATTATCCCAAACAAGCCATACCACCTTTCCACAATAAAATACGTATAAAAAAAACATACCACATTCCCAAGTAGTTGGGCTATGTGCAGTTAGTTGTCCATATCGCATTTATGCTATTATAATAAAAAAAAAGACACTAGAGATCTTTACAAAAATTAGTAAAGTATTATGAGTCTTTTTTTCTATTAATTAAATATATAAATAATATTTATTTTAATTAATAAATAATAAATACATAATTTTTAAAAATAACTACTCATGTCTTTCCACTTTCATCATAATTTCTCATTCTAATGTAACTTTCAATACAAAATTTAAAACACAAAATTTAAAACATACCAAATTTTTTTAAAATAACTAATAAAATTTAAATTATAATAAAAAATCGAACGCGATGGCACATGCCCAAAGGCAAAGATTTTAATTGGCAATCTTAATTTTTTGATTTTTTAATTAAAAATATTAAAAAGTCAAAATTGATCATTTTGGCAAAAAATAAAAAAATAAAAAAACTAAAATTTATATTAAAATACAAATTTTTAGAATATTTTATTCAAATTCTTACTACTTTTAAAATAAAATAATACCTCTTATTCATAACTTATTACTACTACTATTAATTACATATAATTGTTAATATTAAATATATAAAAGTATACAATTAATTCTTTTGATCAAAAAGTAAAAAATTTAAATTTTTACATAAATAATAAATTTTTAAAAATTAACTTAAAAATTAAAATTATTAAATAATTTATTTTAAACTCAATTTAAATTTTTTTGTTGTTAAAAAAAAAACCGTGGTGTGGTATTCACTGGTTTTTCTACCGTTGGAGATTCTCCTGATTATTTTCACTATACTCTTCCATAACGCGCGTGGAACACGATCACTTATGCACAAGGGGAAAACTCTCACGCGGCGGGTCAAAACTTTAAAATGAGCGTGGCACTCGGAAGCTAATTATATCGGAATCTTTACGGGGGTAATTATTTCTCCATTGACGGACAAGTCGGTAGTTGCACGACGTCGTGTCTATTGAAGAGATAAATGCTCCAGCGTAGACCAAACACTTACACGTGGGCAACCAGCATCATAGTCAATATCTATCCATCTATATCTATACATCTATACACATACATGTTAGGGTTTGAAATCACAATTCCATACAAACGCCTACGAGAAATACCAAGAAATGGAAGTTTCTCACTGAATCTCAGTCCTTCTTGTCCTTTCTTATTTGGTAACTCTCTCTCTCTCTCTCTCTCTCTCTCTCCCTCGTCATATTTGGAAGTTTGGAACCGTTATGATTTTCTCTATCTAGTTTTTTTCTTTTGCGTTTCCGATTCTTATATACCTTTTGGCCTAGAAAGTACAGGAGAAAAGAAACAAAATCTATCCGATACTCTATTCCTACCGGTCAAGTTGTCCGTTGGTTTATTTGTTTTGCTTTCTGGGTTTTCTGGGAAGTTAACCTAGGATTCAAATTGGTTTTTTTTTTGTTCTTTCTTCGGTTTTCTATGGTATATTGGTATGGAAGGTGATGGGATTTTGAGTGTTCGTTTCTTGTGCTGGATATAAGATATGAACTAAGGGATTTGCAGAATTCAAATGGCGCGGCAGGCCATGCATCCGTGGACATTTTGTGGGTTGGTGGGCGCTTTTCTTGATCTATCAATTGCTTACCTTTTACTGTGTGCGTCAACTCTGGCTTTTATTGCCTCGAAATTTCTGGGTTTCTTCGGACTCCGCCTACCATGTCCTTGTAATGGATTACATGGCACCCCCTATGGTAATTACTGTTTGCACAGGCTGTTAGTTGATTACCCAATAGAGACAGTCTCTTCTGTTCAATTGTCTGTGAAGAGCCGGTTTCCTTTCGATTCAATTTGTGGAAAAGACCAACATTGCCTATTGAATCTGAAGTTAATCAGAAATAGGAGCAACCTTGTTGATGGCTGTTTTGAAATAGAAGGTGAAGCGTCGGGCAGCTCAATATCGGGTGCTAAGAAGTCGCAAAATGTGGTTGAGAGGGACTTGGTTTTGAGGAACGGAGCCGTTAGTTGGCCTGATTCAGTGAATTCATCATTCCAGGTCAAAGACGGAAGGCTTGATCTCAAAGGTAAGGCGATTGTAAATCAGAGGTCAAAGAGTGGTCTTAGGCGCCATCGAAAAGGCCTTACTGAGTATGCAAAAGGTTCATCTGTTTTGCTTTCTGATGCTTCATGTGCGGATGCTCAGTCTACTTCTACCATGAATCATAATGGGAACAAGCCTACTGAATGCATCTCACTGCCTGTTGATAATGGAGTTGATGCTAATCACTTTAATGGTTAGTGTTGATTGGTTCTTGATTTGTATTCCATATGTTTCTCTTTATTTTATCGGAAACTTTGCACCTTTGTTGTTCTCAGCATCTTTTTATATTCTTATTATAACGAAGAGCCAGTGCTGATAGAAAATGAGAGACATTATTGTCTCTAATTTCCGGTGGCGGTGTATGTGTTTTCAAAACCAACATAAGCTGACCAATACTGTTATGGCCGAATAAAGATACTCAAGATGCTTGGTGTTATATATGCACTTAACTTCCAACAAGATGGGTATCCTTTGGTCATTATCCGACAATTACTTATTCACAAACCTCTTATAAATTCCTATTTGATTTCGAATCGAGAAAGATGAAAAAAAGGAAGTAATATAGCCAAATTGGTTTTTGTGATTCCTCATACATGCTATACATGAAAGCAAACAATTTCAACTAGCAGTTCTATGATGTCCAAATCCCAAAATGGGAAGTATCCTGAATGGTCAAATTATGTCTTAGAAGATTTTGTGTCTTTTAAACCAAAAATCTAGCCATGCATTAGAAGGCACTTTAAGCCAAAAGGGACTTGAAAGCCTGTGGTTTTGATTTGTTTGATTAGTTTCAAAAAATATGGATTCTTAAATTCTACTTGGGGTTTCAAGGAGAGATTTGGAGGCCCAAATACCGATGAAGGCACAATAGTAGTCATTAGAAGAAGGGGAGGCTATCTGCTTCCTGGCTTTACAGCGTGTGTACATCCCTGATAATGGAAGGACAGACCAGTCTGAATCTAAAGCTTACAAGTCGTTCACTACAGAAGGGAAGGCTGAGACTCTGAAGTTTAACTTGCTGATTTAGTTGCGCTCTTGCATTAAACTTCTCAGCAGTACTTATTTACTAATAAAGCCCCAATGATGATAAATCAGGCAAGGAAGATGAAGAAAAACTCCAAACGATAACATTTCAAAATTAAAATACCTAAAGAAAATAATTATTCATGTATGTGTGCGTGTAAGATGGCTTGTAAGGACTAATGTTTTCCTATTTTTCTTTGTATGTTGGTTAAACTCCCCCTGGTAATGGCTTCTTATATCTTTGAGAGTTTTTTCTTCGGTATTTTCATTCTCAATTGATTAAATACCAAACAACTAGAGTCGGAGTTTTTATTTCTCCAGGATCATGGATAATACAGTTTTGTCCTCTTTTCTAAATTGACATGGCTATAATGTAAATAACACTGACAATAATGAAGCAAGCACAAATAAAATGCATTTGACAAAGAAAAAAAATGAGGGGTGTTCCCTGATTTTAAAGGAAGGGACTACCACCCGTACGTATGATAAGTTTTAGCTCTCATTTCTCTTAACACTTGAAGTAATTAGCTTGAAAGTTTAATTTTCTGGGATTATTCCACACATTTCTCTACAATTTTTTGGACATGAAATTGGCATGACTTCTTGATTGCTGAGTTGGATCTTCTTCATGGAATCTTACACAAACATAAATAGATCAATGCCTAGGTTATTTCTTATAAGATGCTGACGGTGCTATTGTGCGTGGTACTTGATTTTAGATGATGAGGAGGATCCCATTTTAAAGAATTCAGGGGAGAGAGCTTCACAAGGCTTAGATGATGAGGACGATCCCATTTCATATAATTCTGGGGAGAGAGCTTTGCAAGGCTTCGAGTGTACTGAACCTCTTCATGAATATAAGTTCTCTGAGATAACTGAGTCATCTTTCGAAGAGATAAAGTGCAACGTGCAAAAAGAGATGGATTGTGAAGGCAACGAGAAAAATGCAATCAGAATCTTGGAACAAGTACTTGAAGAAGAGCATGCTGCTCGTGCTGCTCTTTACCTTGATCTTGAGAAGGAGAGAAGTGCTGCAGCTACTGCTGCAGATGAGGCTATGGCTATGATACTACGTCTACAAGAGGAGAAGGCATCCATAGAAATGGAGGCTCGGCAATACCAAAGGATAATAGAAGAAAAATCTGCTTATGATGCTGAAGAAATGAACATCCTCAAAGAAATTCTAGTGCGGCGAGAGAGGGAGAAACATGTCCTGGAAAAGGAATTTGAAGTTTATAGGCAGATGATTTGTATTGGAAATCAGCACTTACATGATGACATTCAAGATATGGTGAAGAGAGAACAGCTTGATACTTCACTTGATCTGAGTGAGGATCCAGTTCTGATGCTCCAACAGCTTAGTGAATCCATTGACAAGAAGGAAATCGTAAAAGATAAAAGTTCAGTTAATGAGGCGTCATCTATTGATAAGCAAAAGTGCACGCTTGCTGTTGAAGAGGAATTACAAATTTCAGGATGGGATGAAGAAGCTGACTTTTCAAAACAAGGAGACCTAGATAAACAGTGTTCACATATATCGAGTACTTGTCAAGAACTTAATTTCTCTGAGGAAACCATTCCCCTAGCAGGAGAACAGCAAAAAACTATTGAAAGTCATGTTGTAACTGACAAACTTATTCGATATGATGGCGAACATTTAGAGCAGCCTGGAAAGGAGGCATATGTGGGAAGCAAAAATTCCATTAACAAGATACTTGATATGGAGCCTCATGTACATGATGTTCATGTCATTGAGGGAAACAGAAATGAATGGCTTTTGGAGAATAATACTGCAAATGTTCACAGAGACTATGATCTAACATCACATGCTTCTGAGATTCAGAGAATAGAAGCTAAAACTGATTGTCCAAGCACCAGCAGGTTGGACACTAAGCTAGATTTGAGCAGAAGCAGTACACACATTACTGCTTGGCTGCCATCTCGGTGTGGCTCATCTGACAAATCTATACTTTCTGAACTGCAAAGAAATTCCATGTCAGCAGTTGATAATGAAAGATTGAAAATTGACACTGAAGTTGGGTGGCTAAGAGAAAGGTTAAGGATGGTGCAAGAAGGAAGAGAGAAGCTCAACTTCCCCATGGAGCATCGGGAAAGGGAAAATTGTCAACTGCAACTTTTGGAAGATATAGCATGCCAACTTCGAGAGATTAGACAACTAACAGAACCTGGTAATGCCATGCGTCAGGGTTCTTTGCCCCTGCCTTCCTCTAAGGTTTGATGTTAGATGATATCCCTCTTTTCATCCTTTTCCGCATCTTTATCAAAGTTCCATACATGCAAAATTTTCAAAGTGCCATATATGCAAATTTTTCAAAGTGCCATACTTGATCTCTTGAGGCTTCTATCAATCATATTTGTCTGGTTTGATCATGGCCATCATATCCTGCTTCTAGGTTCATAATGAAGCCTAAATGGATTACACCTTGTAGCCAGGTGGTACTTTAATGCCCTTCCATAGAAGACCGCAGGATGAGGTCTCATTTATTGAGATAAGCAGACTTTGGCTCATTGCCAAGGTTCTAAATAATGGCTGTTACGTAACGGATCGGCCGTTACTCAACGGAATCTTGAGGCCCGATCCTGTTACGTTGAACAAAATCAGTTGCGCAGAAAATCACCGGTGTAATGCCCGTTACTCCCGTTACGTAACGGATAACGGTAGTGTATCGGCCTGTAATGGCCATTACAAACGATACGTGCCATCCCCCCGGATACGACGACAACTGAGAGAGGTGGGACCCACCTTTTTCCTTTTTTTCTTGTCGTCTTCAAAGCTTTCTACTTTCCCGAACATCTTTCCTCTTTCGAACTTCTTTCATCTTGCTCTTCGAATCGTCGACTTCAGTTCAGATCTAGGGTTTCTGGCTTCCAGCGTCGATTTGGATTGCCGATCGTGCTATTGGAGTTCGATTGGAGGTGTTCGATGCTGCGTGTTGATCGGAGAAGTCAATTTGAGGTGTTGTTGGAGTTCGAAGTTGATTGGAGAAGTTGATTGGAGTTGATCGTAGAAGTTCGAAGCTGCACGTTCCATTGGAGGTGCTGTTGGAGTTCTTGGTCCATTGGAGAAGTAGAAGTCGTGGACGAGACCGACGACGTGGGGTTAGTGTTTGTCATTTTCCTTGATTGTTTGTTTTAATTTGTTAGTTTTTTTATTTTTTTAATTGGTATTTTGATTTTAATTATAAATTTTATTTATATTTTTATCTTGTTTTTTTTTTAATAATTTTTTTAAATTTATCTTCTTATAAGTTATTATTATTATTATTGTATGTAATATTTAAATATGTATATACATTACCTTATTTATATTATATAAAGTAAAAATAATATACATATTTATTATTTAGTATAATATTTTTTATTTAAGTTGAATTATTCATTATATAATATATGGTATAATAATTTAATATTATACAATATTTTAATAATATTAAAAATCTAATATTGCTATTATATAATTTATATGTAGTATTGTAGTTACTTGTAATATAAATATTTATTAGTTAGTATAATATTTTTTATTTA
>JAOTRH010000027.1:5715631-5726135 GCA_034768845.1 Heliamphora exappendiculata
TATACAGAGAGAGAGAGATGTATTGATATATATACACACACAGAGAGATATATAAGAGAGAGAGATCACCGGACGGCGCGCTTAGGTCCAGAGAAAGCCACGACCTCTTCTTCACTCCCCTGTAGTGCCCTTCCCTTGACAGCACCATGAACGAATGAAGAAGCTTTTAGAGAGAGAAAATGAAAACACGGAGAGAGAAAGAGAAAGAGAGAGAAAGGGGATCTGAGTGTTAACTTTGGTGACGACATAAAGCAGAGGGACCAATGAAAACCCCAAACCACTGCCCCCACCGGCGGCGCCGCCCAATCCTAGCCACTCATTGCCACTCCGGCCTTTCGAGCTTTCATCCTAGCGTCCCCTGCTGGTTGTGATTCGGTGAAGAAGAAGAAGAAGATGAGAGGCTGGGAAGGATTTGGGAATTTTAATTTTATAAAATTTTAATTAAATATAAGGGTAAAACAGTAAAATGCTATTTTTAGTTAACGTCGTCTATTTGAAAACACTGACAGGGGATGGCAGTGTAATTTTAGAGACCACGGGGAGGTCCCTGTAAACTTAAATCTCAAGGGAGGTAAGTGTAATTATCCTTAATTATAATTATAATAAGCTACCACTAATAAGAACAATAATAAGAATAATAGGTTACTACTAACACCCCCTTCAAGTTGGAGCATATATATCAACCATGTCCAGTTTGTTACACAAATACGAGACACGCGTACCTGATAATGCTCTGGTAAAAATATATGCTACCTGTTCACCTGTAGGAATAGACCCAAATGTAATGACTCATTTCTGATATTCGTCACGAACAAAATGACTGTCAATCTCAATATGTTTCGTCCTCTTATAAAATACTGGGTTTGTAGCAATATGAATAACAGAGGTATTATCAATCCAGAGTTTGGTAGAACCACTAAGAGGGAAATGTAATTCTGTAAAAACTATTGAAACCACATAATTTCTGCAGTTGCTAATGCCATAGCTCGGTTCTCCGCCCTCGCACTAGACCGGGAGACAACATTCTGTTTCTTACTCTTCCAGGAAACCAAGTTGCCACAAAAAAAAACAGAATAACTAAATGTGGATCTCCGGTTAAATGTGCATCCAGCGCAATCAGCATCCGAGTATCCTTCCGTTTTCATATGTCCATGATTAGAAAACTGGATACCTTTACCTGGATTGTTGTGTAGGTATCAAAGAATACATAACACCACTTGCCAATGAGGAACACGGGGATCAGATAAAAACTGACTTACTACTCTTACTGAATAAGCAATGTCTGGATGAGTCATTGTAGTGAGATAATTAAGCTGGCCCACTGTCCGTCGATATTGCTCAGGGTCAGGAAGAATCGCTCTTTCTTTCGGCACGAGCTTAACAGTAGAATCCATAGGGGAGTCCACTCTTTTAGCATTCATTTACCATGCTTGCTCCAGAATGTCAAGAATATACTTTCTCTGAAAAATGAACACCCTTTCTGTACTCCTAGTTACTTCAATGCCAAGAAAATATTATAATTCACCAAGATCTTTCATCTGAAACTTGGTTCTCAGCAATGATTTAAGTGCAACAATTCCTCCACTATCACTACCAGTAATAACAATGTCATCCACATACACGACAAGTAATATGCAGCCAGCGGAGGTATGGTGAAAGAATACTGTGTGATCCTTTGCAAACTGCCGAAGGCTAAACTCCTGTACAACTGAACTGAAACGGCCAAATCAGGCTCTAGGAGATTGTTTCAGACCATACAATGAGCGCCTCAAACGACATACCTGATTAGGGGACCCCCCTGAGCAACAAAACCGGGCGGTTGCTCCATATAAACCTCTTTCTCCAAATCACCATAAAGAAAGGCATTTTTCACATTAAGTTGAAACAAAAGCCACTAATGGGATGCAGTTAAAGACAAGAACAATCGAACTGAGGCTATCTTGGCAACGAGGGAGAAGGTATCAAAGTAGTCAAGTCCATATGTCTGAGCATAGCCCTTGGCCACTAAACGGGCTTTCAACCTCTCAAGAGTGCCATCAGAATGAAGTTTGACAGTATATATCCACTTATAACCAATAGTTGTCTTACTAGGAGGAAGATTCACCAAGTCCCATGTATGATTAGTCTCAAGAGCATTCATCTCCTCAAACATAACCTTGCGCCAACTTGGATGAGAAAGAGCATCTACAACAGAGCAAGGCAAAATATGCTAATCAAGTGTAGTAATGCCCTGCTAGACAATGGCGGACAAACCACGATAAGATGTAGTATAAACAGGGTGATCTCGACAATTACAATAAGACTTGCGTAAAGAAATAGGAGGATCACTTACCTAATCAGGGACCAGATCTAGCTGAGAAGATATTGACTCAATTAGAGTAGAGGTGGTGGGGCCCGGTGAAGACGATGATTCTGAGGATGATGATATCATAGGTGAAGGCGGGGCAACAGGAGAAAACTCCTCGATAATATCAACTGGAGAACTGGAGGCGGGAGAAGTTGCCACTGGTAACTCAGTGGAGGAAGGATACATCAGAAACCGCGCTAAACTGTTATCAATAGTGGAGGAAGGTGTAGTAGCTTGGCTATAGAATGAATCAGATTCAACAAAAACTACGTCTTGGGAAATTATAATTCGTCTCAACTCCAGATTGTAACAACGATATCCTTTTTGTGTCTTAGGATATCTCATGAAAGCACACTTGAGTGCACGAGCATCGAGCTTGGTCACTTGCGGCTAAGTATCTCTCACATAGTAAATACACCCAAAAATCTTGAGTGGCAATGTAAAGGGAATCTGCTGAGGACGTAAAATAGACAAGGGTGTGCCACCATGTAGAACATAGGATGGCAATCTATTAATAAGATAGTATGCTGTCAACACCGCTTCACCCTAGAAGGCTTTGGGAACTTTCATCTGGAACATTAGAGCACGTGTAGTTTTCAAGAGATGTTTATTCTTTCTCTCAGCCACTCTATTCTGTTGTGGTGTGTCGAGGCATGACGTCTGGTGAATAATCCCATGTGTATGCAGGTATGTATCTAACACTTCACCAATGTACTCATCCCCATTATCACTACGTAGGATCTGAGGAGTTTTGCCAAATTGGGTTTGGATTTCATTACAAAATGTGGTGAAAACAATAGGTAATTTAGGCTGCCTCTTCATAAGATAAATGTAAGTAATTCTGGAATAATCATCAACAAAAGTTATGAAGTACCGAAATCCAAACAAAGAGGTAACAGGGCACGGACCCCAGATATCTGAATGAACTAAAGTAAAAGGACTAATTGTTCTATTATTATGCCTGGACACATATGGCACATACATGTGCTTAGCAAACCGACATGACTCACACTCTAACTGTGTAAACTGACTCAAACTGGGACAGTTTCTTCAGGTTGGGCAATGAAGGATAGCCTAACCGACAGTGTATATCCAAAATCTGAGACGATCTCCCAGAGCATGCAATATCCACAGTCTCAAGCTGCTGGCTCACTTCAACTAGAAAACAAACGACCAAGAATTGCATCATCTACTCTCTGAAGACCTCATATTGATTGGTAAATGGTATCAACCGATCATACTCATCTGCTAAAACCTTGAACTCTATGAAATATTATGAGAAAGGGCGCTCTCCCTGTTGTACTCTGAAGATACCCCACATCACATCGTATAGTCTGGACAAATCATTAGTCGAGGTAAATGTCTCCTCGAGTATGGTCCACACCTCACGAACAGTTGTGGCATTGGCGACCAATACCTCAACGGAAGACTCCATTGAATTCAACAATTTATTGAGTAATCGTGCATCATTACGCTTCCATCTTTTGTACTCGTCAGTTCCCTTCTCAAGAGGATTTTTGAACAAATGATCCTCCTTTTTCATACCTTCAATTGTCAGTAATACCTTCTTTTTCCATAACACATGTTTGTGGTACAGTTAGTTTCGAATCTATTAATCGTGTGGATGACGAAAATACATCCGTGATTCCTTGTCTATCAGGTCCTTATTTATCCATACTCGGTTGAGAGTCATTAATTCTAGTAGAACTCTCAGTCGACATCACAGGCTAGCAATCTCAAGAAATCACGACTAATCACACCAACACGTAATAGAATCCACCCACAACTTTAATAAATCATAAATGGACCACATAACATACCTTTAAACTGTCCCCATAAACTTGAACAAACTGTGGTAGCCTCGAGACCCTCAAAACAGCAGTGGGATACTCCTTTAGTGCGATCAGACCAGTAGAAGATGAACCAAAGAAGCGGGAAAGGCAAACAGATCGATCAGACCAGTAGACCCTCACTTAGAGGAGCCTTACACTGATTGATGGCTAAGATTGCACCTAAGGGAGCAAACAGAGGGTCGGCGAGTGATGTGTGTTGGTCGTCGATGGCTGTAGAAGGGAAGACAGAGGGCCGGCGAAGGTAAATAGAGGGTTGGCGAGAGAGACAGAGGGTCGGCGAGTGCTGTGTGTTAGTCGTTAATGGCTGTAGAAGGGAAGACCGAGGGTCGGTGAAGGTAAACAGAGGGTCGGAGAGTGCTGTGGGTTGGTCGTTGATGGTTGTAGAAGGGTCAACAAGGGTCGACGAAGGGCGATGGTGGTCGTCGGTGGCCGTGGAAGGGTCGATGAGGGTCGACGAAGGGCGATGGTGGTCGTCGGTGGTGTTTCGGTGGTCGGCAGTGGGGCTGTGTTGGTCATCGATGGTGTTTCTGTGGTTTGGGTGGTTGTGCGACAGAGATAGGGTCGTAGGATGGTGGCTAGGGTTTTTGGATGGTGGCTACGGTCGGCAACAGTGGAGAAGGCTAGGGTTTAGTGGCTGAGAGGCTAGATTGCATGGCGGCTCTGATACCATATTAGAAAAGGTAAAATTATAGAAAGCCATACCAAACCGGTAGGCGAGCAATCTTATTTATATTAAACACAAATGAACACCATTACATTCATACATCCACACAGACATAATTATAACTATAATAAGCTACTACTATTAAGAACAATAATAAGAATAATAGGCTACTACTAACAATGTCTCACAAATTTGATTTTTTTCGTACTTACCGCAAGATCCATCCTATGATTCAAACTTAGTTTTCTTCCACCATGAAAACCATTCATTTCGACTTGGGTGGGGAATACCTCTTAATAGACTTCACCGACTTCTTAGCTATCTCTGGCACTATTCATCAATCTTCATGTTCCGATACCCCAACACAAAATAGTAGAGCTGAAAGGAAACATCGGCACATCCTTGACACAGTTCACTCCCTTCTTATTTCTTCACCTGTCCCTATTGTCTTTTGGCAAGAAGCAGTTCTTATTTCCGTTTATCTTCTTAATTGTATGCCCACTTCTTTTCTTTTCAGGATCTCTCCTTATGAAAAGTTATTCGGTCACGCTCCTAATTACTTGTTGCGAGTGTTTGATTCCGTTTGTTTTTTTTTTTTTTCCCCAAAAGAGAGCGTAATAAACTTAGTGCTCGGTTAGTTCTTTGTGTCTTCTTAGGATAAGCATTCACCAGAAAGGGTATCTGTGTTATGATCCTGTATTTAAACGGCTCTATCTCTCCCGTCATGTTGTCTTTCTTGAGCGACTCTCCTACTTTACCTTTCCCCTCACGTATGTGGTATGCCCCTATTTCTAAAGAGGATTTTTCCAGTACATATGTAGTCTGAAGAGTTTATTCGTAGCTTTAATGCTTTTGATCTCCCTCTTACGTCTCATTCTTCTATTGTTCCATTTCTTCTGTTAGTTTATTCTCGCAGGCATGAGGCTCTTCCGATTGCATCCACTAGCTCTAACACTGTTTCATCTGCCTATGTGGATCCTAATCTTGCTTAATGGCGCCACCCTTTGCGTACTCGCACTTTGTCGGTAAGACTTTTTTTTTCTAATACCTGTTTTTCTTCTTCTTAACGTGCCTTCTTGTCCACCATTCATGCTTATTTTGAGCTTCGGTCCTGTAAAGAAGCTTGTACTGATCCAAATTGGATAAATGCTATATATGATGAATTAACTGCTCTTCAGAAGACTTGTACTTGGGAGTTGGTTCCATTGCCTGCTGGTTTTGATGGTTCTTTGGAGCGCTATAAAGCTTGATTAGTTGCCAAAGGTTTTGCTCAAGAATATGGAATTGATTACGAGGAAACATTTTCTCCTGTGGCAAAGATGGCTACAGTTTGCACTTTGATCTCTATTGCCACAGTTTGCCAATCGCCTCTTTTCCAATTAGATATCGAGAATGCTTTCTTCAATGGACACTCTAATAAGGAAGTCTATATTTTCACCCTCCTCTGGGTCTCCCCCATCCCACTGGTTTTGTATGCCATTTTCGTCATGCTCTTTATGGTTTGAAGCAATTTTCTCGTATCTAATATGAGCACTTTCAGTCTACTATTAGTTAGATTGGCTTTAATCCTAGTTCTCATTATTTTGCCTTTTTTCTCAGTCACACTACTGTTGGGATTGTTATTTTGCTTTCATATATGGATGATATAATTATCACTGATTCAGATTCTACTGTTATCTCTGAAGTGATCAACATTTATTTCATGAGTTTGAGATGAAAGATTTGAGTCCTCTTTGATATTTTTTTGGTATAGAGATTGCTTCTTCACCTGAGGGTTATCTCTTATCTCGGTCTAAATATGCTAATGAGGTAATTCATCGTGCTTGCCTTACTGATGATAAGGTTGTTGACACTCCCATTGAGTTACATGTTAAGTTCTCTTTTTCTGATGGTGTTCTCCTTGAAGATTCTAATGTCTATTGCAAGCTAGTTGAGAGTTTGGTATATTTACCAGTGACTCGTTCTGATATTGCGTATGCAGTGCATATCATTAGTCAATTTGTCTCTACTCCTCACTCTACTTATTGGGCTGTTTTGCTCTGTATTTTACGTTATATTCGTGGTACTATCTTTCAAAGCTTGTTATTATCTTTTCTTTCATCTTTGACTCTTCGGGCTTTTGCTAATGTTGATTGGGCTGGCGATGTCTCCGATTGCAAGTCTACTATTGGTTATTATGTATTTTTCGGTGACTCTCTCATTTCTTGAAAGAATAAGAAACAATCCGTCATTGCTCGTTCTATAGCTAAAACTGAATATCGTGCCATGGCTCATGCTCTGGCTAAGATTGTGTGGCTCAGATGGCTACTATCTAATTTTGGTGTTTCTCTCTCTGCTCTTCCTTCTCTCTACAGTGATAAACACAAATGGCATCTAGATAGCCTACAACTCTATTTTTTATGAGCGTACAAAACATATCGAGATTTATTGTCACTTTGTTTGTCAGTATCTTCAGTTTGGTACTATTACCCTTCCGTCTCCTCATCTTTGCAGTTTGCCGACTTTTTAACTAAGACTCATACTTCGGCTTGTTTTCGCTTTCTTATTAGAAAACTCTCAATGCTCACGGGGCTCGCATCACGAGTTTGAAGAGGTGTGTAAAAGTGGTATTTTTGTTATTTGTTTGTTTGCTAAAGGGTAGTTTAGTCAATAAGACTAATTAGGGTTTCCTAAGTTTTTAATTTCTTTTTATATATTGCGTGACCTATCATTAGTAGTTGATTCAAGTCTCCCAATTATTACAGTAATATATGTTTTCTCCTTCTCTCTTGTATCACCAACAACTCAGCTTTTGGAATCAATACCAGTTGTAGCCATATTATATTTTTAGCCATTTTAAAAGTGATACTATCATTCTTTCGAGGCAGGTTGACATGTATGTAAATCATAGTTCTAAACAACTTTGTAGAGAATCTTGCTGTCTGTTAAATGATTGTGATGTACCTGGAGAGTTTGAACGAGCAGTAGTAGGTTTGTATACATGCTATGTGGAACAGAAAACATTTGTTTCTCTGTTCTAATGAAAACTCATGTTGGAACTAGAGGCAATTGAGGGAGGTTTTTGTTGTTCTTAGACACTCAAGTGAGGTACCATATCTTGACCATGTATTTTTCCAGCAGATGTTTGTGTCCTGGCCAGTATTAAACTGCCAATAACCCAGAATCTACTGCAACTATTGAATCTCGGTTTCAGTCAACAAGGGCTTGATGGAAAAGATAACCCTTTTGGGATAATTACTTATTTGCTTATTTTATTTTGCTAGTTTTTATTTTTAGTGAATTTTTTGCATCGTTTGATAAAACTATTATATTTTGCCGACTTCTCTATGTGAGACAAACCAGAAAAGTAAATTCTTGGACAAAAATTAAAAAACAAAATTCAGAAAAGACAAAAATAAGCTAATAAACCTGATTTTCTGTTGCTTTTTTTGGTCTTTAGTGAACTTTTTCATTGTTTGGTCAAATTAATTATACTTCTCCGACCCCTCTCATCGAGACAAGTGGAAAAGTAAAAAATTAGCCAAAAAATGAAAAAGTTAAAAAAAAAACAACAAAAAAAAAAAAGAAGCAAAACATATCAAAATTTAGCCCAAACATGGAAATTTCTCATGTTATGTTGAACCGAAGGGATCATTGTAGTTTTGTTGGAGTTTGTATGGAGGAAAACAGATGTAGATGCAGACAAGTATTAGTTACTTTTATAATTATTGCCTCATATTGCTTTGCTTACCGGTAATTTTGCGGTCAAATTGAGTTAAACAGGTTCTTAGAGAGAGAAGATGGAAAGAAGTAACTGCTGTTTTCAGTTTTCCCTCCACAGCAACAAATGCTTCTTTTGTGCTGCGCAAATACTATGTGTCATTGCTTTATCACTTTGAGCAAATTTACTTTTTTAAGGCCAAGGGTCGGAGTCCATCTGCCGGTGCGTGGAACAGCTCTTGAAATCTTCATGACTATAACTTTCTTGTGGAATTCCCAGTAATGAATTCAAAATTCTTCTGCAGATCCTTTTCAAACCCTGTCTTCTCCTCCAGTTCCACCTCAGGGTTTGGCTGAACCAGTGCAGCCCTCACCTGGAATTCAGGCAGCTGCAGTGCAGCCTCAGAGAACAAATGTGACAGAGTTCTCGCCTGGAGGTTTTTCCTTTTTTTTTCTGCTACTTATAAATAAATATATAAATAAATATATAAATATATATATATATCTATCTATATATGTAGATATAAAACATTGCTCCAGCATCTGTTGCATTTACTCCTCACCCATTTTGGTGTTTGATTGTGTTCATTTTGCTTATAGTTGTGCATAAAACCTCTCTCTTCTTGTTCATGAAATACAAGATAATTTTTCGCAACTCTTGCCATAACTGAAACCTTCTGTCATAGGATTTTCCATTTGTGACACTGCTATGAATTACAATGTCATGGTTTAATATGTTTATCTAGTGAAATATGTCAGTGGTTGTCTTTAACAGCATTAGTTGTTTTGTCAGTGTGACTTGGGCTTTGTTTGGTAACCTGGTTTAAGCCACGCTTTTTGCTTTTTTTTTTTTTTTTTACTCTAAGCCAGATAAAGCAAAATTGCTGTTTGGTAAAAAATTGGATTAAGTCACCACGTAGAGAAAAAATTGTGATTTGACAGTTAACTTTTTTATGACTTCAAGCGAAAAATAACAAGTCACTTTAAGCAGGTCATCAAACAATGGCCTTGAAAAACTATTGGCGATAATGTTCCTAGCAGCTGTGATGGGGAAATATCTCACAGATGCATAAGAAGCTGCCAAAATTTTTCTGTTTGCAAATATTGCTTTTTTTTTTTCTGTTATGATTTCTTTTAGTGGAAACTTGGTTTTAGTAACATCTAAGAAAATTTTCATTTTCCATGTTCCGTGCGATTCCAACTTGGGCATATATGTTATGATGCAATTCATTCGGTTATTGGATTTTAATGTGGATTTTAATTTGTTCACAAACCTTGTCACAACCGAATCCCGGCAAGGCAAATTCTACCAAGAGGGCAGAGTTCAAACACTACCATCCAAGCGTTCATATAAAACATCCAAAAATAATATTATGTTTATTCGCAAATCCATAGATTTACATAATATCCCAATTCATTCAATTTGTAAATATATTACTTTCAAATAAGTCATTCAATAGGAATGTCGTAGCAAACAAGATTATCCTCTAAATCACCTTTTACATAACAATTCAAAAGATAAATCCATCTAAACATTAACAAAGTCATATTCCAAGTATATTTACTAACTTCACATCTTTTCTCCGCATCAAAACATAACCACCAAATCTTAAAATATGTTGAAGCAACGCCTTAATTTATGGGCAAAACTACAATAAGAGAACTCTTGCTACTTGGCCCACATTTAGACTTAAATAAGGATGGCAACAGGGCGGGTCGGGAAAAAATAATCGGAGAAATGACGGGGCCGGGACGGGAACATAACGAAAAATACAATTTTCATTTTAAAAGAAATTAATAATAACAATAATGACATGATAAGATATTAAAATAATAATATTGATCAATAATTATAATTAAAAACAAAGAAAAATAAGAAATACAAGTAAAAAAATAAAAATAAGTATAATATTTTTGTATTTTAGTTATATTATATTGTTA
>JAOTRH010000027.1:5726235-5738106 GCA_034768845.1 Heliamphora exappendiculata
TTGTATTTTAGTTCTATTATATTGTTAAAAAATAAAATTTATATACATGTTTATATATTAAATATATTTAATTTATTAAATCGGGTGCAGGGGAAAAAAAACGGGACGAGAGTGCAAATACCGCCCTGTACCCGTTACTTAACGGGTGCGGGGAAAACCCGCATAAAACGTGGCGGGGGAAGCGGTGGCGGGGCGGGTACGCGTATAATTGCCATTCTTAGACTTAAAAAACTCACTTCCAAGTTGAGGTGAACTGTGGAATAACAACTAATATCTAAAAGGTTAACAAAGGAATTATGAGCTAAAATCCATTTGATATTAATTGTGATATTCATCCCACATTGATAGAAGATGAAAAACCAGTATGATATATACAAAAATAAGCCAGATATTACTAATAATTTGGGCATAAATTTTTGGGTTGCGTTGTTACGTTTTTTATTTAAATTATTGGGTCAATAGTCTACTTGGGTTGTTATAAATGGTATCAAAGCCAACCTGGGTCTCATAACGGGTTCTGCAGTGGTTTGGATAGAGGAGTAGAGGCCCTAGAGAATAGTGGAGGCCATGAGGTTGTATACCCCGTGCACCACAACTCCATCCAGGGAAAGAAATTGGGTCAGTAACGAGGGTGTTGCGTCTCGGAATAGGAGATATTGTGATATTGCATACCACATTAGTGAAAGATGAGATATTAGTCTGACATATATAAAAATAGGTGGGATACTATTAATAACCGGGGTTTAAGCTTTTGGGCTACATTGTTTGGCTCTCTATTTAAGTTATTAGCCCAGTAGTTTATTTGGATCATTATATACATATCTCATGGAGATGCTCTAAAAAACTGTCTGTACATACATCAAAGTAATATGCTAATATATAGTAGAGATATTCTTTCGTACTATCGAACAATTTCCATTCTTTAGATAAAACTAGTATTGAGAATGATTTAAACAAATCAAATACCACAATTCAATTTATTTCTTGTCGTCATAAATCACATATTTGCAACCATAATCCATAGCCATAGGATCTCATTATGTTGAATGCGTCTTCATTCTAAATTATATCTGACCGAAATATGGCTTAAGTCATTAGCACATCAACTTCATAGGTTTATTTCAATGTTTTCATCCCCGTGGCTTCTTAATAATTTGGCCACTATGGCCCTTAGCTTTTAGGTCCACAATACCCCTTCTTAACATATTGGTCCTTGTGACCCATACAACTATTCTTGAGTAAAATTCAATAGTGAACATTTCTGAGATATCATTTTCTTTTGTTTTAAGAACCTTGCAATATAATCCCATTTTGCAAGTTAAAATATGCTTGAACAAGTTTTTATTTACATTAAATCTAAATATTGACTCCAAGTGAAGTCTTTGTAGGCAATAATAGATCATTCAATTATTCTTTGAACATAAAACATACTTTCTAAAGTTCATATTTTAAAAAGAGAACAATATAATCATCCGTTGTTAGAAGATAGTTGTCTCAATGGTAAAAGCTTGCTCACCTCTAATAATTCAACCAAAATACAAAGTCCCTTTGGTATAACATTTTTTTAAAATCTAATGTAGGGAAAGCGGGAAGTGTATTTGGTGAATGTAGAGAGAGAGAAAAGTGGAGTTGGGAAGATTATTGCTTCCTCTATCGGCATATGAGTTTTTCACAAACCTTTGGTATAAACATTTAGTATTTTATCTAATGTAGAGAAAGCAAGAAACTCATATAATGGTATAGGAAGCAAGAATCTTCCCAACTCCACTCTTCTCTCTCTCTACATTCACCAAATACACTTCCTGCTTTCTCCATTCAAATCTCCAATTCAATTACTATAATTATTTATATTACAATTCACAACCCTTCACCGTGACATTTTCTTTTTCATCTAATGGTGGAGAAAATAGAAAAAACTTACCTAATAATGGAGGAAGCAAGAAGCTTCCCAACTATTCATCTTTTTCTTTCTCTCATTTACAAACTACTCTTCCCTCTATCTGAATTTCTAATTTCAAACACAATTATGACAATTACAATTGAGGAAGCTTGATATGACATTGTTCCTTTCATAAAAAGGCTCACTGGTTGAGATTAATTTAGGAAGGTTTTTTTCTCCCAAATCCCTCTCATCTCATAAAACTGATTGCAATTTAAAACTCTAGGTTTATCCAAATTTCAAAACACAAACCAACCATCAAGTAATAGTTTTTCTTCATGCAAAAACATCTCCAAGAACTAATTTAAAGCATAAAAACCAATAAATGAACCTAGGATTGAGTTTATCTACAAATCAAGTAGTCTAGGTTAACACAAATTAACACACAAAACAGAACTTTAAAGATGTGTTCTTACCAAACAAGGAGCCTCTAACCCAAGCTAAAACAAAGCCTTGAACAATGGGTCTTAAATAAGTTGAGAAACTTGAGAAAGTGAGAAATTTTTGGGGATTGGCCGTCAGTTCGTTTGGAGCTCTGTGGCGGCTCTCTGGTGGCCACTTGATGCTTGTCGATGGGTGGTGGTAGTTGGATGCATTTCAAGGGTGTGGTTGAGTTGTTTGGTTGAAGAGAAAATGGGAGAAAGTTATAGAGAGAAGAAGAGTGAAAGAATGAGATAAAACTAAGGTCTTCAATATTTGATTAAAAAATAGACTTTGGATGATGTTTTGTAGGAAGATATTGTATCCAAGGGTTGGGTTTAGATTATTTGAAATCCTTGTGAATCTGTCCATCTAACTTTCTAGATATTGTTTGTCTTTTTCTCCGTGTTTGAGGCAATGCTATGGCAATTGAATGATGTCCTTCCCTGTTTAATGGCTGCAGCAACTTCAGTGCCATCAACAGGTTCTCCAGTGATTGGGGTCATTGATGGGAAATTTGAAAGTGGGTATCTTGTTACCGTCACAATTGGCTCCGAGAAGCTAAAAGGAGTCCTCTATCAGGCTTCGCAGAACCCAGCACTCCACGTGCCACAACATCAGAGTATTTCTACGAACAATAATAACAATACCTCTACAGCATCAGGCGTGCTCCGACGCAGGCGTAGGAAGAAATCTGAGATGAAAAAGAGGGATCCTGCTCATCCGAAACCCAACAGAAGCGGATATAATTTTTTCTTTGCAGAGCAGCACGCTAGGCTGAAACCACTTTATCCGGGGAAGGACAGAGAAATAAGTAGGATGATTGGTGAATTGTGGACGAAAATGAACGAAACCGAAAAGTCGGTAAGAGCAAAAATACCGTTTCTCTTATATAACATATGTTAGAAATTCAGGTTGCTACAATGTAATTTGGTTATCTTTTGACGTTGATTACATCTAACCATATTTTCATCCATTTTTTTTCCCTTCAGTTTTACCAGGATAAAGCAGTGAAGGACAAAGAAAGATACAAAATAGAGATGGAAGGTTACAGGGAGAGATTGAGGACAGGTCAAATCATAAGCAATGCAGTGCCAATTCAGCAGAGGCCTCTTGAACTTGATGTCAACATGGCGGAAACCAGTGAGAAAATTGAAACTGAAGGTGGGGAATTTCATGCTCTTGAAACTGATATTAGTTCCAGTAAGAGCAGTAAGAGTGATTCAGAAGATAAAACTGAAGATAAGGACTCGGATATGGAGACATCTCCAGGATTGGAAGTTGGCGCTGAAAATATGCCTACAAAAGATTCACCTGAGGAGGAAGAAGGTTTAGAGTTGAAGAGAGTTGACAAAGTTGGGGATGAGAGCTCGGAAAACTCAGGCGATGTCATTATGGTCGAGACCATGACAGAATCGGTACCTTTGGAAGAGAAAGGATCGATGCCTTGTGAAGGGAAAGAACCATTACCTAGTGAACCAAGAGATTCAGTTTCAAGCGAAGCAACAGCATCGGTGCATGCTGAAAGTTATTGAGATTTTCACGTGTTGTAGGAATGGTATCCTCTGTAGATCATCATACTTGCTTGAGCATAGTTGAATTTAGATATGGTAGTGTGAGGTTTCCTTAATTTCTTTGCTTAAAATTTATCTTGTTTGTAAAATCAGGATGCTGTTAGATATTGGTTTTTTTTGCTGTTTTTGTTGACCTCTAGGGGCTGAGATTTGGCCAACTTTCATCAATTTGTTGTGGAGATATGTACATGGTTTAGCTAAATTAAATTAACTTTTTGTGGGCCACACTGTTGTCCCTACTCTTGATTTTTATCAATGAGCTCTCTCTAGCTATGGTAATTGACTTTTATTCCTACGGATTACAATTTCTCCTGACGTCTTCTTATTTCGTTTTGTAGGATTTTTTTCATCGCTGATAACAACAGGGGTGGGGGCGGTATTTGCTCTCCCCACCCTGTATTTTTTCGCCTCGCTCCCGATTACATAAAATAAATATTTTTAAAATATTAATATATGTATAAAATATAATTTTATAAATATAATAAATTTAAAATATGAAAATATTATATTTATCTCTAATTTTTATTTTTTATTTTTTATATGTTGTATATTTAGTTATATTAATTCATTAATTATTATTTTTTATTTATTATATTATTTATAACTTTTATTACTATTACTCTTTTAAACTTTAAAAATTATACTCAAAATATTTTCGTACTCGTTCTGTTTCCTGCAATTTGATATTTTTTTTCGTTCCCGCGCCGATCAAATAGGAGACGGGAATGGAAAAACCAATTTTCGGTCTCGCCCTGCTCCATTGTCATTCCTAGTATATGTTCCTGTTGATGGATAGGTAAAGAGGTACAATTTGGTTTTGCTTCGGTGAATGTTAGAGAATCTGCATAGGATCGGGAGAAGATCTTCTCCAAACCCTCTTCCCTTGTGCCTCTCAAGACTTATGACAACCGTTCATTTCGTAGGTCCCGCATAGAAGATTACTTATGTAAAAATTTAGTTTAATTAAATGTTGATAGATGTATAAATGAATTGCATTTTATTTTACAAAATAAACGGTTTTAACCTAAATAGTCCTTTAGACGAAAATTGTCGATTTTGTAAAATAAACACAATTTGTGCATGTACCTAACGACGTTTAATTACGTTTAATTTTTACATAGATGAATCTTTCCTATAAAGTTTACAAGATGAATAGTTTAGATCAATGTTATCGAGCTACTTTAGACCCACACAATAGTTGAGGGGGTAGGTAGGGAAGAGATGGAGGGAGAGCTTATATCACATAGGGCTGGAGTGTAATTTTGGCTCGTGGACGGCTCGAGGCCCGACACTGTAGTGATTGAGCCCACCTTAATCTCAAGCCCGCCTTAGGCCCAAGCCTGCCTGAGCTCGAAAATAATAGCTACAGGCCTGAGCCATCCCCTCAAACCTGTGGGCCCGACCCGTTTGGCTTGAGCCCCTTATTGTATTTAATTATTTATATATTATGTATTTATGTATTATGATAAACTTATTGTATTTATTGTAACATAATTTAACATAATATATAAATTAATATTATAAACTATAATTTAACATAATAGTTTATTATAAATATTAGTTTATAACATAATTTATAAAATTATATTAATATATAATAAGCAAACTAATTTGTAAACCTATAATAAACTAATAAAGTATAAATTTATAATAAAATAGTAAACCAATAAACTATAACTAATAAATTAATAAAGTATAAACTTATAATAAAATAATAAAATGGTAATCTAATAAACTATAAACTAATAAACTAATAAAGTATAAACTTATAATAAACTAATAAAGTATAATATACTAAAAACTTATAAACTAATCAACTAATAAACTTATAAAAACTAGCAAAATTATAATAAATAATAAACTATAAACTTATAAATTGATAAACTACTAATAAACTAATATTACACTAACTAACTAGTAACTAAAAAATTAATAAAATTATAAATTTATAATAAACTATAAACTTATAATAAAATAATAGGCTAATGAATGTTTAAAATCTTAATTTAATAATTTATAATCTTATACTCTTATACAACAACTCAAAAAATAAAAAACAAACAGAAAAATGAATAAAAAAATGAAAGCCACATCAGAAGGCCCGGCCCTGGCCCGCCAAAGGCCCATTTTGGCCCGGTCTGTGGCCGAAACCTAAGACTTGAGCTCATTATTCCTAAGCCTACTATCCCTGCGCTTGGGCCTACACTTCCCCCAAAAAACCCGGTCCTGCCTGGCCGCAACTTTTTAAAAGCATCCATTTCTTCTTTTGTGTTTCCCACTTGAAACCTTTGCTTTTGACTAGTCTTCTGATAGAGTCAATCTCATATTTGTTTTCTATGCTTGAAGAAAAGACTTTTTCTCCCAGAAGTCTTCCTCCCCCTTCCCCCCTCTTAATTTTCCTCTAATGGGGGTTTCTTCCCCCATCTCTCTGCAAATTTGAGCAACAACTTCGTTTCTCACTTTCAAGATCATCAAAACCTTCAGTTGATTGAAACAAACCTACCCAAAAAGAGCATGGAAACAGAGTTGTTGCTCAACAGTGCAAGGGAAAGGCTTGAAATGGAGCTGAGGGACATCAATGAGAATCCACCAACAAACATCAGTTTTGGCCCTGCAAGTGATGATGATATGTTTCCATGGCAAGGCATCATCATGGGGCCTTGGGATACCCCATTTGAAGGTGGCATCTTCCTGCTTTCCATAAAGTTTCCCACTGATTAGCCTTTCAGTCCTCCAGAAGTGAAGTTCCAAACCAAGGTATTACATGTTCATATTTGCTCTTCTTTTGTCATCAATTAGTTTGCATATTGCTTGTGTTTGATCATCATAATAAAATTTCTAGTTTTGGTAGATAGTTGGGTAAAGTGGCAAGAATGCTGAATTGGAATCTGGGCATCATGATTCAAAATGTGAAAACAACCTCTCCATTCATGGGATAAGATTTGTAGGTGTGTATTCTGCAGGAGCCTGTATAGTTATTGGTTTATTTACACGTATTTGTGTTGGGTGTGTAGTTCGAAATTCAGTAAGAATTTAAGTTTTTTAGGATTTTACCAATTGTGACGAGACTAAGATTTCTTAGGTTTGCCTTTAATTACGGAACTCGAGAATTCTAGGCGGGTTGTAAAGGGTAAACTCTAGAGGTATAGATTTAGCCAGATGAAAAAAATATCAAGAGCACTAGGAGTAAGTGGAAAAGCAAGATTCGTTTTTGGGATTGAGAATTGGTATCGAATTCTTAAGTATTTTTTGTCTCGTGCTTATACATTCTACCATTAATTATCTATACGTAGAGAGGTTTATGCGAAAAATTATAAATTTTAGTGTTTTTCTCTTTAGTTTGTTCTTGTGAATGCCCTTCTGTTTGCTGTCTAATGCTTGGGAATGAGAAAAATTCCAACGGGCTGGGTGCATAGACTCTCTATTTTAAAAATTACGTGTTCTTTTGTCCCAATGTATTGAGTTTGTTAGACTATGTGAGGGTTTCAAAACAGGAGAATCTCGAGATATATCAAACAGTTTTCAATGCATTGGAACAAAGGGGCATATCATTTTCGGAATAGATAATCCCTTGCCCACCTTCTAGGACCCCATAATGGCGAAAACTTTGTGTAATGGACTGCCCTTTTTAATTTGAACTTTAATGCACTTTGATTTTGGTATGGGTTGATATTGGGTTGGTCTGATATGCAGGTTTATCATCCACATATAGATGAAGATGGCTCAATTTGCATCAACATACTAAGAGAGCAGTGGAGCCCTGCCCTGACCACAGAAAAACTACTACTCGCCATCTCTTCACTTCTCATGGACCCACTTCTTGAAGATGATCAAAGTCCAATCTCCAATCTTTATTAGAATGATAGAAAGCATTACAACAAGATAGCAAGGGAATGGACCAAACAATATGCTTATTGCAAATTAACTTTTGTTTCCCCTTCAAATGGGTAAAATCATACATAGTCATGTGAAAATTACTAAGCATTGAGTCTAGAGACTTGTATGTGTAGAGGTATCATTGTATCTAACATAGTGCTGCAAATTCTAAATAAAAGAATGCAGAAGGAATTTTTTTCCCTTTTTTCTTTCCAACAGTCAAAATGTTTTCATTTCTTAAAAAATTGAAACAACGCATCTACTGCTTCTATTGAAACATTCCACCATTTCTACCGAAACAACATAAATACGGACAAAAAGATACTAGAGAATATTAAAACACTACGAAACATATCAAAACCAGTTGTTTGAACATGTACTAAGACTATCCAACAATGTTTGTTTGTATTTGCCTATTTTTGTTTAAAGAGAGATTTGAGAACATTTTTGTTCATGTATTGGAGAATTTAAGGAATTAGAAAGTAGGAGAGTAAATTGAGAGGAAGATAAAATAAATGATTAAATTACTTATTATCTTTCTTCGTTTTCGCAAAATTAGTCTTTTTATAAAAATTGAAATCTATATTTTTTTATTTTCTCACAATTTGTTTATTTGTAATCCCTACAGAGTTTTGTCTAGGAAAAAATATTTATCCTTATTTTAACTTTGTAAGTATTTAGTATTAACATTAATCTAGTTCTAATGCAATCTTTTACAGCCTAATACTATAAAATAAATAAATTGATCTTCAACTTAAGCAATTGTTGATTTGATAATTTTAGAAACCAAAAAAGCTAGATACCCAAAAAATAATTCCAAACTTTTACCCAGAATTTGAAATGCATAGATCATATTCACTTGAGTGAGTGAGAACCCACAAACTCTAGTGAATCTGATTTATCAATTTCAAATTCTGGGACTATTTTCTAGGACCATAATATTGCTGCTTATAAATACATAAAAATATATTTTAGTTCTTGCTTGCAAATGTTTTCTTATATTTTTATTGTTTCTCTCTGTTTTTATCATATTGCTGAAATATTTCTATTTCCAAGTTGCCCGAAAGAATCCACCCAAACGAAAATTTGATTATTGGTCAATATTGAGTTAACGTCTCCAAATTTAACAATAAAAAAGAGGAAATTTTCCAAATTTTCATGTTTAACTGTTCTTTTTTTTTTTTTTTCAATGCGGGCATTGGTTTCTTTAGTCCCCTGTCTCAGATGTGTTAACCCAAATATTTGCATTACAATTCCTTTCTCTCTACACGCCCAAAATCCAAACATAGCCCAAAATGAAGTATTTAATTTAACAAAGGGTGCCTTCATAAAAAGAAAAGAAAAGAAAATAATGACTAAAAAGTGTAGATGGTTTTAATCATTTTTCTCGTGATGTACAGCCATTTTTTAAGTTTTTTCTTTTAAAATTGTAAAAAAAAAGAAGACTAGGAAGTAGTTTTTTTTTTTTTGAGGGGGTGTGTGTGTGTGTGTGTGTGTTTTTTTTCTCTATTCTAACAATTTAAGGTCATCTTTTAATAAAACAGAATTTTTGATTATCTAACTTAAAGTCTACAAAAAAAATCTAAATTAAAACCGCGTTGCAAAAATAAGCACTGATACTTTTTTCTCCGTTTCTCATTTTTGTTTGCACTTGACCTGGCCATTGACGAAGACATCCAGTCATCCACTAAAATCAATTTCCTTCCTGTACGGCACAAAAGACTTGACTTTCTGAAGTCTTTTCTCTCTCAATCCCTATTCTCTTTTAATTTTCTTCTGTGATTCTTTATCATCTATTCGCTAAATTGATTACCATCTTCAAGACTGGAAACTTCAGCTGCAAGCTTTTATGGACACAAACCAGGCTGGTAACATGGGAGCAGAGACTAATTGGGAGTGCTGTGCAAGGAAAAGGCTTGAAAAGGAGCTCAAAGACATGCGGACCAATCCCCCAACTCATGTTAGCTTTGGCCCTGTAAGTGATGACATGTTTCTTCACTGGCAAGGCATCATCATGGGGCCAGTGGGTACCCCCATTGAAGGTTTCATCTACGACCTTTCCATCCAATTCACCATTGATTACCCTTTCAGCCCTCCAACAGTAAAATTCCAAACCAAGGAACCAAAAAAAACCCATATATTGATCTTCTTTTGGCTATTCTTTGTGCTTCATCTGTTAATTGCTTGCATGATCTGTTTATTACTGTACATCGAGGTACATGTTCGCAGATCTTATTATTGTTAAGAAAAAAATATTATGTGAATACTGTTTCATTGACAACTTGTATTTTTTAAACCGTATGTAGATGCCGAGTGTTTTAAAGGGAGAAAAACAGAGATATTGAGTGTTTTAAAGAGGGAATTTTTAATTTTTATGGAGAATTTGGATTCGTGACGTGTTAATTATAATCTGCCAATATGCATGAATAGTGGACAATATACGTTGTCAATACTTTATGATTTTTATTGTTTTTAATCTTCCAGGTGTTCTACAAATTCTATAAATGAATTTTATTTTATGATGTAAAAATTGAAAGTTTACAAAAAGATTTTCCTAACAAACACATGATGCTTCAAAACTTGCTGGTTCATTTGCGAGCATTTATCAAACAAGTTTAACTCTTGTAATGCTCTGTTTCCAAATGTTTGGTTAATAAGTTTCAAGACAAATAGCATCCTTATGACTAACGATCAATTTATTTTGCTGAAAATTATTTTCTTTGATTCTTTGGTATTTGGTATGATAGAAATTAACAATCAATGAAAAATATTTTCCAAATCAATGAAAAATAAGTTAATTTTGGTGAAAAAATTTTTACTTTTTTTTATAACAAAAAATATTTTCCACATTTACCATCCCACTAATATCACAATTACCAACACCACGATTCTACTAGTACCACTATCATTCCATCACCATCACGAGCCCACCACCACCTCTCTCGAGTGTTTGGGGTCAGGGTTGGGGGTTTGAGGTTGTGGTGTCGAGGTTAGGGTATGGGTCGAGGTATGAGGGTTAGGGGATTAGGGGTTTGGGTCTTGGGTTTTGGTGTTTAGGTTAGTATTTCGAGGTTCGAGGGTTAAGGTTCTAACGTAGGGTTTTGGGGTTGAGGTTCGAGGGTCTGGTAGTCTAGAGTTTAGAGGATCTGGTGTTCTAGGATTCAGAGGGTTAGGGGTTTGGGGTTGAGAGGGTCTGGGGTTCATGTGTTGCGGATTCGATGTTCGGGAGTTGGGGGTCTTCGGTTGGGGTTGGAGTTAGGGTTCAGGTTGTTATGGTTGATATACTGAAAATCATATTTTTAGTATTTAATTTTATTTTTTTATTTTATGAGAATCTTTATGAGTAATGTATGTGTATCATTTCTTTAATGATATGCATGGATGCCTGATATTCTGTATAATTTTTAATCTTGTGTGTAGAGTACGACTTACACACAGAAGATCAAATTTTAAGTTCTTACAGAATATAAGTTTTATGTTAACAGTTTAGATGAAAACAGATATACCATCGGTACGACTGTAACACAAAATTTTAGTAGGCATATCTTGGTTACGGAGAACAGATAATAGTGTCGTCTATTGTTTCAACTCTCTGTATCAGTACGCTTTGTGTGTATTAAACGGGACATTTGGGGTAATTAATTTTATACTGATTATATAAATTAATTCACAACTCCAAGGTTATTATGAATAGTGCTTATCCTCTTAATTCTGAAATAATTATTGATTTACATATATTTAATATTCGTTGTTTTGATTCATTAGAGGGTGCGATCTTATATGAGTCTATATTCCCGGTGAGTTGAATAGTGGTATTATTTATATGGCAAATATTAATTATTGACGGAATTCACGTTCCAAAAAATTAGGATTGATAATACACCATTAAGGAAGCTTATAAGTTTTAACCGGGCCAAACTATGCAAGTAGATTTGATTATCCGGCGATCAAATAAGTTAAGCGGAAGGGCTTAAAGAATATTAAAATACCGATTAAATTAAATTATCAGTAATTAAATTTAATTGGCGGGTATCAGAAATCTTAACGTGGGGAGAAATGGTA
>JAOTRH010000027.1:5745854-5765280 GCA_034768845.1 Heliamphora exappendiculata
TCAAGGTTTGGGCATATACGGGGTGTGTGCATATATTTTTTTTGGGGGGGGGGGGGGAGGGAGAAGTTGAGCATTTCTTTCTCCACCATATTTGAATTAATAGCGGATAGGAGTGCTTTGGTAGCTAATTATCTTCACAGGGAAGGGGAGCAAGTGGTTTGGGATTTTTTGCTACATAGGGAGGTGTAAGATTGAAAGTTAGAGGAGTTGATGGCTCTTCTATGAAGAATGTAAGCATGTCGAGCCTGAGACAAGGAGCCTAGCACCTTCGGGAACCTTCAAGGTCAAGTTGTTATGAGGCTTAGATTGGAGATCTTAACCCATCCTTCCTTTGAAAGCCTATATGGGGGCTTATGCTCTGTCCAAAGTTTCCTTCTTCGTTTGTTGTGCAGCTCACACGTTGATAATTTGATTTGGAGGAGGAAACTTTTTGTCTATTGGTGTTGCTTGTGTAAGTAGGTTGGGGTTTGGAGAGAGTTGGTACCACATGGTCCACATCTTCCTTTGCACAATCTTGTGGCTTAGGATTTACAGAGCTTGATTGAGTCTTGTTTCAAAAATTTTTGGGTTGTTCCGGATGGTGTTATGGAGTTTCTTCATGGTTTAAGAGGAGTTAAAGTGGCCTCTTCGAAGAAAGATTTCGAATTTGATACCACTTTATTTGGTGGAGATCATTTGAAGGGAGAGAAACCGACTTCATTTCGATGATATAGAGAGTCCTATGGGTAAGATAAAAAAAGATCTTTCATTAGTCTTTTATATTGTTGGGAATTGAGGGAATGCAATCCATCAAATTCTTGAATTTCGCAGGGAGTTTTTGTTGGTGTGGTCTTTTTATATACGGGTGGCACTCCCATAATGCATTTATATACGTAAACTATTGATGCAGGGAGATGTATCGGCTTGAGGAACACGAACTCCGAAATCCACAAGTCTGCTTGAATTAGAGATACTCTCTCTAATGACAAACACGAATAAGAGAATAATCTCTGAAAATTCTTATTAATCAAAAGCTGAGTAACTCTATCGCTATTACATGGTATTTATAATGACCTAACCTAATCGAATGGGGAAACCATTGATTAGGCAACACAATCTTTCCTAATTCAAAATTTAGAAAAAATTACCAAAAACAGCAAACTTGACTTAGGGTCAAATATGGATACTAAAAACATAAAGAAATGTGCCAAAACAAACAACACTTAAAAAAAAGGAAGTTACCAAAAAAAAGTTATTACTAAAACAAAAGTTTTCTAAAACGGCAAAATCGCAATTTCGGAGGCTTAGACGGTGGAATTTGACCGAAAATCGGCTTAGGTCATGGCGTAGCATTGAGTCTTGTTCGTCGGGCCGTTTCCAATCGAACATGGGCCTTCCAAGGCTAATTTGACTTCGATGGGTCGCGCCTCTACTATTACCTTTTAGCTTGCTGTCGATCGTAAGCTTCCATGAAAGAGAAGCCCATGAGCTCTGCATCGTCCTCCTTGGCTTGAAAAGAATTTGCCCTCGAATTTGAGTCCTCATCAGAAAAGACATCGCCGCGGAATGGGAGCAAGTGTTTCACATTAAACACGTCTGATGTATAAATGGAACTTGGAAGCTTCAATCGGTAGGCATTAGGATTAATCTTCTGGATAATCTCCACCAGACCAATTTTTTGAGCCGCCAGTTTGTTATGTTCCTCGACTGAAAATCTATCCCTAGTGAAGATAGCATATACAAAGTCACCAACTTCGAACTCAACAAAGCGCCGCTTTTTGTCAGCTCGCTTCTTATATCGGGCATCACTTTCTTCTAACTTATGCTGTGTGACCTGATGAACTAGGCGCAACTAGTCAATAAAATCCTCCGCTTTGACGTGAACGCGTTTCAAATCAGGAATAGCTGCAAGATCAATTGGAGAACGCGGGACAATCCCATACACAATTTGAAAAGGACAGAGACCAGTGTTGCGATTAACTTAATGGTTATAGGCAAACTCCGCCTGGCATAATTTGTGATCCCACATCTTGACATGGTCTTGCACTAAGCTCTGCAACAGGTTACCCAATAAGCGATTGACCACTTCAGTTTGATTGTCAGTTTGAGGGTGATAGGCAGTACTGTAGTCCAATTTTGTATTAGCTATCTTCCACAGACAATGCTAAAAGTGGCCTAAAAAGCGTGTATCCCTGTCAGAGACAATGGAACTAGGTAATCCATGCAACTTGTAGACTTCTTGAAAGTACAATTGAGCCACCTTCACCGCATCGGTTGTCTTCTAGCAGGGTATAAAATGGGCCATCTTGGAAAATCAATCCACCACGACATAGATGGAGTCGTGACCACGTTGGGTACGAGGGAGGCCCAACACGAAATCCATGCTGACATCGAACCACGGTTGAGTCGAAATAGGTAGAGGCATGTACAAGCCTGCATTAATAACAATCCCCTTTGACACCTGGAAAATATGGCAACCCTCCACGGACTTGTAAATTTCTCGCCTCATGGAAGGCCAATAATAAGATGCAGCTACCAATGCGTAGGACTTGTCCCTCCCCACATGGTCTTCATTATGCAACTCCTTGATGATCTATAACCTCAAACTAGAATCTAGAATGCACAATTGGTTTCTTTTGAACAGGAAGCTATCTTGAATGTGATAATTAGATACGACGTCACTAGGCAAGCTGGCTAATATATTAGAAAAGAATGGGTCAGCCATTAATAATTCTCGAAGCTATCAAAACCAAGTACCTTTATTCGCATAAGTGTCAAAAAAGAAGCTCAGCGACTAAGGGCGTCGCCCACTTGATTTAAGGCTCCAGACTTATGCTTGATGGTGAATGAGAACTGTTAAACATAGGCAGGCCACTTGGCATGTTGGTCGGATAACTTGTCTTGACTATTAAGGTGCTTCAAAGCCTCATGATCTGAATATAGAATGAAATCATTATGAATCAAGTAGTGATACCAATGCTTGGGGGATTGGATGATCGCTAGGAACTCCACGTCAGTGCTATATCTCAGTTTGGCACTATTCAAATTTTCACTAAAGTAGGCCACAGGTTTGGAGTTTTGACTAAGAACAGCTCCAATCCCGACCTTCGATACATCGCAATGCAACTCACAAGGTTGCAAAAAATCTGGCAAGATCAATATTGGGGCGGAGGTTAGCTTCTACTTGATCTCTTCAAAGGCTTTAGATGCTTCATCTGCCCACGTAAACTTGCCTCATTTTATGCAGTCTGTTATAAGAGTCATAATGGTGTTGAAATGAGGGGTGAATCGACGATAGAAAGCTGCCAATCTGTGGAAACTGCGTATGCCAAAGAGTGTCTTTGGCTGTGGCCACTAGCTGACCACTTCAACCTTGGGCTCGTCCACCGAGATCCCATCTTTGGAAATCACGTAACCGAGGAATAAAACGCAATCTGTCATGAAAACACACCTTTTGGTGACTCCGTAGAGCTATTCACATCTCAATACTGCCTAAACTTCTCGGATATGTTGCACATGTAAATCTGAGTGGCACTATATATAAGGATATCATCAAAGTAAACAACTGCAAATTTACCTATGAAGGTTCTCAACGCTTGGTTCATCATACGTATGAAGGTGCTCAACGTGTTGGACAGTCCGAATGGCATAACAAGCCATTCATAAAGACTCTTCCGAGTTTTGAATGCTATCTTCCACTCATCATTGGGTCTAATCCGAATCTGGTGGTACCTGCTCTTCAGATCTAGCTTGGAGAATATTTTAGCTCCAATCAATTGATTAGTAAATCATCCAATTTGGGAATTGGAAAGCGGTACTTGACAGTGATTTTGTTAATGGCCCTACTATCAGCACACATTCTCCAAGTGCAGTCTTTCTTTGGGGTGAGCAGTGCTGGGACAGCACAAGGACTGATACACTCCTTGATAAACCCCTTAGTAACTCTTCCACTTGCCTTTGTAGCTCTTCATGCTCCTTTGGGTTCACTCGGTAATGGGGTTGGTTAGGCAGATTAGAGCTTGGCACCAAATCAATCTTATGTTGAATGCCTCACAATGGCGGTAACCCAGCAGGAAGTTCTTCAGGAAAGACATCTGCAAATTCTGTCAACAGTGGTTGAACAAGTTCAGGCACTGTTCCTTGCCGGTCATCCGTAGGATCTTCCTTGGCCACTAACACAAAAAACATCTTGGTGTTGGCGATCTCCTCGAATTGCACCCGTGTCAGAAGATTGGCTCCCTTTCCTACCGTTGGCTTGGGCACAACCCCTTTTGTGTGTAACAACACGATCTTGGTATTATCTAGGAAGCTGTAGGTGTTATTTCGCCCTTCATGCTTGACATTACGATCATACTGCCATGGTCTACCCAATAGAAGATGACATGCATCCATGACGACGACGTCACACCACATCTGGTCCTTATATTTAGAGCCCACAGAGAAATAAATTAAACACCATTTTATAACTTTTACCTCGTTTCCTTTCTTAAACCACGCCAGTTTGTATGGTTTGGGATGTTGCTCCGTTGACAACCCCAACTTTTGGATTGCCTTGTCAAATACCACATTCTCACAGCCTCCTGAATCAATCATGAAGCGACAAACCTTTCTGTCAATGGTGCAGGTAGATAGAAAAATATTGTTGAGTAGCCACGAGTCTCCATTAGACTCCTGAGGGGCTAAACAGACTTGTCGAACAATCAGAAGGGGCCCTTGGTCCCCAGTCACCTCCTCTTCTCTATAGTCTGTGTAAAGATCGGAATCATACTCTGGGACCTGCTCGGTTTGATCTCCAGTTGGTTCGTCTGTCTCTAAGAACAAAGCTTTGCCAAGATTATTGCTCTTCCGACAATCTATAGCACGATGTTCGGGTTCACCGCACTTGAAAGAGCATATGCCACCAACAACCGCATTAGAGGGTTGTGGCGCTATTGTTCTCGCTACTGGTAGGGCGTTTGCAACCCTATTTATGGAATTAGGATTTGCTGTAGCACGGCTAGAACTGCTCCAGTAACCAGCAGTAGCTCTCCGGCTAAACTGCTTCTCTAACTGTAAGGCTCTCTGATGGGTTTCCGACAACGAATATAGATCAAACAAGTTGAGGATATCCTGGAATTGCTGACGCAGTCCCCTAATGTATCGGGACACCAACTGCTCTTCGGTTTCAGACAGATCATTCCTAGCCAAAAGCTGGAAGAACTCTGTAGTATAGTCATCTACAAAGCGTGCTTTTTGACTTGGGTTTTGCAAACGCTGATACATCAATCGCGAGTAGTTATGAGGTAAGAAGTCAGCACACGTGTTTCTTGAACTTCTCCCACGAGTGGATTTTCTGTTTACCTTGCCTGGTTTTGCTCAGCTTGACTTGTTCCCACCAAGCAACTGCTCTGCCTCGGAGTTTGGTAGCTACCAACAGAACCCTCTTGTCGTCGGGAAACTCTTTGAACTCTAAGACCTCTTCTTTGACAGTAACAATCCAATCAGAAAACTCCTTTGGCGTCAGACCCCCCCGAAATTCAGGGATCTCGATCTTCAGACTAGCTTCCCAGCGCTGGGAATCATGGTTAACCACAAATCCCCTGCCTCTTCCCCTTGATTGTTGGTCAGCAAAAGGGTTGGTGGCAGAATTGTCATCCGAAACCTCTTCTTCCACGACGGGACGTCGGTTTGGTTGACGGTTGCGAGGTAGAACCGTCGCGGCTAAAGCAGCCATCTGCTCCGTTAAGGCAGCGATGCACTCCTCCACACGGATCATTCGTTCATTCGCTCGGGCATCTCGTGCAGCGTCATTTCGCTCATACACCTCTTCAACAGCAGCGAATCTTCCCCCTCGTCCCCTGTTTGCAACACCACCACGTGCCACGATCAGGACTCGGACAAAGGTTTAGCTCTGATACCAACTGATGTAGGGAGACGTATCGGCTGGAGGAATATGAACTTTGAAATCCACAAGTCTGCTTGAATTAGAGATACTCTCTCTAATGACAAATACGAATAAGTGAATAATCTCTAAAAATTTTTATTAATCAAAAGCTAAGTAACTCTATCGCTATTACACAGTATTTATAATGACCTAACCTAATCGAATGGGGAAACCATCGATTAGGCAACACAATTTTTCCTAATTCAAAATTAAGAAAAAATTACAAAAAATGGAAAATTTAACTTAAGGTCAAATTTGGATACTAAAAACATAAAGAAACGTGCCAAAACAAACGGCACTTAAAAACAAGTTACCGAAAAAAAGTTATTACTAAAACAAAAATTTCCTAAAACGGCAAAATCGCGATTTCGGAGGCTTAGATGGAATTTGACCGAAAACCGGCTTAGGTCATGGCACAGTGATGAGTCTTGTTCGTTGGGCCATTTCCAATCGAATATGGGCCTTCTGAGGCTAATTTGACCTCGGCGGATCACGCCTCTACTATTACCTTTTAGCTTGCTGTTGATCGTAGGCTTCCATGAAAGAGAGGCTCATGAGCTCTGCATCAACTATACATTCTTTTTCTTATAAAAAAAATAGAAGGATTTCTTCTTCTCCTTTCCTGCATGTTACTTAAACACTGATACAGACAGAGGATTGCATAGCATCAGTGCTTTCCTTTTCTATTAATAATTGGGCAGCAAATCCTTTTTGCCACCTTGAGATCTGGAAGAAAGTTGCATATATCCGGCAATTAAAGAAGTACACTAAGAGTTAAAATACCAGAAAATTAGAAAGCATTAATGTTTGAGGAACAGGAAGTTATAACATGCATGGAACTTATGATTTATAGAGCTTGATCTTGGTTCAAGGTGTTTTGAGTTATTTTTGGCTGGAGTTATGGAGTTTTTTTATAGTATGAGAGGAGTTAAAGTAGAGAAGAGACAGAAAGATTTGGAATTTGATACCACTTTGTTTGATGAGGATCAATTGGAGGGAGAGAAACTGACTTCATTGTGATGACATAATGAGTTATGTATAAGACAAAAAGAACTTTCATTAGTATTTTGTATTGTTAGGAATCGAGGGAGTGCAATCCATCTCTCAGCCAATTCTTGAATAGCACTGATACAGACAGAGGATTGTATAGCATTTGTGCTCTCCTATGTTATATGGATTTGGATATGAGTGTCGGCTGCGGGTGTGTGTCTAAATATTAGATTCATCTAATTTTCATCCCAAGGACATTAGTACACGACAAAATATTCATGTTCCTTAATATTTTATTTTTTATTTTTCAAGGTAAATAATGTTTACGAGATTTCATTGAGTATTTCATGCATAATTTCAGAATTTATATATAATTCTATAGTAAACTTGAATTACTAAATATGTTTTTTAAGTGAATATCTAAGTAAAAACTTCGAACATATATCCCATAACTTTATCTAAGGGCTGATAGCTTTGCTTTTCTGTTAATAATTGAGCACCAAATCTTTTAGCCACTTTGAGATTTGGAAGAAAGTTGCATACATCTGGCAATCAAAGAAGTAAATTGAGAGTTAAAATAGAAGAAAATTAGAAAGCATTTTAATGTTTGAGAACAAGAAGTGATAACATGTGAGAGAGGAAATGAGCGAATAGGGAAAAATTGGGAACCTAACACTTTTGGCCACTTGGACGTGACCACTCCTCCAATTGCTCTTCATCCCGACACCTCCGCTATTGTCAATCTCCACTATCTCCAGTGACCGACCACCACCACCATTAGCCCTATTGCAGTCAAAGCTGTCCACCTTCATCTCCATTTAATCTTACCCAAGTCACCTTCTCCATTTCCATTTTCATTGCCTCTTAGCTCACTATAGGTCGAACAAGCACCTTCTAAGGAATCACTCTTCAATTGACAACATGGTCCTCTGATGTGGGATCTGAGATCAGATAAATTGTGTTCACTCACCAGCAAATGAATACAAGCTTTCAACACTTGTTGTTTTGATATCTGAAAATTGAGCCTTTTGAGTTTGGTAATGGTGCAATACAGCGGATGACCCTCCCAAGTAGCTTTCTGTAAGTTTTAGGTCAATGATCTTCTTTTTTTATTTATTTTGTTTGTCACAAGGTTTTCTGGGCTAAGGAGGGAGGTGGTATAAAGAAACATCCTGATATATCTGGTACTTTTAGTGTTCTAGTTTAGCAAGAAAGCATAAGAAAGGGAATCAGTTTCTAGAGTGGCAGATGATTTTTTAACCTAATCTTATTATATGATTATCTTGTCCAGAGACCTGCTAAAATGACAACTTGGTTTTGTAGGATGGGTACCTTCAGACTCAAGATACATGCCTATGAAATAAGTGTGAGATAAGGATAAAATTAAGGTGGGTGATGGCACGGTATTAAATGCTAAGAATTACAAAAAGAGAATGTTAGTTAAGATGATTTGGTCGTATGTGTGAAGGTCAATGATTATTCTGGTTAGGAATACTTTGGTGCAAGCGCATCCCTGGTCTAGAGAAAGGTGGAAAAGCATGATGCAGGTGAGACTGTGATTATAGATCGAAGAAGTGATACTTGTTATCCAAATAAAGAAACAGCCTGAGAAATAGCTGAACAGGAAAAATAATAATTTAAATGACGCCCATGTAACTGGGATAGGAGTTAAATGATGCCCATGTAACTGGGATAGGAGTTATACGATTGAATTGGTTTTACATATGCGTACAAGCATCATAGTGATCGCACATGCAAACACAGACACAAACATGCAATTGGATTATTTTACTCTATTTGCAAACCAGTGGCAATCCAATTTGGCAACCTGGCATGGAACCAATGCTGAGTCTGAGAGAAGAAATTTCTACCTGAACTTAATTTATTCTGAGTAAATAGGAATGCACGTCCCTCTCTCTCTCTCTCTCTCTCTTGAGTGTGAGTTCCAGGGTGGAAATTTCTACCAGCGATTAATTTATTCTTGTTTAAAACAATGCTCTCTTATTTTTTTGTAATATCCTAATAATATTTTATGCTGCCATTTGTTTGTTCTTGTTTAGCTTTATAATACATATGTGATGATTTAAATACCATTTAAATTATATTTGTGGTTTATTTTGAGTCCCGGCATTACGAGATTTTTTTTTGGTTGTCTCAATATTTTTTTAAATTCTGAACTGACTTCATTGTATTCAGGCATTTCACTGAAGACTCAAGAGCTCTATTGTATTGTCTTTGCCACTCGGTACTTGGATATATTTACAGATTATATCTCGCTTTACAACACTGTCATGAAGTTAATATTCTTGGGGAGCTCTTTCTCAATTGTCTGGTATATAAGGCGCCACAAGATTGTCCGCAGATCTTATGATAAAGACCAAGACACCTTTCGCCATCTTTTTCTTCTGCTGCCTTGTTTTCTTTTGGCCCTACTCATAAATGAGAAGTTCACTTTCAAAGAGGTATGCACGTCATTCCATTTGAATGCTTTTTCTGTTCTTTGAACTTGGAACACATATTTGATTGTTTGTGGAAGTTTTTGTTATTCCATCTAGAGCTATTTTGCCATATCAGTTTTTTATTAAAAGTTTTGTTGGTTGGAAAATCATGAGTTTTTTTTTTCTTTTTTTATACTCTCAATATTTTCTTCTTCTGAAATGATTGTACTTTATTGAATTGTGCAGGTAATGTGGGCATTTTCCTTATATTTAGAAGCTGTTGCCATACTTCCTCAGCTAGTTTTGTTGCAAAGGACGAGAAATATTGACAACTTGACCGGGCAATATGTTTTTCTCCTTGGGTAATCTATTATCTCCCAGTCTTTGTTTTGACCAACCAAATCAGCTAGAATTGACCAAAAAGTTGAATGGTAACTTGTATGTTAAAATCATATCTTGCAATAGTGCTTTTCTTCTTGTTTTTTTCTTTTTTCTTTTTCCTTTTCTTCTTCTTTTCCTCTCACTTTCTTGAATGGAAGTATTTGTAATTTTTTGGTTGGTGGGTGTGGTGCGACAGAGTTGTTATAGAATCTATAGTTTACGTATGATGCGCTATCTTTGGATATTACACTGGATTTGCAACCATATATGCGGAGCTCTTTTTAACTTTTATTTCTTTTCTTTGGTGTGTACTTGGCTACCTCATGTCCATGATAATCAGTTTCATGTATTGTGATCCGTTTCTTGTTGAAATGAAAATGAAATAGAAGATAAGGTTCAATGAAAGAAAAAGAGCAATTTATTTGACGATGTTTATTTAGTATATTATCATGAATAGTGTTACCCTGCCATGATGATAATTTACTGCTTAAGCTGGTTCTGGATTTTTTTTTTTCGGATGAAAAAACCTCGTTTTATGTTTTGATTTGCACTAATCAATATATCAAGACAACCACACAAGCGTAAATAACCAAACACAAGAGGCACGCAGATTTTAACATGGAAAACCCCAAATATGGGGTGAAAAACCACGCGACCACTACTAGTCAAAGAAACTAGCACTAAGCTTATGTTTGGCTTATCATTTTTTAAAAGCTTTTTGCTTAAAAGTCTTTTAAAAAGCCCATTTATTTGGCCTCCTACTGTAATCATTTGGCCTTTTCTATTTCTTTTCACATTTACTTTTTTACAAAAAATCCAAAAAATAAAAAAGCCTACGAAAAAATGCGAAGCCAAACCCGGGCTAATAAAGAGTTTTGGTTACAAAATGTCCTTATAATACCAAGTTGGATCCACAACTTACAAACGTAATCTATTCTTGCCGAATTCACGTGCACCAAACCTTGCTTGTTTGCCGACGGAATCCACCTTGGACTTCAAGTCTTGAAAATCCACCCAAGATCCACAAAAAACTGATGAGAAAGTTGCAACTTTGCTGACAATCTTCTTGAAAGCCCCTCAAAACTATTGGATCATCAAACGGTGGACATGAAGTTACAGGAACACTTCGCCTCAAATATATATGAACTGCTGGAGTTTATTTCTGCGCAAAAACTGTGTTGCTGTCCTTGTTAAGTCACCAATTGTCCCAGAAGCTTGAACTTTTAGAAAATTGACCCAATAATGTATATTAAGTGTTAGAATTGTTGCAAGACAGAGAAAATAAAATAAAGAGAGCGAAGAGAGAGAATTATTGTGATGGTGAAATGAGAGAGAACTTAGAATATTGGTTTACTCCATTACCACTGTTATTTATATAATAAGACCTAAAATACTAAAAGTACAATAATACATTTAACTTAACACTCCTCCTCAAGTTGATGCATAAATATTTCTCATGCCCAACTTGCATACAATGGGGTGAAATATTTTACTACTAAATTCTTTAGTAAAAATATCTGCTAGTTGATCTGCAGAACTTACAAAGGGTATACAAATCGAGCCCTGGCACAGTTTCTCTTTGATGAAGTGTCGGTCAATTTCTATATGCTTGGTTCTGTCATGTTGTACAGGGTTATGAGCAATATTAATGGCAACCTTGTTGTCACAATACAATTTCATAGGTTTATCGCACTCAATCCTCAAGTCCTTTAATAGTACTTGCAGCCATAAAAGTTCGCAAATGCCTTGTGCCATAGCCCTATATTCAGCATTTTCACTTGATCTAGTTACCACTGTTTGCTTTTTACTTCGCTAATTACCCAGGTTACCTCCTACAAATGTGCAATACCCCAATGTAGATTGCTTACCATCAACTGAATTAGCCCAATCTGCATCTGTGAAAGCTTCTAATTTCATGTGGTCATGACAAGAGAACAAGAGCCCTTTTATAGGAGCAGACTTAAGATATCGTAAAATATGATAAGTAGCATCAAGCTGTGCACTGCAGGGATCATGCATAAACTGACTGATAACCGCCACGGCATATGTAATATCAAGTCTCGTGTGAGATAGGTATATTAATCTTTCTACAAGCCTCTAAAACTGGCCCTTGTTGACAGGTTCTTCATCGCCACTATTAAGACGATGATTAGCCTCAATAGGTGAATTTGCAGGTCGACAACTCATCATACCAGCTTCTTCTAGAAGATCAAGAATATACTTTCTTTGGGAAATAAAGATTCCATGATTTGATCTCGCCACCTTTATTCCAAGAAAATATCGTAGTGCCCCTAGATATTTCATTTCAAATTCTTTTGCTAGGTTTGCCTTAAGACAGGATGCCTCATCAGTATTATTGCCTGTCACAACTATGTCATCAACATATACAAATAGAATTGTGATCTTACTATTGCATTGCTTGATAAACATAGTATGGTCTGCATGACTATGTTTGTACCTAAATCTTAGTATAGTTTTGAAGAATCTATCAAATTATGCTCAAAGGGACTGTTTTAGCCCATATAGGGCCTTCTTCAATTTGTACACTTTCCCTACTGTTTCATGAGACGAGAAACCCAGTGGTACATCCATATAGACCTCTTCTTCCAGATCTCTATGGAGAACTGCATTCTTCGCATCCAATTGCTGGAGAGGCCAACCCATATTAGCAGCACAGGATAAGAGTATTCGATCTGAGTTCATTTTGGCTACTGGAGCAAAAGTTTCCTAGTAGTCAATACCTTAGTTTGGGTAAAGTTCTTAACAACTAATCTTGCCTTGAATCTCTCAACTGGTCAATTTGCCTTGCGTTTTATTGTAAATACCCATTTGCACCAAACTGTCTTCTCTTTTGGAAGAGAGACCAACTCCAAGGTACCATTCTTTTTCAAGGCTGTCATCTTCTCAACCACAGCCTTCTTGCACTTAGGATCCGCAATGGCTTCTTTCCAACCCTGCGGAATCGGTATAGAGGATAAGGACGAGACAAAAGCACGATATGGAGATCATAAAGAATTATATGAGATAAAATGAGAAATTAGGTGTTGAGCACGTGTCCTAACGCCTTTTCGAAGGGCGATAGGTAAGTTACAAGTATCAAAATCAACAACAGGAGACTTATTACTAGGTGGATCAGTGAGAGAGTCTGAACCAAAGGACGAAGGTAGCAACTGGCAAGGTGGTAGTGTCACACGAGTCATCTGATCTTTTGAACATCGAGAATAAGTGTGCAAGTCCGGTTTATCTAATTGCCCATCAACATCTTGCTCTGTTCCATCCTTACTGGACTTTTTAGTCTCCCCCTCACTAGGAATAAAAGTTTGTGGGATAAGATTCGAAAAAACCAAGCTTTGAGACTGTAACTGTCACAACCCATTTTCATATATGGCGTTCGTGACCGGCTAGTGAGTCAAAACCCACCAAAGGCCTCTTTCTTTCTTTATTTTCCATTCCTTATTTTAATATTTGCCGACTAAACTTTTTTTTCATTTTTCTTTTTAAATGATCTCGTTCAAGTCATTCCAAATTTGGAAACCAAAGTAATTTATTCATTGAAAGAAATTATTTTCCAATAAGCATTCTTAGTAAGTCATTTCAAAAGCCCAAGAGCTTCTAACAGTGCATTCGACATTCAAACATTATAACTAGATACAAAAATTGAAATGCAATACAGAAATTGAAATGAATTCTAAATTTTTTTTTTTCGGCTACCACTTTCTTCATTCTATCATGCGTCACCTGAAATGTTTCAACGTTCATTAGCACAGCTAGTGCGAATTCAATGATATCTGAACTATTAATTATTACACAGTGTTAGAATGATATATATCAAACGGTTAGCCAGAATTCGGTAGGGAGCGGTCCCACATTTTATACAGTGGACATGATCAATCCTTAAGTCACCTGGCCGTGACCCCACCCATATTGCTTCGCCTTGCAGATACGCTTAACGTCCCCCAGCGGCCAGGACGCCGTTTAACCCATCATTCTATAATTCATTTCATCATTTTTTTTACTATATAAAAGCTTCTTTTTCTTATTATTATTATTATTACTTAATAAAAAATAACTTAGAATAAAATAACCCTAAACAAAACTTAACCAAAAATAGAAAATATTAAGCCCAAACAAAAACAAAACCCAAAATAATGAAAAAGCTGGCCAAATAAGGCCTAACCCAAACATCACGCAGCTAAAACAAATAAAAAATTGTAGAGAAGGAAATGGGGAGAGAGAGTACTGAACCGAAATAGGAATCGAAAGTGTCGGGGCTTGTTAGCAGCGGCGGTGATGGTCGGCGAGGTCGTCGAGGGCGTCGCTGGTGGTGGTCGGTGCCGATGGTGGTTGGCGGTGAGATTGGCAGCTTCGGTGGTGGGGGTCGGCGAGGCTAGCGGCTGACAGTAACTCTCATTTCTCTCTTTTTCTTTCTCTCTTATTTTCCTTCTCACTTGTGCCGAAAACCTCTCAAAGTCCTCCAATTTATACTTGTCCCAGCCCCAATCGAACATTGAATCTACAAATTAAGGGGGTTGGATTCGTCGATTCAATAAATGGGGGGTTGGATTCGTCGATTCGATGAATGGGGGGTTGATTCGTCGATTCGATGAATGAGAGGTTGATTCGTCGATTCAATGAATGAAGGGTTGATTCGTTGATTCAAGGAATGAGGAGTTGATTCGTCGATTCAATGAATGAAGGGTGATTTGTCGATTCAATGAATGAGAGGTTGATTGATCAATTCAATGAATGAGGGGTTGATTCGTCGATTCAATGAATGAGGGAATATCAATCCCCCTTTGCTTGTCGGTTGCAATCCTAGCCCCATTCAAATAACAGTAATTTATTTAATTTAATTAATTAATTAATTTTATTTTTATTTTTATTTTTATATTTTTCGGCTTGTTACAATAACATCTCTTCAAGTCTAGATCGCTTCCCCTGAAGAGATGTCTCAGGAGAGTGGAAAAAGGATTCGGATTTCCAGAAAGTAACATCAATACCGACAAAAGATTTTGTGAGTGGTCAGATGATAGCACTAATAACCTTTTTTGGTAGCACAGTAGTCAATGAAAACACATTTGATAGCCTTAGAATTCAATTTGCCACTCATGTGTTTAGGTGCATGAACAAAGCAGGTGCAACTAAAAATTCGGGGCGGAAGAGGTGAGGCATGTGGAGACCCTGGAAGAAGCTCTAAAGGGGTTTTGAACTGAAGAGCACGAGAAGGCAAATGATTGATAAGATAAGCAGCACTAAAGACGGCTTCATTCCAGAAGGACTTAGGAACATGAAGAACAGACGACAGTGAAAGCAAAGAAGAGCACTCGATAGAACCTTTGCCAGATATAGAAGATAAAGAACTATCGGCTATTCTGACCTTATCTTTACCAGAACAAGTGGAGTAAGAGGAAAATAAAGTAGAAGAGACAGTCATATGATCAGTGGCCATGGAGTCAATAATCCACAGAGTATGAGAGGCGATAACACTAAGTGCAATAGGAGATATACCTGAATGAGCAAAATTAGAGGAAGAAGTGGAGGCTGTAGAAGAAGAGATGTCAGCCCGAGCCATCAGGTGCCTGAGAGTAGTCAACTCGGCCTCAGAGAGAGGGCACGTCTCACCAGATGTGGTAGCAGGGATCTCAGAAAAATGAGCATGGGAGCAAATAGGGCCACCACATCCACCACCATGTCCACCTCCAAGTTCCGGAGTAGGATGATCATGTAACTTCCAATAATGGTTAATAGTATGCAGGGATTTGCCACAATGCTCACAGCGCAGCTGATCTCGAGCTACTGAGCCTGTTTTCTCCCCAGATTTGGTATGACTAGTCTAACGTATGCGAGGAATGGATGTGACAGTTAACACAGCAAGAGGAACCATAGCATGACAGGGACTCTCTTCCTGTTGAACATAAGCATATGCTTGTCGTAAGGTGGGACACGGATCACAACGCAAAATCTAGACATAGATCGAATCATAGTCAACATGGAGGCCGATAAGGAAGTCATACACCCGCTCATTTTCTATCATCTTCTGAAAAGCAGCAACATCAATAGTATAAATAGATTGGAAGTCCTGATAATGATCAATCTCACTTTACATGTTAGTCAACTCAGCGTAATACTGAGTCAAGGACTTGTCTTTCTGATCTAACCTACAGAGTTTCTTCCTCAACTTGTATAACTGGACATCATTGCCAATCTGAGAACAAGTCTGGGCAGTTGCAGACCAAATTTTATGTGTAGTATCCAGAAGTAAAAAACTACGATTAATGGAGGGCTGCATAGAGTGTAATAGACAGGTCATGACAAGGGCATTTTTCTTTATCCATCGCGCGCGAGGTCCCAGGACTGTTGGCTGTTTGGTTTTACCAGTAATATACCCAAATACACCATGAGCAGCAATGGCTAAATAGCAAGCATAAGATCAGATCAAATTATTGCTACCATCCAACTTGACAGGATTGATCTGAAAAAATGGACTATCAGTAGGAGTCCATAAACGAGTCAATCAGGTGTCGTCATGACTATCAGAAGGCTTTCCTGTATTGGACATGGTCACGGGAAACCAAGAACAAGCAAGATGAGATAGGCGGAAATGAACTGTAAACAGATGCAAATCGAGTATACCTGAACCACTAGAGTACCCAAAATAGCCAGAATATCATACCAAATTGCAACAAGGCCGAAAAGAACCCAAGAACCAACTAGAGACCTCAGCAGATTCAGACTAACCACATTGCAGATTTAGTCGCGACGTGTGGTAGTTCACAAACACCCAAAGTGCTTCAAATAAGACTGGTCGAGCCATAACTGAACCCCAAACAAGCCGAAATCTATTGAAATCAACTCAAAATCGACTCAAAACCCTAGCCGTACCTTGAAATCAACTCAAAGTTGACATTGGGTTGGATTCGATCCTTGTAGAGCCTTTTAAAACCCTAGTCGGCACCCTGGAGGAGAGGACCATCGATCGAAGCAAAAATAGGTGTCTTGTGAAGAAGCCCTAGTTGGCGCAATTTGTCTACCTTCGATTCAACCAAAAAACATCAAAAAAAGTTGAATCGATCCTTGGAAGACCTTGTATACCTCTAGTCGACACCTATGGAGTGGGAAGAAGCTATCGATCAAGATTGAAAAGGCCGTAATCGCGATTTTTGAAGAAATCCTAAGCGGCGGCTAAGAACTCAAAAAATTCGAAAAAAATTCCAAACATTCCAGAAAAAAAGGAGGAAAAATCTTAACACTGATATGAAGGATCAGTTGATCATCTCGATTGCCTTTGGATTTTTTTTTTTTTTTTACAATTACAAGTTCAGAAAATACAAGAAAGAAAAAGAAAAAAAATGAAGAAAAACAAAAAAATACTATATCTTCCTTACAAAAGGATCACGCTCTTATACTATGTTAGAATTTATGCAAGACAGAGAAAATAAAATAGAGAGAGATCAAAGAGAGAATTATTGCGATGGTGAAATGAGAGAGAACCCAGAATACTGGTTTACTTCCTTATCACTGTTATTTATATAATAAGATCAAAAATACTAAAGGTACAATAATACTCCTAACTTAACATCAAGCTATCCAATACTCCATTCAATACTCCCTTTTATGTGCGACCCTATTTCGCATGTGGAAAGGCAAATAAACTGAAATAAATAGATGCACCAACACATGTAGTGCACAATAGAAAATATAACAGGAAAACACATATCAACGAAACTTGAACCCAATATCTCGTGGAAGTAAAGCTCTGATATCATATTAAGTCACCAATTGTCTTAAAAGCTTAAGTTGTTAGAAAATAAGTCCAACAATGTATATCAAGTTTTCCAATAGCCCTAAACCTAATTGAATTAAAAGGCTTTTGCAAGATAGACCGATCGATCAGTTTGACCATCAATCGATCGATGATCAATCCCAATCTATTTGTGTATCAAGCGGTCTTGTGCTATTTGTAGTATTTTTACAGACCGATTGATCGGTCTTTCACCGATCGATTGGCCTTTCCACCGACCGGTCTGCAACGTTACTTCACCACTGATTGATCAATGATTCCATTATTGAGGCAGCCAAAACACAAATTATACCAATTCTTTAAGAACAAGTTTCATGAATACAGGATTTACTGGGAATAAACAAGAACTTGATCAAAAATAAGATTTGTCACAAATTTGCCAAAAATGGGAAAAGGTTTAAAAACAATCTCCCCTTTTGGCAATTATGTGACAAAACCTATATCACACATTATGCATCAATTCTATCCATCCACATCAGTTATATCATGCAGCCATCCATATCATGCAAACAACAAACATGTGTCTTTACTCCCCCCCTTTGGCATGAAATTGGCAGCAAGAGAATAATTCAAATATCAATATATAACCCTCAATATATAACCATCCATGACATGCAATCAAATGTCAATATCCAAGAAATACCATAAAGAGTCCACAGTTATCTTGATGTCAAGGCAAATAGCCAATGAATACAAGATCTGAGAGGTCCGAACAAGATATACATAGATCAAGAAGGGGGAAACTGAGAATAAAATGTGAGAAATACTGGTCCATACAACCATGAGCAAGGCGCTGCTCATCCCACATAATCAACTGGTCCTGAAGTAGTGCAGTGATGTTTGTGCGCAGTTGTCCCATCTTGTCCTCGTGCCATGGCATGCGACTCGGAAAGTCCTCCCCCTCAGTTGAGCCTGGGAGATCTGTCTCAGGATCGAGACCCAACTCCTCCTTAGTAGCTCCGAAGCCTCCACTGGAAGTACCTGCACCTGAAACAGATTTTGAAATATGCGAGGTACTCTGTTTGACAGTGGTTTTGGAGATAGGTTTGGGAAGCCACTGTATGGTGTCGGTCAAATCACCAGAGTCAAGTTCGGGCTCAAGAGAACAAATAACCTGAGTGATGAGAAAACCAAAGGGTAGACCTAGTGTGGCTTTGCCACCAACTATACAGGTCATGGCTCGGACAAGAACCAAACTAACATCAACCTACTTGCGGTTGGCAATGGCCCACAGAAGGTATCCGTTCCATTAGGTTGGGAGATTTCATAGTAATGAACCTTCGGGTCAATGTTGGTGCACACAATTAGGTTGAGAAGCCGGTAAGAAGTGGTCAACTCGCTTTGAGGAAGTATTGTGCCCTCGAACCATGGACGGGGGCGACCACCCAGTTTGGTGGCAATGGAGGAATAGTCAAAGGATTGATGGTCAAAATTGTCTGGATGAGGGAAATTGGGGAAATTTGGATGGGACGGTAGCTCAAGCCAAGGGGCGATGACATCCGAAGTGATGATAATGTCAATATCCTGGATAGTGGAGGTGTACGAATAGTAAACATCCTCCTTCTCATTCGAGGAACAGTAAAATTCACGCACAAGAGTGAGGTTCACACTCTGCGTGATGTCAAAGGACAAAAGAAGGTTCCAATGAAGAGCAAGAAAAGCAACAATGATAGGATCATTGGAAAAATTCTGTAGCTCAGCATTAGGCTCTATTTTGACATAGTGCTTTTCAAAAAATTGCTGAAATTTGAAGAGGGTAGGTCGGTCTTTGAACCGATGATGGCTGTCCTGGAGAGGACCCGCTGTGGCATGTTTGGTGCATGTTGGTTTCAGGGCCATGAGGGAAGATTTTAAAAAGAAAAGAAAAGAAAGGAAAAGAAAAAGACACGAGACAAAATAACACAAAAAGATATA
>JAOTRH010000027.1:5766470-5809301 GCA_034768845.1 Heliamphora exappendiculata
CCGCTCGAGCAGCCATGGGTCCGCTCGAGCGAACTATCGGCAAATAGCTCTTTAAGTAACGGGTTAGAGCCTCTTTTCTCATTTTCTCTTCTCATATCTCTCTAAAACTCAAACCCTAAGCCCTAGAATCATATTTAGAGCCTCGTTGAGCTCCTCTTACTCCATTGGGGGACCCTTCATGCTTCCCTCTTGATTCTACACCGTTGGGAGATCACTCTATGCGTTGGAAACTCCCTCATCATCGATCGGTGGGTGATTTTCGTGGTTGGAGCTTGCCAAGGCTTTATTCTTGTGGATTTATCATTAAAAAGGTAGGATATAAAACTAATCTTGATCTATGAATGTATACAAATTGTATATTTGTTGTATTTATATAAAAGTATGAAAATTTTATGTTTTGAAAATCCTAGGTTGGGGTTTGATGTTGAAGCATGTTAAATATTGAGTTTATAGATTATTTATGTTAAGTCTATCATGCGATTATTGTTAGAGGAATATAAATTTGTGAATTTAGAAATTAGGGTTTTAGTTGAATTAAACCTTACATAAATTGGGGCTTTTGGGGTTGGTGAACCCAAATGGTGAAATTGATTTGAATTTTGGTAAATTGGGGAGTTGTGTTAACCTATTTATATATAAATTCTATGAATTTGATAAAATATGAAAATCGTGTGATGATTGGTTGGGGTTTTGAATTAATTAGACCCGAATGTAAAACATATGAGAATCAAAGTGTGTGTTTAATAGCTTAACCCTAAGTGTGTTGGGTGTTGATGAAAAAAATCGTGTTTAGGTTGAACTCGTATTTGAAATTTTGAAAATAATGAAATGAATGAACCGATTTGGATCTATGGATCATTAAGGTTAGGCTTGAGTAGCTACTCGGTGAAAGACCGAAAAATTGCGCAAATTGGAAGACTTACCCATCGGCTAATAACCGTGAATAGGCATTAGTCATGGCAGGATATAGAACGCATCGCTACTTAGCGGGCCTTACGTGCCCCAGTTGATAGTAGCTATACATGGGTCTATAAGCTTGTCTGATATCGATTCTTTGAATTTAAATCATAATTGAACTAGGTACTTGTCCCGCAGTGAAAGACCGTAAAGAGTACATAATTAGGTTTGTAAAACCTTGGGTAAATGGTTGAGAGTAATTGAAAGTGTGAAAACCATAAATTAGTTAAGAGTTGTAAAATCATAAGTAAACGGTTGGAAATGAAGAAAAGTATGGAAATGGTTGGGAATTGTGATACATGTGGAAGGTAAGTGGAAGGGTGAAAATATTGAAACGGTTTGAAAATAATAAAGAAACGAGAGACTAAAACTATGGTGTTATGTTTGAAAATGAAGTGGTTTTGTTTATGAAAACCGGTTTTGTGAATGAAAACTTATTTGGAAATGGAATCAATTTTGGATAAATTCCTGTGATTCAATTCACATAATCATCATCACATTGTTAGTCCTAGACAACCTAAAAGGGTAGTGAATTAAAGAAGTTACGGAGAGAGAGAATTAAACCAGGCACCAAGAGTTATAGTAGTTCGACTTCTTCCAAGCCTATATCCACTCCTCAAGGCTTCTTCCAAAAACCTTTTATAGCCCCAAAACGTTTTTACAAAACAATCCTTGTTTTTTCTAAACTCTCTTGAGCTCTTCTTTAAGAAGTTCACTCACTCTCTTAAAGGATTAAGGGTGACTCACCATCTATTACAATAAATGTGAGAGAATCAAAAATTTACTAACTAACACTCTTTACAAATAATTGAAAATAATTGAGTTAAAGAGTGAGAGAATCAGCTAGAGAAGTAAATGAATAGTAAATACTTCTTGAAAATTTTGAGTTTCAAATTCAAGCAATAGAACAGTGTCCAGATATTTGAAATTATGAAAATTTACTCCTTATATAGCCATCTGAAGTAAATGACTGTTGGTGGGTTAGTAGAGACAATTAACTGTAATGCCCTGACTTCGTAACCAAAGAAAAGCCAAAGATCCGCAAGGAAAACCCCCAAAAGAGAAACATTTTACCAAAAGTAAACCATGATTTGAAGTATAAAGTACATAAAAGAAGGTTTAAACCCTTAAATAAACACCCTTCTAGAACATAGACTTTTAAACAAAAAGGTGCAAAAATCACCCAACTAGCCAGATCGCTCGATCGGTCAAAAGACCGCTTGAGCAATTTCTCTACAGTTGCAGTATTTTGACTTATAATAGAGAAACTGAAATGGTAACAAGACCGCTCGAGCGGTCCAGCTTTGGACAGGTTTTTCGAATACGTTTTCAAAAACTTTCTTTCTCACATAGAATCACTTGAAAAGATAAGACTTCTATGATACCCATTTGATAAGTACAAGAGCAAAAGAGTTCAGAAAACATCTTAAAATATGCCTAAACCATGAAAAACCATCATCCGTTCGTCGTACAACCCTTGAAATTACAACAATGTCCTTTCATGCATGGAAGATATGAGTACTTAGCCTTAAGGCCTTATAAAACGAATAACCACAAAGACCAGGTACCCGAAACATTGTATCAAATCAATTACATTTACAAGATATGCATTTCTCAAAAGATATTCCTATAAAAGTGTAATTTAAATCCCAAAAGTTTCAAAAACGGTCTTTAAGACTAAGCTTCTTATTCGACCACCTTCTTTCCATTATAACATGAAATGGATTAAATACCATGAGCCGAGACTCGTAGGAAAAAGACTAAATATGGTTATATGCATGACATGCGAGGATAATTGTGTGAATGCATAACACGTTTAAACCCAAAACCGAATTCACTTTTCAAAAAAAAGATTTTCATTCACATAATCGAATTTCTTCCCTTATTAAAACCAACACATACACACCTAATTTAGTACTTAACCCCATTTTGTTTCTTTGTTTCACAATGCAATCACATCCAACGGGTTCACACACACTTCATTCTTTGATTTAATTAAGTACCAAAACTAGACAACGCCTATAGACCCCAGTATATTTATCACTACCGGACCACACAGGACCCGATGGATAAAGACATATTCTATAGCCCGACACGTGAGCACACATTTTTAGTTACTTCGGAAACATCGATAGGTAGGCCGCGCAATAGCACACTTTTACGAAAATTTACCTGAATGAAAGGCTTACCTTACATTGCGTAAGTTTTCAATCTTTAGGAGTTACTCGAGCCCAATCTTAGTTATTCAATTCAGTAACACGGTACTTTAATTATATCATTCACATTTATACCACTACGAGTCCAACCGTCAAACCGATTTCTCTTGCCACACCCAACAGCATTAAAGTTCCAGTGATCGATTCGCAAAAGGTCGCCAGTAACTCTCTTCTCCTCGATTTATGCTGGAAAATCGAAACTACTGCTTTTTTTTTTTATCGGCTCACGACCGTTACATTGATCGCATTCCTGAGAAAATGCAACAATCGGAGAAAATTGAATCTCAACAGGCTTTATCATGTATATTCACACATGCAAGAATCACTCAATTAAAAATTGATTAGTACAAATATAATCACAGATTATTAATTTTTGTCACTAAGAACATGTATTATTTGCATAAAAACATGTTTTTACTGGAAAAAAAACATTAATTTGTGATTGAATCTGTATTTAAATTTGTGCTTATAATTGAACACGTAAAAATTAAGAGATGGAGAGGGAGAGAGAGTAGTGATTTACGGCTGTGTATATTGTTTGCCGGGAACGAGGCGGCGTTAGAACCGCCGACGGTGTCGTTAGTAACGCCGTTCAGAGATGGCAGTCACTGAAGGATTCTCGGAGAGAGAACAATAGAGTCTAGAGAGAAAGGGAGTAGAGAGAGGAATTGGAGTGTGATAACATAATATACAATAAAAATACCGTGATAATGTTGACTTTTAAGTTTAAGTTTTTTTTTTTTTATAAGTTGTTTTAAATTGGGGGTGTTTGGCAAAAGAGCATAATTAGTTTTTAATTTTTTATTACTAATTTTATCTATAAATTATAATTTATTCTAAATGCTCACAATTTTTGCTACAAGTTATAACTAGTTTTTCTTGTATTTCAATTACAAATTACAATTTTTATCAAACGCTCACAACTTCTGTTACAGGTTATAACTATTTTTTTTTTTTAATTTTAGTTACAAGTTATAATTTTTATTAAACATTCAAAATTTTTGCTACAAATTACAATTTATAAGATACTAATTTTAGTTATCCCAAACACCACCATTAAATAAGTAAAAAATTTATTTAAAGAATTAAATGAGTATCTTTTAAATTAATCGAGGCACTTTTGTCTTCCAATGTTTGTCTAAGTGCCTGATTAGGATGTTCAAAAAGTTTAGCTTTTAAGAGTTTTATTTTTATTTTTAAAAGAGTAATTAAAAAAATTAGATTATTTGGAATAATTTTTGTAGTATTTTTTTATGTTTTTGCTTTTTATTGAAATGTGTAAAATACTTTTATTTTTAATTTTTAAGATGTAGTGTTTAGGATGTTGATATGGCTTTTTTATTTTTGTGAGTATGGTAGGCTTTTTTAAGTAAGGTATAATGGGAGTGTTTGGACAACCTTTTGCTATTGATTTTTTGCTTTTTACTACTTATTTTAATTATAAATTATAATTTTTTACAAATACAAATAATTTTTTTACAAGTTACAATTTATAAATTACTACCAGTAACATTCTCAAACACTCCCAATAATTTTGTTTGAAAAAAGTTAAGATATTTGGAATATGTATTGATTTTTTTCTTATATTAAGAGATAAAAAAAGTTAATTTTTTTAAAAAAAAAACTAAACAGTGCAATTTAATAATCAATTTTTTTACAACAAAAAATAACTGACTTAATAACTATCCCAAACAGGCCCGGATATTGAAAAAATGAATTAGGAAATGAAGGTTGGTTCAAGTTTGGACCTTCAATGTATCTGGCGTGGTCATCATTATTATTTTGTTGATTTAATTCTTCTTCCAATTAAAAGGTATGGAATTCTAAAATTATGGTTTCCATCGATTTTAAATTAAATCTTTTATCTTTTGATTAAAATTAAAAAATTAAAAAATCACATTTGAAAATTTAAAGACTTTAAGTTTTTTAACCTTTTTATTTTTTTATACAAATTAATTTTATATATTTTTTAAAAACATCATAAATTTTATTACACCTATCCATTGTTTAAAAATTTATATTTTTAAAATTTACTCGTCAAAACTTATCAAACTAAATTCATATTAAATATAAAATTATATAAAAATAAATTTTTAAAAATTATTACATTTTTTTCTAATTTAAAGCTCTTTTTGCTTGGAGTCATTTTAAATCAAATTTTTTGACTTATTATTTTTTGACTTAAAATTACTTATATAATTCACTGAACGAATTTTTTACTTAATTAATTTAAAATAGTTTTAATCAAAGAGTCTAAACAAGTTGTGACAAACTAGAGTTATAACTTTTGAGAGAACATAAAATGTAATAGTTCTCTAATTAATAATTAAGAATAAGAACCTGACGAGTTTTAGGACGACCGAACCTTTAAGTGCCTCCGTGCCGGCGTACCTACAAAACAAACCTCTCAGCCGATGGCCGACGAGAGACCTTTCGACGCCCAAGTTAAACGGACTTGAGAAAGAAGATGTTTAAAAAATAAAATCTCATACCTTAATAATTGACGGAGGACCAATATATATATAGAGAGTGTGAGGGCTTAACCCTCTAGTTTAGCCTAACCCATGATTATGAACTATTTTATTAAGTTTAAGTCTTTAATCAATTTTTTGTCACTCTACTTTCTATGCTTGATGTGTACGTAGTGGTTTGATCATTCACATCGTGGTCCTTCTCTCTATTTTATTTTTTTAATTTCTTACGTCTGACTTCTCTTTTTTAATTTTTTTTTCCTTAATTCGTGTTGCAGCAAATCTTTTTTGGATTGTAGATGACGTGGAGTTCAATTTTCTTTAGTCTGGTAGATAAATAATACACATTTTGTAATTAATTTAAATAATATTTACCTACCTTATTAAATTGGTAAACAAATTTATTTCGGAGGGTGCAAATGAATAAAATCTTGAACTGACGGGTAGATTAGTAAAGTAAAAATTGGGTACGCCTTGGCTATATGGTTATTTGGAATTATTTTTAGTTATTTCAACTTTCATTTTTTATTTTATAAATTTAACAATAGTTATGAGATACAAACAATGCGAACCTAAATAATAAAGGCACATAATAATCACATAATAATCGTCGTCTAGCCCGTTTGCGGATTGTTGTGTATAGTTATTGTTGATGTTGAAATTTGAATGGATTTAACTGTATCTCCAAATTTGAAAAAGTGAAAAATTCTTGATATTAGTAGAGTGCTGATTAAAGATTATATGAAGCTTAAGTCAGTAATATGTTTTGGAATGAATAACTGAACTAAAACTAAAACTAAAACGTTCTCATATCTTTTACTGAGAGTTATGTTTTCTTACATACTAGTGGAATGTGTAAAAATCTCAAATGTAGATTAAAAGTAATCCTGTTGGGGGTAGCGAGATTCTAAGGTTGACTCTTTACTATTAATTACCAAAGTCATATTATGAGATTTTTAAGGTTGGCTAATATGCGATCGGCCTATCAGGGAATATATAGACTCTACTAAGCATTCAGCTGTGGTAAGAGAGTATACACTCTAACCTTTAGGTCATATTTGATGGTAGATATAACACTTTGGATTGGACTATTAAAAAATGGGACTTCTAAATTTGTGTTTGTTTTAAATTATATAGGTAAGATTGCTAGTTCCTCCGAATTGTTAGTCCCCCAAAAGTCTAGGATTAGATTAGGAAATCCAAGGGGAATATGAGATTCACAATCCACTCCAACTGGATTAGGGATAAATTACCAAAAACTACCCGCCACAGATTGCCTCCTTCACTCTATTCTCTTCGCCATTGAAGCACCAGCAGCGTCACTTCCATTAAAGTACTAGAAGCCGCCATTGAAGTTTTATTAATTTTGTGAAAAAATGTTTAAGCTATGGAGGATATGTTTGGTCTCTTAAATGCAAGGAATTTTTGAATATTTTTTTATATTATTTTCGTTTTTATTTTGTATTTTCATTGAAATATATTTTTTTTGGTTTAAAATTTTAAAAGTAAAATTATGTTGATTAATTTTTTTTATAAAAAATTGCTAAAATAAAAAATACTTATGTTAGCATTTGATATTCGGCATAATCATAAATGGATAAAATTGTGTTCAAATGCTGTCTAGTTTATCATATTAATGTTGGCGCAGAGATGTTTATACGTAGTTGTGATTGTAATTTGAGCAATCGTTGATGATTTCTACACGGTGGAGGGCGGCGGCGACGGCGGCGGCGGTCGGCAACATCGAATTCTTTTGGATGTCGACGTGGATACCAACGATTTCTTTGCTCTACTGTACCTATTGAAGGCTAACCGATCAGAATTCGACTTACAGGTTTTGCTATGTTTGCCAATTACTTGCTCTATTTTTTTTTTGGTAGAAAAACGAAAAAAAATACAAAAAAAGTAAATCAATTACTTCCTCTATTGATTAGTTTTCCTTTTGCATCTCTTAATATGATTTTTAGTTCCAACTAACTATACATGTATGTATGTGTATATACATGTTGAGATTTTAAGAACTCAAATCTCCTACGTAGTAGAAACAGGAACGTAAGTTTCAATCCACACAAAACAAGTAAAGAACAAGAATACGAATACCTCCACAGAACAAGAAAAAAAAATTCACTATTATCAATAAAGATTACAATCACTCTCTCTCACACTCACACCGTATATGTGGCCTCAAACTTGAGTCTCTCACCGTCTCTCTATACTCTCCCTAGCCTCTCTGCTGAGCTCTCTCAAGTGTATAGATGACCTTAAGGTTTATATGAAACATAAAACCCTTATATAGACAGCCCTTAGATCAAAACTTAACCCTAACTGCCGCGTAGAAAATCGCTACTACGCCTAGACTGATCGATCCGTCTTTAGACCGATCGATCCGTCTTTCATAGGTCTCGGTTTCTCTGCCTTCTGCAGAGCTCTTGCGCCTGTGTCGACCCACTTTTCAGTCTTTCAATGCTATCCGAACGTCCTACCGAGTATAGATACCAAAATTCGAGACATCAAACCAACAATTTTCACCTTGGCTCGAATTTTTGAACCATCACCATCTTGAAGATCTGCCGGTTGCCTCGTCTTGCAACCCATTCACGGGCATGGGTGCTCCACCCTCTCTGTTCAACAACCTGAATAAACTTGGACCAAATTCAAGCCAGACTTGAACTTGACCCTCTTGCAATTAACCAGTATCTCGTTCTTGGACAGTTTTCCAAACTTCCAAGTCTCAGCCTTCTGTGGTAACTCTGCCTTCTCTTACACTGCCACTTGCTTCTGATATCTTCCTAATCTTCCAGTAGCTTTCTTGTGACCTGAAGATTCTCCACTGCTCTGTTTTTGCTGTTGTTGATTTGAAACATTTTCACCCGATTTTTTGGGTGAACTTTTCTAACAGAATTCCACCTCAATTGCTGCACCCTTCTTTTGACTTTTTGACATACTCTGCTTGTCAACTTGACTAAGCCCCAAATGTCTGTGTCTCGTGTCATCCCTACTGGATTCTGCCTATGTGGTAGTGGTAACTCCACCTACCACCGTGTCCCCTACTAATCTGTAAAGACCATCTACTTTTTATCCTTTCATGATTATCATAGTCCATCTGCTAATCTTCATTGCTCCATCCTTTGCTGTGAATCCATAACCTAGAAAATTCAATGTTCCCAAAGAAACCAAAATTTTCTTTAATCCTGGAACATGCCTGACATTCGCCAAAGTCCTCACAACCCCGTTAAACATCCTGACTTTGACTTTACCTATTCTAATTGACTGACACACTGAGTCATTCTCCATTAGAATGGTACCCCCGTTGTAAGACTTATACGAGTCAAACCATTCTCAAACTGGACACATATGGTATGAGCATCCTGAATCTAATATCCATGACTTTGATAGAAAATCAAAATCTAAAGAAACTGAAAGTGCATCTCCGTCTACCTCATTGTTTGACAATTCTTTGGCAAAACTGACGAAGTCTACAGACGCTTTTTTACTCTTCTTTTCTTCCAGATGTTGCTTCAATTCTTGGCACTGGCTTTTAAAATGACTAATTTTGTGGCAATAGAAGCATTCCACATTCTTTCTCGCACGTGACTTGGACCGAAATCTCCCTTTATTAGAACCCTCCTCATTGGATCTACTCCTTCCTCTACTTGACTCAAACTTAGCCAATAACAGTCCGTCTGCATCTGAATCACCATCCCTCTTCATCTTCTCATATGACAAAAGAGCACCAGTGACCTCTTCAAGTTCTAGAGTCTCCTTCCCGTACATCAGAGTCGTCACCAGATGATCATAGAATGTTGGAAGCGATGCCAATAGGAGTATTGCCTTATCCTCATCATCAACCTTTACTCTAAATCCGAATAACTGTATGATGAGCATATTAAACACGTTGAGATGTTCCAAAAGGTTTATACCTTTTCTCATCTGTAATTCATACAGCTGTTTCTTCACGTACAACTTATTGGACAGATTTTTCTTCATGTATAGGCCTTTCAACTTCTGCCAGATCTCGTGCACTGTCTCCACATCAAGTACGTTGTGAATAACCTCGTCTCCCAAATTCAAATGAATCCAACTCGCGGTCTTGTAATTAATGTCCTTCCAGTCGTCATCAGCCATCTTCTCTAGCTTCTTTGCTTTGTCGAGTAATGCCTTGGAGACCCCTTGCTGAATCAGCAAATCCTTCATCCTTCTCTACCACAGGGAGAAGTTATTCTTATCGGTAAAATTTTCAACTTCGTATCTGATATTCGTCATCTTTACTGAAATCGAGTGATCAAGCCAATAACCAATGCTCTGATACCAATTATTGGGATTTTAAGGACTTAAAGCCCCTACGTAGTGAAAACAGAAACGTAGGCTTCAATCCACACAAAACAAGTAAAGAACAAGAATAATAACTAGAACATGAATATACATGGTTCGGCTGACTGTCTACCTCCACGGGACAAGAAGAAAGAATCCACTATTATCAATAAATATTACAATCACTCTCTCTCACACTCATACTGTATATGTGGCCTCAAACTTGAGCCTCTCACCGTCTCTCTATACTCTCTCTAGCCTTTCTACTGAGCTCTCTTAACTGTATAGACGACTTCAGATTTTCTATGACATATAAAACCCTTATATAGGTAGCTCATATATCAAAACTTAACCCTAGCCACTGCGCAGAAAATCACTATTGCGCCCATACTGATCGATCCGTCTTCAGACCGATTTATCCATCTAAAAGACCGATCGATCCATCTTTCATAGATCTCGACTTCTCTGCCTTCTGTAGAGCTCTCACACTTGTGTTGACCCACTTTACAGTCTTCCAATGCTATCCGGACGTCCTATTGAGCATGGATACCAAAACTCGAGACATCAAACCAACAATACATACATGTCTCTGTGCATACAACGATGGAATAAAGAGCGATGGCCTCTTAATTTAATTCCAACCAATGGATTTCTGCATTCAATCTTTATTGTGTTTATTTTTATGCTAAGCTTATGTGAATCCGTAAAAAATATGTTAGATTGAAATGAGTTGGTTTTTTGAGCAAGTTCTAGATTGTTTAAATGAGCTCTGGTGTGAACTAGGATATATTAGCTTTGGTTGGTTTTTTTGTGTGGATGATATGTTATGGTTAAGATTTCTACTGGTCCTTCAAGAATCTTGACTGAGAAAATGATTTTTATATATAGGTTCAGTTTGGGCTAAATGTTGATAATTTTGCTTATTTTTATTTTTTCTGAATTTTTTTAATTTTTTGACTAAATTTTTTTATTTTTTCAAATCGTCTCAGTCAGGTGAACACAAAAAGTAAAATTTTTGACCCAAAGATGAAAAAGTCTACTAAATACAAAAATAAGCAACATAAAATTTGACTTATTGATTTATTTTAGATTATTTTTGTCTTTTGTGAATTTGGTAGTCATTGAGAATTTTCTATTTTTCCAGTTTTTATGTGTTTAATTACAGGTGCATGATGCAAAAGTGAATATGATTAAGGTTCTGTTTGGGATGGCTGGAAAACATTTTGTTTTTAAAAAAATTATCTTAGTCAAACATTTTTTTATAAGGTTGTCATGATGCACGAGGGTAATGTTGTGGCTTATGGATCTCGGCAGTTGAAAACTCATGAACAGAACTATCGGACACATGATTTGGAATTGGAAGTCATGGTTTTTGCCTTAAAAGCATGGCAACCATATTTATACGGTGAGCATTTTGAGGTTTTTTAGGATCACAAGAGTTTGAAATATTTATTTTCTTAGAAGGATCTGAATCTACGCCAGCGACGGTGGATGGAGTTTATAGAGGATTATTTTTTTACCTTTAGTATCACCTAGGAAAGGCCAATGTCGTGGCCGACACTCTTAGCAAGAGATCTCATGGTTTGTTAGCTTCAATTACCATACGAGAATGGGACATGCTCCAGGAGGTTGTTGAGTTTGATTTAAGTCTCGAGGAGATGGAGGTAGGTACGACCTTATTTTTAGTGGTTTCACGACCTATGTTGGTTGCTCGCGTGCTGGAGGCTCAACAGACAGATCAAGAGGCTCAGATGTTACGGGATCTAGTTGGTAATGGGAAAGACACCAAAGGATGAGTTTTGAGTTCGAATTAGAGTTTAAGGTTCCCTGGGAGAGTATTTGTGCCAAAATCCTGCTGCGATGATGTGTTATGGGACTTCCACCATTCTCATCTTGCAGTGCACCTAGGAGGCACCAAGATGTAACATGAATTGCGCCGATAGTTTTGGTGGAAGGGAATGAAGAGGGATGTAGTTCAGTTTGTTGCTTAATGCCTAACTTGTCAACAAGTGAAGGTAGAGCACCAGAGGCCAGCAGGATCGCTACAGCCATTGCAAGTGTCATAGTGGAAGTGGGAGAATATCACGATAGATTTCGTATCTGGACTTCCTAGATTGCCTAAGGGACATGATGCTATTTGGGTTGTGGTTGACAAACTGACAAAGTCTACACATTTTCTTTCCATTTGTGTGAGGGATTCTGTGAACAAGTTGAGTAGGCTGTATGCTAGTGAGATTGTTCGATTGCACGGAGTACCTGTGTCTATTGTTTTCGACTGAGACCCGTACTTTACGTCGCATTTTTGGCATAGTCTTTAGGTAGCTTTGGGGATAAATTTTCTTTTCAGCACTGCCTTTAATTCTCACACAGACGGTCAGTCCGAGCATACTATACAGATTTTGGAGGACATGTTGAGAGCATGTGTGCTTGATTTTTAGGATTCTTGGGAGGATCGTCTACAGTTAGCAAAGTTTGCATATGACAATAGCTATCAGTCTAGCATTGGGATGGCGCCTTTCGAGGCTTTGTATGGCAGGCTATGTAGATCGTTGGTGTGTTGGACAGATGTGGAAGAGGCATTAGTGTTGGGACCCGACTTGGGGCGGGAGATAACGAAAAAGATTATCATGATCCGTCAACGGTTGATGAAGGCCCAGAGTCGTCAAAAGAATTTTGCTGATTAGAGATGGAGGCCTTCAAAGTTTGGCGTGGGAGACCACGTGGTTTTGAAGGTCTCGCCACGTTGAGATTTGATGAGATTTTGCCGTAACGAGAAGTTATCGCCGCATTTTATTGAGCCATTTGAAATCCTAGAGAGGATTGTGGACGTGGCATACCGTCTAGCTTTGCCTCCTCAGTTGTCATCTGTACATAACGTGTTTTATATTTCTGTACTTTGAAGGTACGAGCCTAACCAGTCCCATGTCTTGGATTGGGCTGAGTTGCGAGTGGATGAGGATATGTTTTTTGAGGAATGACCTATGAGAATTTTGGATACGAAGGAACAAGTATTGAGAGGGAGGACCATTACCTATGTTAAGATTCTATGGTTTTATCACTGAGTTGAGCAAGCTACGTGGGAGCTTGAGTCTGAAGTCTGTGTTAGATACCTGGAGTTGTTTTCTTCTTGATCTTATAGCGAATTTCGGGGGCGAGATTTCTTAAGGGAGAAAAGTTGTGAGACTCAGTTCTTTTTGTTTTTATATTTCATGTATGTATGGTGTTGGTTAGCGTTTTAATCGTTGTAGAGAAGCACGTTTCTATATGTTTTATTCATGTGTTTACTTAGTTATGCATATGGGTTCAATCCCGATCCTGTCAGGCGTTGCAGCAAAGTTGTGTTTTTATAGGCAGGACCGCTCGAGCGGTCTTCCTACGGAGGCTATGTATAAAATAGCCCACCACCTTGGTTTTCGAACCAAAGCTTCTCCTACAAGCTTCTCTCTCTCTCTATATATATATATATATATATATATATATAAACCACATCCTATACACTCTCTCTAGATTTTAGCTTGGTTCGGGCTCAATTTTTGGCATAGGGATAGTGGTTCATTGATATCCTTATCGTGGGCTTCGCATTCATCCGAACGAAATCTTGTTTCGACGAATTTGGTTTTTCGTCGATGCCTAAAGTTTTGAGATTTTGACTCTTCGAGATAGGATTCTAGACTAACTTGCTTTAAAAGGGTGCTACATGTGATTATAAGCATTTTTACCATTTTAAAATGCTATAAATGTTGAACTTTGTGTTTAAATCGTGTTTGGTTGGACAAAGTTGGTGGACGTGTGTGTATCCGTAGTTTTTGAAAAGATGAGTTTTGAAAACTAGAGAGATTTATGTAAAAGTTGTGAAAACCTAGTTTTGAAGATTTGGGGCTAACTCTTGTGGTTGAGCCATTGTTTTTAAACTGTTCGGTTAGAATGGTGGAAACATTTTTAAAATGTTGCTTGGTCTCATGGCTAAATGGATGATGTGGCAGAATGTCGTTAGACGTTTTGTATCTGACAATGTGTATATACAAACGTTTTCGTAGTTGAGCTACGTGTTTTTAATGATTCCATAGACGTGTCGTAATAAAGTGTGTACTTGGGCCGATATTGCTCCTCGGTGAAAATCCAAAAACTTTACGCAAGAAGGTACTTCATGCCTTCAGGTTAATCCCCGTAAATAAAGTAGTTGCCTAGTGGGAGGTGTTTGTTATTGTAGCTCCGTATAGAACTTTCCATTACCTAGCGGGTCACTAGATGCCTCAAATCTAGGCTAATGTGCGATAATCTATAGTTATTACCTTTGTTCCCGGTGCGACAGAGTCGGTGCATAGGAATCATTGTCAGTTGTGGGAGTCGAGTTGAAAATAACGTTTTGTTTATGTTTTCTTAAATTGTCGGATGTTATTTGGATTATATAAAAATGTGTGCTTTTAGGATGAAAAATCGTTTTGAGGCTTGTGAAGTCGAGTCATTTTATACTATGTGATTGCATATCCTGCTTTTACTTTATTATAGTCTATTCTTATTGGGTTTCGGCTCACGTTGTGGGAATTAAAAACTTTTTAGATGAACTTGATCATGTTAGTTGATCTCGGTGAGCCCCAGTAAAGGCAAAGACAAAACTCTTTTGTTATTTATAGTAGTTTTGTTGATCGGTGATTATCACCGCTTTGTTGTTGGATCATGTAAAGAAATTTATGAATCGGGCTTGAAAGCATATTTTGTAAGCCGCGATGCCTTTAGATTCAATGCATATATGTTATATGACTCATGAGAGGAACTGTGGGTTGGTTGTTGTTTTTCGTAGTTATGTATTATGGTTTTCTTTTAGTTGGTTTCAACCTTCAGTTATCGTTTTCGATTAGTTTTATATATTATATCAACTCTTGTGCCTCGAACGAGAATTTTGTACATTGTTTTAACAAGTTTTGGTTGGCATGAGTGTGCCTTAAAACCTTTCAAAATGTGGGAAAAGTTAAGGAGTTGAGCTTTCATGGGTGGTGTTTTTAAAAAGGATCCAGAGCTAGGCTGCTCGACGGACCGCTCGAGCGGTCATAGGAAACATTCTTTTTCCTTTTTTTTGTGGTTTGAGTGAAAAATCAGTAGGCTTCCAAGGACCGCCTGAGCAGTCTTTTGACCGATGAAGCGGTCTGGGCAAGGTTTTGAAATTTTTTATTTGTTTGTTTTAAAGTTTAGCTCTTAAGGACTGTGATTTTATTCTTTTGAGTTGTTCTTTTACATAAAATAGACCATCGGTTGTGCATTTTTTAAAGGTTTTAAGCTTGCTTTTGTTTGTGTTCGTGGACCCGTCTTGGCTCGGGTGGTTTTAATGGATCTGGGTATCTCAAAACGGACTTTTCTTGGGTGATTCATGTGACCCTGGTTTTGGGGTGTGACACGAGCGGTTCATCGAGCAGTTTAGCTCTGGACAGCTTTTTCGAATACACATTCAAAAGCTTTCTTTCTCATATAGAACCACTTGAAAAGATAAGACTTCCACGATACCCATTTGATAAGTATAAGGGCAAAAGAGTTGAGAAAACATCTTAAAATATGCCCAAACTATGAGAAACCATTATTCGTTCAACGTACAACCCTTGAAACCACAATAACGTCATTTCATACATGCAAGATATGAGTACGTAGCCTTAAGACCTTAGAAAACGAATAACCATCGAGACCAAGTACCCAAAACATTGTATCGAATGAATTACATTTATAAGATATACAATTCTCAAAAGATATTCCAATTGGAGTGTAATTCAAATCCTAAAAGTTTCAAAAACGATCCTCGAGACTAAGCTTCTCATTAGATCGCATTCTTTTCATTATCACCTGAAATGGGTTAAGTACTATGAGCCGAGGCTCGTAGGAAAAAAATTAAATCTGATCATTGTTGGAGGCAAACTGCCAAGATCATTGATTTGTAAACGATTTTTTGAAAAATAAAAACTGGACAGGCAATCGCAAAAACATGCTCCAGCTAAAAACTTTTTGATGTCGAATGATCAAAAATAAAACCTGTGCCACCATAGTTAATTCAGATAAATACATTTCAGTAGATTCTCCAACTACGAACTTTAATTTCCCGAGTTGAAACTTCGGTCAGATCTTCTACAGTATTTCTGATGCGATTCCCGAACATAGTGTGGGTTATGATCTTTCGAGAACTGGTACCAGCTGAACCTGGATAACCTCAGTCTTGAAAGACAACTTATGAATTTGGTTTAGCTTACCCACATATTTATAGGGCTACAGTAGGGACCTGTGGAGTAATTATGACGTAGACTTCTAGTGTAACTTAGATATCTATCGAGCAATTTTTGCAATTATACAAACCTCTCAACGGTTTCTGTAATTATGAAAATCTTACAGCAGTTTTTGCAATTTTCATAAAACACTAAATTGCAGTTCATACCACTAAAGAACTATAACTGCACTCTTAACCATAATCTCAAGATCAATTTGTATTGAATTCCTATTATTAAATGCTTAACCCATCTCCCCACGTTAAGATTTTTGATATCCACCAATTAAATTTAATTACTGACAATTTAATTTAATTGGCATCTTTAAAATTCTTTAAGCCCTTCCGCTTAATTTATTTGACCGCCGGATAATGAAATCCACCTGTAGGGTTTGGTACGGTCAAAACTTATAAGCTTCCTTAAGGGGTTATCGTCAATCCCGAACAATCAATACGTGGATTCTATCAATAATTAATATTCACCAGATAATTAATACCGCTATCCAACTCATTGGGACTATAGACTGATACAAAATCACACCCTCTAATGAATCAAAACAACGAATATCAAATATACGCAAATAATAATTATTTCGGGATTAAGAGAATAAGTACTCATATAACCCTGAGGTGTAAATTAATTTATATAATCAGTATAAAATTAATTACCTCAATGTGGTCCTATTTAATACACACAAAGTGTACTAGCACAGCGAATCGAAACAATAGACGACGCTATTATTTATTCCATGTAACCAATATAAGCCTACTAAAACTTTGTACTACAGTCGTACCGATGATTTGTCTAATCCTATCTAAATTATGAACAACAATTTATATTCTACAAGAACCTAAAAATTAAAATTAAAATAAAATCCATGGTTTGTAGCATACAATCCTAACAATCATATGCATGACATGCGAAAATGATTGTGTGAATGCATAACACGTTTAAATCCAAAATTGAATCTACTTTTCAAAAAAAAGATTCCTATTCACATAATTGAATTTCTTCCCTTATTAAAACCAACACATACACACCTTATTTAGTACTTAACCCCATTTCATTTCATTTCCTTATTTAGTACATCCAACGGGTTCACGCACACTTTTTTCATTGATTTAATTAAGTACCAAAGTCGAACGACGCCTATAAACTCCAGTGTATTTATCACCACCTGGCCATACGAGGCCCAATGGATAAATACTTATTTTATAGCTCGACACGAGAGCACACATTTTTGATCTCTCACAGAAACATCTATGGGTGGGCCGTCTAAGAACACGCTTTTACGAGCATTAACCGGAAGGAAATGCCTACCTTACACTGCGCAAGTTTTTGATCTTTCACCAAGTAGTTACTTGAGCCCAATCTTAGTTATTCAATTTAGTAACACAGTACCTTAATTGTATTATTCACATTTATTCCACAACGAGTCTAACCGTCAAACTGGTTCCTCTCACCACACCCAACACCATTAAGGTTCTAGTGATCAACAATTCAAATATTAATTTCATTTTATATTTGTATTCACATGGCAATTATAATCAAGTCACATAACTCATACCTTCACATACATCCAACACTTCTTGAAATTTATTCAAAATTCGCAACACACACTAGACCATTTCCACCCTTTCCCAAATTTCATGAAATCTACCTATCAATGAGATGATACAAAGTCCCAATTCACCAAAAATCCAACCAATTTCACTATTCGGGTCCAACAACCCAAAAACTCCCAAATCTCCAAGGTTTTGACGAAAACGAAACCCTAACTTCCCAAAACTCAAATCAAAGGTTACCACATGATATTGTCAAGATCAATATCATGCCACTTGATCGGAAGGAAAGTAAGGATTGGCCTTCAATGGAATCTAGAAAGCTCAAAGGGACCTCCACCACCAAACCCTAGGTCACACTTAAGTTCTAGAGAGAGGTATGAGAGAAATGAAGTTCAAACACTCCAATCCCGCACTTTAAAACCCCTCTGGCCTAGACCGCTCGAGCCATCCCTCGCTAGAACTGTCACCGAGAAAAGGATATGTATATAAAAATCAAATTTTTGTTACGATGCCCTATGGCTCATTCAATCAACCCCCGATAATTAATTTTCATGCATAACAAGTACATAATTACATCAACAATCATATTTGTGATTGAATTTTAATTCCTTCCTGCTGTAAAACGTTAATTCACTAGATTTAATTAAATGTTTCAAATTAAAAGGGACGAAATCCCTACATTATATCTCTAAAATCATACTGTTGGAATCAATGCGAGATTTGAAATTCATCGCAGGTGCCAATTTGGTGTTGACTCATATCTTCATTGGTGTCGACCCATTTTGTTAGATCAGCTACTAGAATTTTGGTGTCGATTCAAAAGCATTGTGGTGTCGACTCATGAAATTACAATCAGTCTCGAAACTTTTAGAGTCGACTCATCTTCATTCTGGTGTTGACTTAGAAAATCTTAGACAGTTTCAGTTATTTTGGAGTCAACTCATCTTCGTTTGGTGTCACCCAAAACTCTTGTTGCCAAAAGAACCTTTGTGTAGACTCAAAAATCTTTAGTGTCGACCCTTTGGACTTGGAGTCGGGAAATGGCTTGTAGTCTCAGTGTCGACCCATTTCTCTTTGGTGTCGACTCATTTGAGTTTATGAAACATCTTAAGCAAGGGGGTTAAGGTGTCAACCTTAAACTTCATTTGGGTTGACATACTGGAGAATTTCAAGCATGCTTTGCCTTAAGATGTCGACTCAATTATTAATTAGTGTCGACATAAAACATTCTTTTCCAAAATACTAAGTATCAGCTTATTTGATGTAAAGTGTCCGCACAAATGGAAAAAGGTGTAGACTCATTTGTCACGTATTGTCAATCCCTACCTTTTTAAAAATAATTAAATATAAATTTTTTTAATCGATTTAATTAAAAAAATTAAATTATTAAAAATTATTAAAATCTAATTAATAAGTTCTTGTGCTAGCAATCTCCTATTTTTTTATGATTACAATATTTTTTTGAAAACACTTTTAAAAAGGTTTTCAATACGGGTTCTCTCATTATCTCTATACTTTAAACAAATAAGCAAACTTAATATAGAGGCATTCAATAGCAATAACTCATCTATAATCAATAGAGTTGCAACATCAAATGTTCATTAAAAGTATGCAATTACTCAAGGTGCTCAATCAGCCAATAGTTTTAACATAGCAAATTAAATCAACATATATGTGCAATGTTTGTTAAGTCCAAAGTATCAAACACAATATGGCGTACTGTCAATATTTGATAACTTAATAGGAAGTACAAAGCAACCACATAAGAATTGATGTAAACTTGAAGCTTTCTCATTCATAAATGATAAACTATACAAACAACATTTTAATGTTTTCAAGAAATAATAGCCATTCATCTACATTAAAATAAACTTAACATAAATGTTTTTCATCCACCAAAGCATTCACAACCAAAACAAAAAAAGAAATGTATGTTTATGTTTACATCTTCTCCTTCACAAAAAAAAAAAAAAAACTTCAATCTTGCTTGATCTTCTTCTTTTTCTTCTCTTCCTTCTCCTTTTCTTTTTCGCTTTGTTTTCTCTTCTCCCATTTTGGAATCATCAAAAGTCATCCATCTGCTTCTTGAAGGCTTTCTTCTTTTCTTGCTTCTTCTTCCTTTCATATGCTTTTTTCTTTGGAGGAGGCTGCTCTTTTATCTTTCTTCTTTGCGACTTCCATTGTTGCAAATGTGCTGGCCAAAGCCAAGTCAGCCTCACGTCTCAACCGAGCAGCTTTCTCTTCCTTCGTTTTCTTTGGCTTGAATTATTTGCTCTAAACATTCTTAATCCATGTAAGATGCTCTTCCACCTTCCTTGAGTCCTGCTGAACAGCGAGAACTACTCTTTCATCATATTCTTTGTGGACCTGCTGGAGAATTTGGAGGTTGGCATCCACAATTTCTTTAAGATGTTTCTTCATCTTCCTGCTGAGAGACCTGCCAACATCACAGGCACTCTCGATGTCCATACGCAGAATACGGGGGGTTTTTCAAGATCTGTGACAAAAGCAGAAATGGAGGACACTTTATGACCTATGTCATAAAGGTCCGCGTCAACCTTCTCACAAAGGGATGCCATAGAAGAAGTCAAGCCCTTGAAAAGGGTAACAAGCTCATCGAAGTGCAGAAAAGAAGGACCAACTAAAGGAGCAAAAGTAGTATCAACAAAAGGGGGAGGAGGAAGAACATAGGAGGAAGAGGGACTAGAAACATCAGGTCTAGAAGAAGGAGAAACAGGGTAACCAGAGTCAAAAGGGATGGAGGAATTGGCACAACCAAGGGGAGGGGGAGGATTTTGACTTGCAGAGGGAGTAGCACGGCAAGTAGTTCAAACACCACCAAGCTTAGAAATTTGTATGTGTTTCAAGGTTGAATTCCCATAAAGGTCATGTTTTGAAAAGAGAATTTCCTTTTCAGTGGTTAGATCAACACCAAAGTGTCGAAAGATCTTTATCAAATACATGGTGTGGGGAAGGGAGGAATTGGACTTCGAATTATTCAAAGATCAAGTTTTTTACCCTCAAGAATACACCACATTATAAAGTCGTGCATGAAAGAAACGTCTTCAAACTTTTCAGATTGAGGCAAAAAGATATGATTCACAAAATGATGCAAAATATGCATCTCATGTTTCAGGGAGTTAACCTCAAGGGGCTTGGTTAGGTCTACAACATCAACAGCGAAAATCTATTTCACTGCGTCGTGAAAGGAAAAACCTTCAAAGGTTTTCCTCTTTGGTTTACAGGAAACAAAGAGTCAACCCTCAGGAAGACCAAAAAATTTATTGAGAATCTTAGAGGTCAGATAAATGTCAATGCCGTTCACCCAAGTGGTGATGGTATTTTCAAGGGAGTCGGTGATCTTGAAATGTGCGTAGTAGAGTTTCACGAGTGTGGGGGTAATGGTGGTCGTGGATCTGTAGAAGATCCATCCATCCAAGAGTGGTGAACCACGGCTCAACATGTCTGTAGTTGGCATTAATGCCGCCGTCGTCTTTGACTTCTTCTTCTTCATAGCCCCACGGCTCAACAATTCTTCAGCAAGACGTTTACTTTCTTTGCCCATGGTCCTTGGAGGCATTGTCGGTGAGATTGAGAGAGAAAGAGACAAAGAGAGGGAGAGCAGTCGACGCAAGGGTTCATAGTAGAACAGAGAGAAGAAGGGAGATGAACAATTATGTGGGAACTTGAGAGTTTAAGCGCAAAAGAAGAAAAAATCACCTATATATAAACTCTATGAAATGTGATAACACTAATCTCATTTGAGTCGACACGTTTCACGGGATAAGGAGGTGTTCAAAAAAATTGTGTTGACACGTTTTTACATGGTGTTAACACTTTCAATTCATTAAGTCAACACTCCTCACAGATAAGTCGACACAAATTTTGCCGAGATCAAGAATACAAATCGTGTCAACACTATATAGCTGGGGTCGACACTTTTATCAAAATGTGTCGATACTATATAGTATTTGTGTCAACACTTTCACACATATATCGACACATTTTAATATTGTGTCAACACCTTTTACACATTAAAATAAAGTATGAAAAGCAATGAACAAGCATTGTTAATATGACATTTAAGCAATAATTTGGAACATATAGCATACCAAGTTCTCTTCTGATATAGCACAATCTTTCTTCATTTAAAGATTTGGTAAAAATATCAGCAAGTTGGTGGTCAATGCCTACAAATTCAAGTTCTATGTTATCTTTTTAAATATGATATCTAATGAAATGATGTCTAATCTCAATATACTTTGTTCTAAAGTGTTATATAGGATTCTTTGATATATTAATGGCACTAGTGTTACCACATTTAATAGGAATATGATCTAGATATACACCATTGTCTTCTAGTTAATTTTTCATCCAAAGAATCTGTGCACAACAGCTAACAGCTGCAATGTACTCAGCCTTAACTGCAGATAAGATTACTGAATTCAGTTTTTCACTAAACCATGATATGAGAGTGTCCTAGGAATTGACATGCTTCACTTATACTCTTCCTACCAATTTTACACTCGGCAAAATCTGCATCAGAATAGCCAAATAACTCAAAGGCTATTACTCAATGATAGAATAATCCTAAGTTTTGTGTACCTAAAAAGTATCTAAAAATGCGCTTAACAGCAGCCACATGTAATTATTTAGTATTAGCTTAAAATCTAGCATGCATGAAGTGTTCCTAAAGTCTTGGACTAAATTCCAAATCTTGTTTCTCTCAAATTGATTTAACTCTTCTTGCATAGCCAATATCCAAAATTCATTGTTTTTAGCTTTCTCAAAATATTTTGGTTCAATTTGGAAAAAGAATGCTAAGTTACCACAAACATTATGTAGAGAAAATCTAGTTTTGATGCCTTAAGATGGGTCACAATGATCAAGTCTTTTGGATGATCATACGCATTCCTCTATTCCTTAGATAGATATGAATTTTCTTGATTAGAAGGTCCAGCAACCTGTTGAACTTCAATTTGTTGCACATTTGTAGCTTTCTCATGGTTTAGCTCTTCTTGGTCTTTAATGAATATGTCTTCAACACCTTTTTTTATGTCAATCAAGTTATCTTCACAAAATTTCTTGGAAGAACTGAGGTTAGTTTCATCAAATACAACATGAATACATTTTTCAACAACTAGAGTTCTTTTGTTGAAAACTCTATAAGCTTTACTAGAAATAGAATATTCTAAGAAAATACATTCATCAAATTTAGCATCAAACTTGCCTAAAAATTCTTTGTTGTTGGTCAAAACAAAACATTTGCACCAAAAACCATGAAAATAACTAATGTTAGGTTTTCTTTCATTCCATAGCTCATATGAGATTTTCTTTCTAAAAAGTTCGAATTATAACTCTGTTTACGATATAACAAGCTGTATTTATAGCCTCAGCCTAAAAGTATATTGATAGATTATTTTCACAGAGTATGGTTTTAACCATTTCTTTTAAGGTTCTATTCTTCCTCTCTACAACACCATTTTGTTGAGAGGTTCTAGGAGCATAGAAGTTATGGTTTATACCACTTTCATCACAAAGGTTTTCAAAATTTTTGTTTTTAAATTCTCTACCATGATCACTTCTAATACTAGTGATTTGAAAATCGTTTTCATTTTGAATTCTCCAAGATAATTTTGAAAAAGTAGCAAAGATTTCATCCTTATGAGCTAAGAAAAACACCAAAGTGTATCTAGAGAAATCATCAATAATAATAAAGTCATATCTCTTACCTCTAAGGCTAATAGCCCTTGTTGGACCAAATAAGTCCATGTGCAATGGTTGTAAGGGTCTAGAAGTAGATATCACCATTTTAGATTGAAAAAAAAATTCTAACTTGTTTTCCTTGTTGACATACATCACAAACTTTATCTTTTTCAAATTTGATTTGTGATAAATCAATCTCCAATTCTTTTTTCAAAAGTTTTAAAATTAAATTCATGTGAGCATGTCCAAATTTTCTATGGCATAACCAACTATTATCACTCAAGGCAGCAAGGCACTTTGTATCATTTTTGGAAAGGTCATTGAGAATGAAAGTGTAAACATTTTCATGCATATGACCCTCAAAAATAACTTTGTTGTCAATTGAGTTTTCAATAATACACTTAGCATGATTAAAGACAATCTTGTGACATTTGTCACAAAGTTGGCTTACACTAAGAAGGTTATGTTTCAAACCATCAAGAAGCAAAATATTTTCAATAGGAGGAGAAGATATTTTACTAATACAACTAATTCCTATGATTTTACCCTTACTATTGCCAGCAAATGTCACAAATTTACAATCTTTAGGCTTGAGGGATGCAAACATTGATTTATCACCTATCATGTGTCTTGAGTAGACACTATCAAAATATCACATCCCTTCTTTGAATGAGTACTTGAGACACTCCTGCAAATGAAAATTAAGTTTTTATTTTTAGTACTCAAATTTTCTTGGGTCCTTCGGTGTTAGTTCCATGTGGGTGTGTTTCTTTTGGAACCCAAATCCTTTTTGCTAGTACAGTATATAATTTTCTATGTGGACAATATATAACAGTGTACCTATAGTCATAACAATAAAAACAAGTAGCATTGGAATGATTAGAGAATGCTTTAACAAAAATATTGCTAAAAAAATTTTGTTTCTTCTTTGGTTGGTATCCAATATCAATTTTGTCAAAAACACATTTTTGCATCACAAGAAATTTGTCTAAGTTTTCTTTCCAAGAGTAAACCTATGCACAATTTTCGTAAAGTCTTCAACCTTCTCATTTAAAACTTGGTTTTCATTCTTTAAAGAAATGACTTGGTTTGACATCAAATATTTTTCTTCTTTTAAAGCTTCAATTTCTGAAGTCGAGGAAAGAACTAACTTTTTAAGAATAGCATTCTTAGTACCCATTTTTCGTAATTCATTATGCAAATATTCAAATGCAACTTGAAGTTCTTCTAAAGAAAAATGAACATTGGTTACCTCATTTTCTTCTTTGATCATAAGACAAAGATTAGCAACTTTATTTTCTTTCTTTTCATCCTCGGAGCTACTATCTTCACTTTCACCTCATGCAGCCAACATTGCCTTTTTAAACCCCTTTTTAAAATGCTTCTTGAGTTGGGGACACCCACCCTTCATATATCCAGGCTTCTTACATTCAAAGCATATGATCTCATCTTTCTTGTGATCACTCTTGAATTTATTTGATTCTCCCTTGAACATGTTGAAGTCACCTTTGTGCCTATCTTTCTTAAAGAATCTCTTTCCTCCTTATTTCTTATTTCTAAGAAATGTCTTGAATTTTCTTGTGATGAGGGCTAGATCTTCATTCACATCACTTGTGAAGTCTTCATCATCAAGAATGGAAGATTTGAAGGGTATTTCCTTCTTCTTTTTGCTATCATCTTCATCATCCATCTTGATACTCATCTCATGAGTCATGAATGAACCAAAAAACTCCTTCAAGCTTAGTGTGGTGAGATCATTTGCTTCTTGAATAGCAGTCACCTTAGTTTTTCAACTTTTAGGGAAGTATCTTAAGATCTTTCTCACCATCTCTACATTGGAATAAACCTTTCTAAGAGATTTTTGTCTATTAATGATATCAGTGAATCTAGTGAACATTTTAGAAATGGTTTCATCATGCTTCATCTTAAACAATTCATAATTATAAATAAGCATACTTTTTTTAGATTTTTTAACTTGGTTGGTTTCTTCATAGGTAATCTCAAGTCTATTCCAAGTCTCTTTGGTAGTGTCACAGGTGGAGATCCTATTGAACTCATTCGGGTTAAGAGAGCAATACAAAAGGTTCATGGCCTTAGCATTTTTTGAATCTCTCTAATATCATCCTCAATCCATTCACTCTCAAGTTTAGGGATAGATGTCCCTTCTACTATCTTAGTAGGTCTTTTTAGTTCATTCATAATGACTCTCCAAAGGTCATAGTTCATGGCCTGAATATAAATTCTCATTCTAACTTTTTAATAATTATAATTTATTCTATTGAACAAAAGACGTCTATATGCGGACTGACCTTCACGCTGAATAGGTCCAATATTAGTGGTTACCATATATACTCTTAGACGGTTAAGTGAAAACATGAGCTCAAGTTCTGATACAAATTGTTAGTCCTAGGCAACCCAAGAGGAGGGTGAATTGTGTTTGGAAACAATAATAATAATTTTAAAAATCTTTTCTAAACCTTTCAATTTTTCAAACAAATATAACAAGATATATGACAGTAAAAAAATTAAAGAGATTAAAGAGAGAGAAATTAAACCAGACACCAAAAGTTATAGTGGTTCGATTTCTTCCAAGCCTACGTCTACTCCTCAAGACTCCCCTTGTGAATATCTACTAGGATCGAATGTTTCACAGGCGCATTCAAAAACTTTTTACAGCATCAAAAAGTTCTTACAAAGCAATCCATGTTTTGTCTAAACTCTCTTGAACTCTTCTTTAAGAAGTTCACTCACTCTCTTAAAGGATCAAAGGTGACTCACCCTCTATTACAATAAATGTGAAAGAATCAAAGATTCACTAACTAACACTCTTTACAAATGATTAGAAATAAATGTGCTAAAGAGTGAGAGAATCAACTGGAGGAGTAAATAAGCAGCAAATAATTCTTGAAGATTTTGAGCTTTAAATTTAAGCCATAGAACAATGTCCAGATGTTTGAAGCTCTGAAAATTTACTCCTTATATAGCCATCTAAAGTAAATGACCATTGTAGGTTAGTAAAGGCAATTAATGCTCTAAAATCATACTGTTGGAACCAGCGCGAGATTTAAAATTCATCGCAGGTCTCGACTCAAAGTCCTTTTGTATTGACACAAAATATCTAAGACTTGGTTCTTCAGGTGATTGTGTCGACTCAGATCTTCGCTGGTGTCGACCTTATTTTTTCATTTTCCTCACTCACAGAGTTGTGTTGACTCATAGAACATTTGGTGTCAACCAATGCATTTCTTTAGGTTTTCCAAATAGGACTTTGGTGTCAACTTATATCTTCATTAGTGTCGACACATTTTGTCTGATTAGTTACTGGAATTTCGATATCGACTCAAAAGCATTGTAGTGTTGACTCATGAAATTATGGTCAGTCTCGGGACTGTTACAGTCGACTCATCTTTATTCTGGTGTCAACTCAAAAAATCTCAGACAGTCTCGGTTGTTTTGGAGTCAACTCATTTTCGTTTGGTGTCGACCCAAAACTCTTGTTGCCAAAAGGAACATTTGTGTCGACTTAGAAATCTTTGGTGTCAACCCTTTAAACTTGGAGTTGAGAAATGGCTTGTAGTCCCGATGTCGATCCATTTCTCTTTGGTGTCGACTCATTTGAGTTCTTGAAACATCTTAAGCAAGAGAGTTAAGGTGTCGACCCTAAACTTCATTTGTGTCGACACACTTAAGAATTTCAAGCATGCTTTATCTTAAGGTGTCGACTCAATTATCAATTGGTGTCAACACAAAAAAAAAAATTTCAGAACACTAAATGTCAACCCATTTGATGCAACGTATCAGCACAAATGGCATAAGGTGTCGATTCATTTGTCATGTAGTGTCTGTGAGACCCTGACCTATTTTCTTTTTTTGGAATTTTTCGATAGGTGTTTACCGTTTTCGTGATAGCATATTTATATGCATTTTTATGCATAATCGGGTTTAGATATGCATGCGAGGTTAGTTCCCGGGACCATTGGGCATTGTGGTGCAATTCTTTTTTTTTTTAAAAAGGAAGAGAGGTATTTTCGTGGTCTATAAATATCTAGCCTTAGATATTTTGGTAGAGATATTTTTCAAAACTTGAAGGCTAAGTTTTTTTTTCTCAAATCAAAACCTCTACCTTCTCTCTAGATTCTCGAGGGCCTGGGGCTTGGTTTTCGACGATCAGACATCGAATCCTTAGTCTCCTCGTGGTGGGCTACGCGTTCATCTAGACAAAATTTTATTCCGACGAAGTTCATTTTTTCACGTGGTTCGAGATGCTAAGTTTTTAATTCATCAAGGTAGGATCTTAGACTCTCACGCCTTATAAGGGTACTACTTATAATTGTGTGTGTTTTTACCGTTTAAAATGCATAAAAACTTGGTTTAAGTTTTAAAAAGTTGGGTTTTGGTTCAAAATCATTTTTAGTTGATTTTGGTTGGGTGGAAAGGGATTTGAGGCTTCCTTTTCGGTGTTTTCTTATTGTTTTGGGTTTCTGTATGTCCGTGGGTTGTAGAAGGGGTGTTTAGTTGGCTTAATTTGGGGCTGAGAAGGTTTTTCCGTTGCTAGGGTTTGCTTTCCGTTGCCGTTCAGCCGTTTGGTTTGAAAAACCTGATTCTGTTGCATTTGTGTCGACCTGCTATTGGTGTCGACACCTTTTCTTTCTGTTTGTGTTGTCTTTGCTGCGGTTGTTTTGTGTCGGTACCTTTCTGTTTGTGTCGACACTTTCATGTTGACACTTTCGCGATTGGTGTCGATCCTTTTTCTTTCTGCTTGTGTTGACTACATTGCTGTTGTTTTGTGTCGACACCTTCGCGGTTTGTGTTGACCCCTTTTCTTTTGGTTGTGTTGGGACCTTGGGGGTTTCTTTTGATCGTGTTGGGGCCTTGGGGGTTTTTTGGTCATGTTAGATGTATGGGGGTTCGTGTTTACCGTGTTGGGCATGTGTTGGTCTGGGTTAGTCATGTGGTGGCCTTTTAGTCGATTAGGTTATAGGGCTCAATCGACTGCTCTCCTCTAGTCATTTTTAGTTGATTGGATTATGGTCTTGTCAACTGAAGTCACAGAGAAAGGTATTGGTCATTTCATGCTGGGTGTTGGTGAATGGTTGTGTGCGTGGTGGTTGGTGCATCATTGGCTGTGGAACGTGGGGTTTGATGTTCTTTTTAGAGATAGGGTTTGGTAAGAACCATTTTGTGGGAGGTTTGATGTTAACCTTTGGATAGGTCGTGTTCTGTAAGTTTGTTGGTTGTGGTGGGTTATATGGCGTTGCTATGTAGAACATCGTGGTTATACGTGATTTTGTGCATTTAAAACTCTAGTTTTATTCATACATGTTGTGGGACGGATATGTAGTCCTTATGTATATAGAAATTTGGTTTTATTTACATATGTGTGTATTGTGTGATGTGGTCAGAAAAGTGGTCCATGGACAAAAAAATGGTTCGATGAGCGTTAGCTCTGGTTAACGTGGGCGAAAAAGTGGTTCGATATATGTTAACTCTGGTTAATAATGCATGTGTGTGTGTGTGGGAATTAGAGGGATGAAAAAGTGGTCCTAACGATGCATCTGTGTGCGGGTATTTGAAGGACAAAAAAGAGGTCCTAAAGAGGCATGTGTTGCGTGTGTTGCATGTGGTACGTTGAATGGGATGCATGTGTTGCGTCATGTGAATGGCATTTGTTGTGTGAGTTGCATGTGTTGCATGGGTTAACTTTAATTAACCGTGTAGTTGTTGGGGCAGTGATCCTTCGGTGAAAGTTCGAGAAAATCCTTGTATTGGGTGTGTATCACTGTGCTATTATGGGACTGATGTTGAGGTTTGTAAGAGTCGATATATGTGTGTGTATATATATATACATGTGTTGCATAGAGATACCTGTGTTGTACGTGGGCTCGTGAGAGTCAAGGCTCGTAGGAGTCAATCCTTGCATGTGAAGCACTGTAGCATTTTCATATGTATATAAAATCGTTTTAAAACTGTTTTTAAGGCTCTTGTGAGTCGTGATATAAAACTATTTTCAAACTTATTTTGAAGCTCGGGCGAGTCGTTGCATACATATTACATCTGCTAGCATGTTTAGCTTATATTTGCACGTTTGTCTAGTTTCTGCTGAGTTTGGACTTACGGTGTGGTATTTGAAATATTTTTCAGGTATCGGTCACGCTGATTGATTCGGAGGTGCCGAAGGGGAAAAAGATTTTTTAGTCTTCATTTTTATTTCTTTTTGGACCATGTACGTTGTTACATGTTTTAGGTGTTGGAACCGTGTATTGTAAGCTTGTTGATGATTATATACAATGCATGTAAGTTTTTAATTGAGGGTATAACATTGGGTTGGGTGTTATATATATGGTTGTTTGTAAGTGTTTTACGTGGCCCAAAATTTGGGGTGTGACAGAATAGTATCAGAGCTCTAGGTTCGAATACCTACGAGCCATGAAAAGAGGGTGCATCACCTGGTGAGATTGATTGTGTGTGCTTGATTGCATGTGTTTAGCTATTTTGATAGCATGAGCGTGATATGTGTGAATGTTGTGTATATTTGAGCATGGGGGTTGAACCTTAGGAATAATTAGTATTGTCTTTGGGCGTTTGGGTTAATAAGCTTGGAAGCCAAGTTAGAAATGCGTTTGGCTGACGTGTTTTTTGACAAGAAATTTGAGCGGGTTATCCAAATGGATGCGTCACTCTTGTCGATTATCCTCGATTTGTGGGGTTGTTTAGCATGAACCTATGTGGCTATGTGTTAGCATGCTATGAGGTTAGCGTTTATGTTCATGTGATATGCTGCATCTTATGCTCTGTTTTGCTTTCATATAGATGTGATGTCTGCGAGGAGAGGCCGTGGCCGTGGTCGAGGTCGTGTCCATGGTTTTAGCTGAGGGAATGTGCCTATCCCTGATGCTAGGGATGCAAATGCTCCCCAAGGACCTGTTGACGCGGTAGCGTTGCTGCGTGCGCTGGTTGGCTCCATTGGCCAGCAGGTTGAGAACTCTAGGGGGAGAGGGAGGGAGCCCGAGTTGAGTGCAATGGTGGCAATGCAGGAGTTCAAACGTATGGATCCGCCCACCTTTACTGGGGATCCTGATCCTACAGTGGCTACCGAGTGGTTAGAGCTAGTGACCCGGATCCTCGATACATTACAGATTGTGGAGGATGATTTGTGGGCTCCTTTTGCTACTTTCCAGTTGAGAGGGGATGCTCACGAGTGGTGGAAATACGCCCGAAATACTGTGGAGGGCACGTGGGCAACTTTCACGGGGGTTTTCTTGAGAAGTACTTTCCAGCTTCTTTGCGGGACTTGTACAGGGAGGCGTTCTATGCTCTCACCCAGGGGGCAATGAGCATTGTGCAATATGAGGCTAGATTCACCAGTCTGTCCTGATTTGCACCAGAGTTGGTGGGCACAGATGAGTTACGGTCGAGGAGGTTTGAGCGGGGCTTGAGGTCGGAGATTAGAGAGCGAGTGGCAGGGATGACGCTGCGTGTTTTCACAGAGCTAGTGGAGTCGGCAGCAAGGATTGAGAATACCTTAAGCAAGATTCGAGGTTCTAGGGAGATCAGAGCACCGCAGGGTGGGATGGAGGCTGAGTCAGGTGAACATTCCAACAAGAAGCAAAAGTCCTCTGGCCCTAGTTTTCATCCATCTGGATCACGACAGCAGTTTTCTGCACCATCACCATCGGTGGCCTCGTTTGGGAGGCCAAAGTATGGGAGAGTTGATTTGTTATTGGTGCAGGCAACCCGGGCATCGTGTGGCGAATTGTCGACAACCGAAGCAATCTCAGAGTTCGTTGCCAGTTGGGTGCAGCGAAGCAAACTGCCAGTTTGTTTTGGGTGTGGTCAAATAGGGCATATTTCTAGGAACTATCCTCAAGGAGGCGTGCACCGAGCACGACAAGTGCATCATCAGTACATAACTGACGAGGTTATCAGCTGCCAGCCGTACAGACTTCTAGGGTAACAAATCGCGATGCTTCAGTTCAGTTTGTACGACAGCAAGTAGTCACAGGTTATAGAGGGCAGGCCAAGATGACACAGGGCCGAGTGTATGCTTTTATAGATTCCAATTCTTCCAAGGCACTAGTTGTGTCGGATGATGCTACTACTCCTCCAGGGAGCAGAGGTACTTTCTGAGTATGTAAACTTTGGGCTTGTGTTCTTATTGGCACGGGAGCTTTTGGTTGCATCGTTTCATCTGTTATGGAGTTGATGATGGGCTACATGGGTTGAGTGTTGGGTGCTGAGACGCCGGTTGGTGAGTTTATGAGGTTAGGATGAGATGTAGATCCCGTGTCTTTGAGGTAGTTAGCTATTATCTATAGTGCACGACCTTGTTTGACCATATTCTAGGAATGATTTAGCTAACCACCTCTCGTGCCTGTGTCGATGGTGATTGACGGGGTTGTTACATTTGACCTTATGCTAAATTTCGGGGACGAAATTCTTTTAAGGGGGTAGAGTTGTGAGACCCTAACCAATTTTCTTTTTTTGGCATTTCGACGCATGTTTACTGTTTTCGTGATAGCATGTTTATATGCGTTTTTATGCATGATCGGGTTTAGATATGCATGTGGGGTTAGTTCCCGTGGCCGTTGGGCGTTATGGTGCGATGTTTTTAAAAAAAGTATTTTCGTGGTCTATAAATATCTTGCCTTAGATATTTTGGTGAAGATATTTTCAAAACTTGGAGGCTAAGTTTCTTTTTCTCAAACCAAAATCTCTACCTTCTCTCTAGATTCTTGAGGCCCCGAGACTTGATTTTTGATGATCTAACATCAGATCCTTAGTCTCCTTGTGGTGGGCTACTCATTCATCTGGATGAAATTTTATTTTGACGAAGTTTTTTTTTCACGTGGTTCAAGACATCGAGTTTTTGACTCATCGAGGTAGGATCCTAGACTCTCATGTCTTATAAGGGTGCTACGTATAATCGTGTGTGTTTTTACCATTTAAAAATGCATGAAAAGTTGGTTTATGTTTCAAAAAGTTGGGTTTTGGTTCAAAACCATTTTTAATTGATTTTAGTTGGGTGAAAATGGGTTTTAGACTTCCTTTTCGGTGTTTTCTTATTATTTTGGGCTTGTGTATGTCCGTGGGTTGTAGAAGGGGTGTTTGGTTGGCTTAATTTGGGGCTAAGAAGCTTTTTTCATCGCTAGGGTTTTCTTTTCATCGTCGTTCAGCCGTTTGGTTTGAAATATCTGATTCTGTTGCGTTTGTGTCGACACTTCTACTATTAGTGTCAACACCTTTTCTTTCTATTTGTGTTGTCTTTGCTGCGGTTGTTTTGTGTCGATACCTTTTTTGTCTGTGTCGACACGTTCGCTGTTGGTGTCGACCCTTTTTCTTTCTGCTTGTGTTGACTACACTGCTGTTGTTTTGTGTCAACACATTTGCTGTTTGTGTCGACACCTTTACGGTTTGTGTTGACCACTTTTCTTTTGATTGTGTTCGGGTCTTTGGGGTTTCTTTTGGTCGTGTTAGGGCCTTAGGGATTTCTTTTGGCCGTGTTAGGCGTGTGGGGGTTCGTGTTTGCCGTGTTGGCCGTGTGTTGGTCCGGGTTAGTTGTGTGGTGGCCTTTCATTGGATCGGGTTATGGGGCTCAATTGGCTGCTTTCCTCTAGTGATTTTTAGTTGATTAGATTATGGGGTCTTGTCAACTAAAGTCACGAAGAAGGGTGTTGGTCATTTCATGCGGGATGTTGGTCATTTCATGCGGGATGTTGGTCATTTCATGCGGGATGTTGGTGTACGGTTGTGTGCATGGTGGTTGGTGCATCATTGGGGGCGAGACGTGGGGTCCGATGTTCTTTTTAGAGATGGGGTTTGGTAAGAACCGTTTTGTGGGAGGTTTGGTGTTGGCCTTTGGATATGTCGTGTTCTGTAAGTTTGTTGGTTGTGGTGGATTATGTGGCGTCGCAATGTGGAATGTCGTGGTTATACGTGATTTTGTACATTTAAAATTTTAGTTTTATTCATGCATGTTGTGGGACAGATATATGGTCCTTGTGTATATAAAACTCTAGTTTTATTTACATGTGTGTGTACAGTGTGATGTGGACGAAAAAGTGGTCTGTGGACGAAAAAGTGGTCTGTGGACGAAAAAGTGATTCGATGTGCTTTAGCTCTAGTTAACGTGGACAAAAACGTGATTCGATATATGTTAACTCTGGTTAACAATGCATGTGTGTGTGCATGGAAATCGGAGAGACAGACAAGTGGTCCTAACGATGCATCTGTGTGCAGGTATCTGAAGGACAAAAAAAAGGTCTTGAAGAGGCATGTGTTGCGTATGTTACACGTAGTACATTGTATGGGATGCATGTGCTGCGTCGTGTGCGTAGCGTCTGTTACGTGAGTTGCATGTGTTGCATGGGTTAACTTTAATTAACCGTGTAGTTGTTGGGGCAGTGGTCCTTCGGTGAAAGTCCGAGAAAATTCATGTGTTGGGTGTGTATCACTGTGTTATTGTGGGAGTGATGTTGAGGCTTGTAAGAGTTGTTATATATATATATATATACCTGTGTTGAATACAGATACCTATGTTGTATGTGGGCTCGTGAAAGTCGAGACTTGTAGGACTCGATCCTTACATGTGAAGCACTGTAGTATTTTCATATGTATATAAAACCGTTTTCAAATTATTTTTAAAGCTCTTGTGAGTCGTGATATAAAACTGTTTTCAAACTTGTTTTGAGACTTGGGCAAGTCGTTACATACATATTACATCTGCTAACATGTTTAGCCTTTATTGTACGTTTGTCTAGTTTCTACTGAACTTTTGCTTACGATATGAGATTTAAAATTTTTTTCAGGTACCGGTCACGCTGGTTAATTTGGAGGTACCAGAGGGGCAGAAGATTTTTTGTAGTCTACCTTTTTGTTTCTTTTTGGACCATGTACGTTATTACATGTTTTCGGTGTTGGAACCGTGTATTAGCCTGTTAGCGATTATATATAATGCATATATGTTTTTAATTGAGAGTATAACATCGGGTTAAGTGTTATGTATAATTATTTGTGGGTATTTCACGTGGTCCGGAGTTTGGGGCGTGACAGTGCCAACACTTACTTTTTTAGAAATAATTAAATATAATCTTTTTAAATCAATTTAATTAAAAAAATAAATTATTAAAAATTATCAAAATCTAATTAAAAAGTCCTTGGGCTAACATATGTCATTCATTTGTTCTTTTTTAGTCTTTTTCCTATGAGTCTCGACTTATGCTGTATAACATATTTCAGGTGATAATGAAAAGTAAGTTGCCGAGTAAGACGAACCGTTGTTTGACCTTGTTTGGTCGTTTTTAAGGGAATTACATGTTTCCCTGACACCATCACTTGAGAATTGTATATAGGTTGGTGGAACCCATTTTGTAAGGCCCTAAGGCCATGTATCCATGATTTGTATGCATGAAAGGACATTAAGCATGTAGGTTGGGTTTATCCTTGGTTTTTGTATGGAATTCTATGGATTAAAGCCTTGGATTTTTGAGTTTTTGGGATGTATGGAGTTATTTCAATGTCAAATATATGTTTAACTTCAAATTTTTGCCTGTCTAAAATTATGTTCAAAGTATGAGGAAATTTAGTATTTTTTCACTAAAAAAAATTTCAATCTTTTTCTTGGTTTGCTTTCGGGTAGTCCACCGTTTGAGCAGTGGTGGGTATGCTCGAGCGATCTTTACTTTTATCTTTTACATAGAAAATGGGGCGTTTTGGTTTAATCTAAACAAAGTTTGTTTCCCTCTAATTAATTGTGATGCAATTTCGTTTTAAATTATCGAATTTAGGTTTCTTTCCTATCTATGTCGCAGGATTTTATAGTTAGTTATCGGGGCGTGACACATTCTATTTGCCTATTTTTATTGTTGGAATTATGTGTGCTATGTTATAAGGTTTTGGTTGTTTCTTACTGAGCATCGCAGCTCATGACGTCTTATGCTAAATGAAAAAGAATATCATGAGGATGCAGAGTTAGAGAACGCCGTGGAATCTTCGTTGGCAACTGGTGCAAAACTCTTAGAGGAAATTCTTGAAGAATTTTGTGGTTAATCTTGGAATGTAATATTATCTCTCAAACATTAGAAAGATTTTTTGGGTTGTATTTTTTACGACATTTTGGTTGTAACGAAGAATTGGTTCCACTAATTAATTGATAATTAATCATATTTTGAGACCTCATAAGAAAATTGGTTTCACTAAATTTGTTTTACTAGTTCTAATTCTCTCCTATACAAAGATAATATATTCTAACTGAATTAATCCGGCTTAATTTAAGATTTATATGTAAAGTAATTGTATTTCTTTTTATTTCTTACATATTAACTTTGGATTTGGATAATTCTTTTAACTAGTATAATTGTCATTGTATTAATGCGGTAACAAAATATTATCTCTATTTTGTGGGTTTTTTTTGCATAGCAACAATCTATTAAGAGAGAATTTATTACTTTTCAAACCACTAAAATATATAATATTTATCACCCATAGTAGAATTACTTATAAAATTATTAGTTTATCCTATGCAAAGTTTCATTAGTTTAAATTTATATCATTAATTGTATCACTCATAGTGTTAATTCGGTCAATGATAAAATTTATTATTTTATATTATTATGTAAAAATTATCATCTTTTTACTAAATATTGTAAATAATATTTTATTATTATTTCAAATTTAAGAGAGTTTCAAAATAATAACAACTGAAAGCATTAAAAATTATACAAGATTTTAAACTTTGATTGACAATTTGGGATATATTTTTACGGCCATTTTGAGAAATAATTTATGGAGAAGAAAATATGTTCAAGTAATAAAAATTTTTACAAAAATTCATAATATTTTAAGATGAGAAAATACGCTTGCAAAAGAGAGAAATCAAAAACACTTTTAAATTATTTTCAAAAACTTTCAGTTTTTACGTTCTTTTTTTAACTCAATTTTTTAAAAATATTTTTTTAAATATTGCTAACAAATGTGTTTTATCTACGTTAAAAGATTTTTTTAAAATAAAAATAAAAATAAAAACTGCAACCGAACAGGTGAGAAAATGACTAGAAATATAGGCAAGTTCTTAAATCAAATTTCCAAATTTCTTGAACACTTCACAAAAATCAAAATATAGGCAATAAAATGACGAGAAAACCGAGGTGAGAAAATGCAAAAAGAAAATCTTAATAAAAACAAAAACAAATCAAACTTTCCTCTATTATAATAAAGTCGAGAGAAGAATAAAAGAGAGGAAAATCTAAATTTAATAGAAATAAGATAAACAAATAATATTGTGATTTGACTTCTTTTTTTTCATATCATGTAACAATAAATGAGATTATCGTTCTGTTTGCTTCTGCAAATAATAAAAAAAATCATAAAAATATTTTTTTGTATTTAATTTTGACTTTAAAAGCGGTATTAATTGTGCTGCTCCTGTTGTGAATGGTGATAGTTGTGGTAGTACTAATTATTTTTCTGTTGACGTTGTACCAAAAATTAGAAAATATAAAAATATATTTTTTTAAAAATATTTAGAGTCTAAACAAACGGAGCATCTATATACTATAAAAACTTTTATTTATATATAATTAGAATATAATTAAAAAATATAAGTTATAATTAACTATCAAATAAGAAATGAATAAAATAATTCACTCAAAACAAGAGCTATACATTGTCACCTTTTGCATTTTACACCCACCTACCTTCTTACCCAAACTATCCCTTTTCCTATCCTTCAAACCGTAATCATGGGCAAATTCAGTGCAGGACCAAATTCAGTGTAGCACCAGGGAGTTACGTGTCTCACTTGGAATTTTAATTTTTTTTATTATACTAATAAAAAAAGTATATATTTTGTAAATGAAATTTGTAATTTCGCTGGAACTGAGAAGTGAAAATTATAATGTAACTTAATTCGCACCGCGTGAAAGACTTAAAACTGTAAAAAAAAATTTAAAAACATTGAGAAACGTTGATACTGACAAGGCGATGACACCGAGAGGCGAGACGACGACGCCAATCAAACGATTGACAGATAGACAACGACAAAGACAGATCCCGACACAGACGCCGCCAACATCGACAGAGACAAACAAGTACGCCGACGATTAGCTCTTTTTACCTCTCACAATTACTCTCTCTTCTAATTTCTATGAATCTAAAAAATAGAGGGTACTTTTTGCTTTTGTTTTCTCAACTTGTTTTTTATATCCAACCTCGTATAACTTCTGGAGTTCAAATAGTTATGTATACTGATAATACATATTTACTGGGTTTGTTTTATTTTGCAAGAACTTTTAATATTGTCCAAAAATCTCTTATTTTCATATTTAATTGGCTATTGAAGTATCATTTTAGCTAAATTATTTTTTCGTCAATTATGATCTAATACTATTAAAAGAAACCTCATCTACTTCTTTTATTGATGAATATATTTATATTTTTATTTTTATTTTTTTTATCAGCAAAAATTTTTAGTATTGCCCTCTTGGTTTTTAAGTGTTGATCCATAAATTAAGCTGATTTCTTTATTTATTATTTTTACTTTAAAACAAATTACAGTTAAAAATAAAAAATTCTGAAAGAATAAATGACAATTCTCAATTCTTAAAACAAAGTTGGGTGAAAATCAACATAGCAGATCTTCTCGCAGATTCAGAATTACGATCTCCAATTAATATTGATGTTTTTGTGCCCCTTCCAAACTAAATTTCTAGCTCCGCCACTGACCGTAATCCTACTCACCTACCACCACCCTTCCTCGGCAACCGCCGTTACCGCAAGCACCTCCATTGCCCACCCTCCCTCTCATCCCCCTTTTTGTGCCCGTCTCTTTACTCTGCAATCTCTGCTGACTCTATCCCTCCCTCATCCCCCTTTTTGTGCCCCTCTTTACTCTGCAATCTCTGCTGACTCTATCCCTCCCTTCCTGTCTCTCTCTTTGCCCACGCCTTCCTCTTATTCCCATTTTTGCGCCACCCCTCCATCTTCTCCACCTTCCTCTTCGCCCCAAATTGCGAACCCCAATTCTAACCAGATCACAAACTAAAGAGAGAAAACTAGATCACAACCAAGGGACATGTTCCATTCTCAAGCAATGAACCAATGATTGGTATTCATTTTTTAATGCTGAACAAATAAAATATGTACAGCACGTTGTAATCGAACATGAACCATTTATGATGGGTGGTTGATAAGTTTCAGAGTTTTGCAGTTAGGATTTGCAAGATGATGAAGGTGACATAGATAGGAGTAGGACGTGGTGGCGGCGGCTAGGCTTTCAAGGTGGAGGTGGTGGCAACTAGGATTTCGGCGGCTAGGCTTTCGAGGTGGAGGTGGCGGCAACTAGGATTTCGAGGTGGAGAGTGGCAAGGGTGTGGTAGTGGGTTGGGAGGGGATAGGGTGGTGGTGGAGGGTGAAAGTGGTCGTGGGAAAGGAACAAGAGGCCGCATGGTGGTGTGGCGAGTGTGGCAGTTGTGGGCGACAAGACGAAGATGGCGGTGACAGAATTTTAAAATTTTGAAGGTTAAGAGTTATTGTGGTAACTTAACAAGGGATAGAATTGTAATCAAAAAGTTTAATTTTGTATAAAATATTATGTTATCAATATCTTTCGATTCATAATGCGTATGTTGCAATTTAATACATTAAAGAGGTAAAACAACATATACCGCAAATCGTATCTTATGTTAAATGTATCTTACGATACACATATGATACATAATGCAATATGTACAATACATTAATACTTAATTTTTAAGCTGAACTTAATATGTAAAAATAAACATTATTGAAAAATTTTACATAGTTAAGACATTGAGAATTCTTTTTTTTAATATTTATTTGCATTCATAAAAATTTACTTGTCTAGTATTACAAATATATGTCCACAAACATTAGTATAGTTTTCTTTTAGGAGAAAACTAGTTGATAACTTAAATGTTGTAAATTAAAATTTTATATTTTAAATATTATATTAAGGCAATATAAAAAACATATAATATAAGATAAATTTGATTTAGGTTATAATAATACATTTACATGTAATATTTTTTATTTTATTTCATATGCATTAAGTATTGATCCACGAATACTTTTTAATTTTGAGTAACCATATTTTTACATTATTATTAATGAACATTATTTAACATTTTATTCTTGCAAAATATTTGTGTTATATCAAGTATGCATATTTTGTGACTTATTTTTAAATATATTAAAATATACACGATTTAAAAAAAAAATAGTACAAGATTCATATCCTAATTTGACACCGACGGTAAAGCAAAGTGGTTTGACAACTAGGGTAAAGCAAAGTGGTGAGTGTAGATAGAATTATCCCACAAACCCTACTGAAACAGTTTCCAAGAAAGTGAACACTACTGTCAAACACAAAAACAAAAGATCTAAGAAGTTGTCATGAAGAATCAATATTCTACACACAAAATTGGAAAACTGAAAACTGAGAATGGGATTATAAACAAGGATTACATCTAACATGTTAATCAAATGAATGGAACTACCTCTTTTTCTTTCCCTCTATCTTACATTACTTGTAAATTAAGAGTTCCTATGTTACAAATCAAAATTGTGGTGGAGTTTCAAAGACCACAGCTAGTTTCTTTTACACTCAAATTACTAGAAAGAACAGCTCATCAGCTTTAAGAAAATTAAAAATCAAAATGCACAAGCTTCTTCTATATATGCTCCATTTTTTCAAACACTCTCCTCCTTTGTTGCCTATGGGACCTCATGGAATTTTTTTTCCCAGTTTGAATGAATTAGTTATTCAACCAAGGGAGCAAAAAAACTTCTAAACCAACCTAATGGAGAACAAGCAATGATATGTGACAGATATCATTTCAAGTGAGATAATATCAGAAGACATGAGAATCAGTCACAATACTTACTGCAACAGAGGAGAGTGATAATGTAATAACTCAGCAATAAAACCTCAAATCCGTCTCCCAAGCCGGTTGCTGCAGAAGTTTGCCCGTCTGCGAAGCTCGCCTCATCGAATCATGCCCGGTTTCAATACCGGTCAATAAGGGACAAATCATATCCCGAGCCAGGGTGCTGCCGGAGTTTGCTCGCCTCATCAAATCGTGTCAGATTCAATACTGGTTAATAAGGAATAAATCATCTCCCGAGCCGGATGCTGCCGGAGTTTGCTCATCTGCAGAGCTTGCCTCATGAAATCGTGTCCGATTCAATACCGTTCAATAAGGAATAAATCATCTCCCAGCCCGGGTGCTGCCAGAGTTTGCTCAACTGCAGAGTTCGCCTCATCAAATCAAGTCTGGTTCAATACCCGTCAGTAAGGAATAACATATGGCAGAGCACAAACATCAGCTAATTCTATCTGCAGAGCTTGTGCCCATACCCTCGGCGTCTCAGGGACACCAACAGACCCCACATCAGGCTTCTCTGATGAATGACCCTTGCTGCTAAGCAACCACTCCTGGTCGTCAAAATCAGACCATTCCTCCATTTTAGGAACTGAAAGTAATTGGCTCAAGTACTCGGAATCAGGATGCGGCAGCATTGGCTTCATTGAAACTTGAGCAATTTGATCAGATTGTGCAGTTGCAGACGTCTTTTTTGGGGAGATAGGCAATGACTGAGCATCTATTACACCATTTACTTTGCGCTCCTTATAATCCACCTTAAGATTATTGGGTGGCACTGACCCCTGCCTATCAGAAGTAGACGGGACGGTAGTTCGGCAAGGTTCTAATTTCCTTCCGTTCTCTGTTGACAGACGAGGACTGGGCCTTTGCATTTTACTAGGTCTAATATCAGTTTCTGTTAGGCAATTCATCAAGGAAGCAACATTAGTTAGCTAAGAAGATGGGGGATATATATTGAACAAATTTTGAAATATGCAGTAAATGCCATGAAAGGAACGCAACCAGTCAGTCGGAATCATTTTTAGCATTAATAGTTTTCTTTGTCACAAATATCTAATGAGAACAGTCAGGTCTACCACTAAGCCGAGAAACTTCACTCATTACCTCCCCTGGTTCGGCCCAAGATGTTTCGAACACAGCTAACAGCTAATAAAAATAGGTATCAGCATTTTTCATTGTGTGAAAACTTACCATGCAAAAATCCATTCGTCCCAAAGTCTTTTCTTTTCTTGAGATTTCCCTCTGTAGCAGCATTCCTGTCACCATCCTTGGAAACATGTGAAAATCCAGTAGTTAGACTACCAAGCAGGTCATTCTTGTTCCTATCTTTCAATTTATCCTGTTCCTTATTCTTATGCTCTCTTTTTTCCTTCACTTTCTCTTCTTTTTTCTTTTCTTTCTCCCTGTCTTTATCCTTCCCATGGCTTTTTTTCTCCGTGTCTTTATCCTTCTGTTTATCCCCTCGTTTTTTATCACATTTCCTCTCTTTGGATTTATCTTTCTCTTCCATCCTTCTCTCTGTGTTTTTCTCCAACGGTCTTGGTATTCCTTCAACTCTATTTTGGACCATTCCAGCAAAGTTCTGGACCAATGCACTGCCACTAGTTCTTGCGTCATCCCTAATTCCTTGCCCGTCAATCTTCCTATCATCAACTCTTTTGCCCACCTTATTTTCTTTCCCTTCAGCACGAATTCCAGTATCCTTGACCAACACTCTACCCATCCGCCGCTCATCATTTTTTTGCTCTGTGCCCGGAAGCCCCTCGACCAATTGGCTCCTAGTTCCTTTTTCTTCACCTCTAATTCTCCTGCCCAACTCCTGCACAAATTTGGAATCCCCAGGCCCCTCATACAAAAGATTGATTTGAATAGGCTTTTCTCCAATATGACCATGTTCCTTTTCATTTGAAAGACTGCTTTTTCCCTTATCCCACTCCCTCTCCTTTTGATTGAGCATCTCCCCATTGCCAATCTCAGATTCACCAGCAATTCTTTTCTCTTCCGACATGCAGCTCTTATCTTTATCTTTGTCCCTGTCCTTCTCCTTATCCTTCTTGTCCCTGTGTTTTTCTTTCCTGTCTTTCTTATCTCTATGTTTCCCATCACTTCTATCTTTCTCCCTTTTCTCTTTATCTTCTCTCTTCTCCTTGTCTTTCTTATCCTTCTTATGCTTTTTCTCTCTATGCTTCTCCTGAAAATTATAAAAAGGTTTTAGTATATGCAAATTGAATATATAGAACATTCATTACCACAATCAAGTTAAAATCAACTAAACAGATTTCAAATAAAATATTCACATGAACAACACTTGCAACCTCGCATTAAGTACAAAAGATGTACTTTGACAGAAAAAGTGGTGAAGGGGAACTTTGCTAAGTTTGGTATCATTGCTGGAAAAACTAAAAGTTGTATCGAACTCCAAAACAAATAAGGCCATAAAGAAAGCAATTCTCAACCCCACCCCC
>JAOTRH010000027.1:5809401-5830064 GCA_034768845.1 Heliamphora exappendiculata
CAGTCATGATCATCCAAGACCACATCATCCCATCGTACTTCCGGACCATGTAATAATTTTTCACACAGAAGGGGAGATATCTCAAGATTGTACAAGCAGAAATCAGAAGTGCGGCGCATTAAAAGGTGAACACAATCCCCAGAAACAAAGCACCTACAAGATATTGAGAAGCAGCAAGATTGTACACAGCAAAGTTCAGAAAACTGGGAACCCAATGGGATTATAAACAACGATTACATCTTATCTGATGTTAATAAATTGAATGAGACTACCTCTTTTCTTTCCGGCTATCTTACATTTCTTGTAAAATAAAGAGTTACTATGTTACAAAAATCAAAATTGTGGTGGACTTGCAATGACCACAGGTAGTTTCTTTAAAGAGCATATCAGCTTTAAATGACAATCAAATAAAATTGCTTAAGCTCATGCATTCACACTTTCTCAACCATGCTCTCCTCTATTGCCTTGGGAACCTTGCCAAATTTCCCATTTTGAATGAATTAGTTGCTCCATGCAAGGAAGAAGAAAAAATTGCCCTACGATCCCGTGCGAAGATTCGCCAACCTACCTTGTGTGATAGGTTTAATTTCACTTGGAAAGAATTTCGGGAAGTGGCATTGGTCACATGATACTTGCGGCAACAGACAAGCGTGTAATCAGAGAATGCAGCAATAAAACCAGAAAAAAACCCTCTCAAGAGCTGGATGCCGACTATATATTCAGCAAGTTTGGTCTTCGGAAGAGCTCACTTCTCATCAAATCAATTCGTGGTTAAATACCCATCAGTAAGGAATAACATATGGCAGAGCACAAATGTCGGCCAATTCTATCTGCAGAGCTTCAGCCCATACCCCTGGCATCTCAGCGACTCTGGAAGACCCCAGACTGGGCTTCTCTGCCGAACAAACTTTGCTGCTAAATAGCCACTCCTGGTCATCAAAATCAGACCATTCCTCCATTTTGGGAACCGAAAGTACCTGGCTCAGATACTTGAAATCGGGATGAGGCAGCTTCATCGAAGCTTGAGAAATTTGATCAGCTTGTGTACTTGCAGATGACGATTTTTTTGAGGAGATGGAGAGGGGCTGAGCTCCTATGACGCCATTTACTTTGCACTCCTTGTTATTCACTTTAAGATTGTTCAGTGGTCCCAGTCTATCAGAAGTAGACAGGATGGAAGCTTGGCAAGGTTCCAATTTCCTTCCATTCTCTTTCAATGGATGAGGAATGGGCCTCGGCATTTTATTAGGCCTAACATCAGTGTCTGTAAGGCAATTCAACAAGGAAATAACATTACTAAGATAAGAACAATGAGGGATTCCCCTTTTATTAGGCCTAACATCAGTGTCTTAAGATAACATCAAAACTTCCACTTTCTGGGTGGAGATTCCCTTAATGCCCTTATATAGATCATACTTATCAAACAAATATATATATATATAAAACTTCCTTCGGCTGTTGGATTTGTGAAGGAAGGAATTGGAGGAGGGAAAAGAAAAGCAAAGGGAAAAGTGAAAAGATTAGCTTCACAAATACTCTTCCTTTTTTTTCCATGAACAAATCCAAAATCCAAACACAGCCATCATGAACATAATTCAAATAGTTGCAAGTTGCAACTAAGTTTAACACGAATGCTTTCTTGGATCAGGAAGAACATCACAAATATGTCTTCTGAGAACAGTTGGATCTGACCGTAGGACATGAAACTTTGATTACCACCCACGGTTTAGAGTAAAATGCCTCTAAGTTGCGCCGCCGCCCCCCCCCCCCCCAAAAAAAAGAAAATATATATAATAATAAATAAGGAGTATAATAACCATCACAATTCATTAAAAACTCACCATGCAAAAATCCATTTGCTTCAAGGTCCTTCCTTTTCTTGAGAATTCCCTCAGTAGTAGTGTTCATGTCACCATCCTTGGCAACATGTGAAGTTCTACCATTCCAAGTACCCAAGTGGTCGTTCTTGTTGCTATATTTGAATTTATGCTGATCTTTAGTCTTATGTTCACTTTTCTCCTCCACTTTCTCTTTTGTTTTCTCTTTTTCCCTTTCTTTATCCTTCCCGTGGCTTTTCTTCCCCCTGTCTTTACCTTTCCATTTCTCCCCTCGCTTGTCATCATCTTCCCTCTCTTTGGATTTCTCTTTCTCTTCCATCCGTCTCTCGATGTTTTTCTCCAATAGACTTGCCATTCCCTCAATTCTAGTTTGGACCATTCCAGTGAAGTTATGGACCACTGCACTGCCACTAGATCTAGCACCACCCACGATTCCCTGCCTGTCAATCTTTCTGTTATCAACTCTTTTCTCTTTGTTCTTTTCCTTCCATCCAGCCAGAGTTCCTGTATCCTTGACCACCACTCTGCCCATCTGCTCATCATTTTTCCATTCTGTGCATGGAAGCCTGTCACCCAACTGGCTCCCAGCACCTTTTTCATCATCTTTAATCCTCCTGCCCAACTCCTGAATAAATTTAGAATACCCAGTCTCCTCAGCCAAAACAAGGTTTCGAATAGGCTTGTCTCCACTGTGACACTGCAACTGCAAGGTCTGTTTCTTTTCATCTGAAATAATGTTTTTGTCTTCAACCCCCTCTTTCGCTTTTTGATTGAGCTTCTCTCCATTGTAATTCTCAGATTGACCAGCAATTCTCTTCTCCACTGAGATGGTGTTTTTATCTTTATCTTTATCTCTTTCCTTCTCCTTATCCTTCTTTTTCTCCCTGTGTTTTTCTTTCCTGTCTTTCTTGTCTTTATGTTTTATATTGCTTCCAACTTTTTCCCTTTTCTCTTTGTCTTCTTTTTTTTCCTTGTCCTTTTCCTCATGCTTTTTTTCTCTATGCTTCTCCTGAAAATTATAAAAATTACAGAAAGGGTTTAGTGTTTCCAACTCAAAAATATACAACTTCCATTTCCAGAACCTAGTTAAAATCAGTCTAGCAGGCCAACAACAATTTTTTCAATCGCCAAGACTTGTATTCTCTCATGAACAAGCCAGCACACTCTCATATGAAGACTACTAACCCAGCTTAAATGGAAGAATTAATTCCAACTGGCTTGAAAGATAGATGTGAAAAGGACACCAATCAGCACAGCAAGAAAACCACCAAGAGTCAAAATCGGAGAATGTGAGCATCTTTTTTTTTTTTTAAAGGAACACAAGCAGAGTATTACCGCATAACAGCAATAACAGTCATTGGAAACCAGCAGAGCAAAAGAGGTAATATAGCCACTGGTAGAGGAAGCATTGACTAATCATAACCAATAAGCACCAAAAGGTTTTATGACACTACAGTTGTGACCCAAATCAAGAAGATTTAACAACAATTCCAAAACTAAGTGTGATTTCCGCAACAGATTTTAGCAACTAAGATCACCAGAAAATAAGAACCAACAGCATTTCCTCCATTTCTCCACCTAAAGTCAATGCAAAGAACAATTAAAAAGGTCCTGTCACTAACTGCTCCAAAAAGATGGCAGCATAATACCATTTTGAAAATAGAAAGGAATCAAAATTGTGAAATCAAAAGAGTAGATCATGCACAAGAAACATTTATAACAAAATATCATTATCTTCAACATTCAAAAGTCATTCAGATAATATATTGAAGCTTTTATGCATACATGCTAGACAATTGCATCGCATCTCGGTTCTACTAGACACTTGCATCACATCTCGGTTCTACTGCTCCTAAAGAATAAATATGAATATGTTAACCGGCAAAATAATAAACTCAACAATAGTCAAGATAATCCACCCTCATTCTCTTACTAAAAAGAGTATATCTAGGACAAGTTATCAGACTTTCAGAATACTATGCTGAAGCTGAAAACACCTTCATGGTCAATCACCCGAACATATTTTCCAATTGAGTGACAGTTGATGAATCTATTCAACATTCCACAAAAACAATAAGAAAATAAATGCTCAAAATCCTTACATCATATTTTTATTCTTCCATGTCCGTTACTTTAGGACCAAAATCACGCAATCATGTCGGCAGAAAATGCTTGCAACTATGCTTAATACTGATGCACTATTAAAAGGATAGGCCCATACAAATTTCCCAAAACTGACACAAATGACAGAGTGTTCCTCTGCACCATTTGGCTGTGTTGGGAAATGAAGATGCAGAAAATCAACCATATAGAAGAGTTATCAGGGCCTTACGATTCAAGATTCGATTCATAGGCCATGCATAAAATAAAATGAATCTAAAGGTGAATGTATTTTGAGATAGAATGGGTGATGAATCTTATGAGATTTCGGGTTCGTTTAACGATTCCATTTACTATTCATGATTCAAAAGATTCTTAAAATTGTCTGGTTTGACATATTCCAAACCCCTTTTTGCCTTTTCTGTGAAAAAGTCGTTATACAATTTCTTAGTGTTTAATGAGAATAAACAATACCCATGCATAATGGGCAGATTATTTCGTGATTAACGGATTTAATACGATTCAGCCTAACTCCATAGGTTCTTAACCTTTTTTCTTATATTATTTCTAAGAAAAACCAACCTTTCACAAATGGTTAAGGCTTACGATACAATCAGCGATACCCATGCAATACCCACGCATTAATTATCTATTATTATTCTGGTAAAATAAACATTGTTTAATATGATATCAATCGACCCAACCGTTCCACACACTTTTTATTCAATTCCTCTTTTGGAATAATATGCAAGACACCTTTAAAAATGTTTTGTGTTTAGACAAATAGGTTCCATCACTTTATATTCCTATTATAATCTCCTTAAGGTTTCTAAGACCCATTGGTTAATGTCCAAAAGAGAATATGCTACGATAAAGATTTACTATGGTTTCTAATGAATCTTACGACTGGTATTTAGACATGCATTGTTTTATTTTATATTCTTTCATATGTATAAATTGTTTAACATTATTTACACAGTTTGTGCTGAATTTTACAATTCTCAATTTGATTTGATCTACGATTCAGAAAATTAAGATTTCGATTCATAATACGATTCAGTAAAAAGATATACCAATTAGTCATAATGTTTTGAACTTGCCACTACGATAAACAAATTTTCCATTTAGAAAACTGCTTCCGTAATCCAAAACCAAAAAAAAAAAAGAGAAATTGATGAGGAACAAATTTGTTAAAGGAAAGAAAAAGCAGCAATCAGACATCAATCCATCTACAAGTAACAAACTAGTGCTACTTTTTGAGTTTATATTGTAAACCACTAGAAGCATTAACACTAGTCATTTTCTGACATAATGTTCGCTCAATGTCTTCTATTAAATACATTATTTTACCACAATATATCCCACATTAGGTTGTGATAGCGTAGCAGATCCAAGGAGATATGAATAAAGAAAACAACAAACACATGGCCAATAACCCAAAGTCTCATCTCCCAACAACATGAACTAGAAAATGACAGCTAGCAATTCTGTTATCCCACTTTCAGTTAAGCAGATGCAGAAAGTTTTATAATGATGAGTCTGACTTGAAGTTCATATAAGAAAGCAGGTGATAAAGATAAATTCCAATGTACAGTGGAAATGACGATCAAATTAACATATAAAGACTGAAATGTTGTGTGCAACACAAGTTCATTCATATGACACAGAGCCCAAAGTAAATGCCATTGAATTATGGAAAAAGTAAGTGGATATAAAAGTAAGGACAATAAATGGATTTGACCTTTCTTAGTAAGTCAGCATCATCCGATCTTGCCTTCTTTTCATATCCAGGTGGTGGAAAGGGAAAGCAGCGAGACATTGCACACAAAAGTGTAATAAGCAAATTGGTAACCGTCCAGAAACAGAAATGGTTTAGTTAATTTCCAGCAGCACTGTTCCGACAAGGGAACGAACCAGCAACTATGCTCCTGTCCATGCACCATGTCCCCACATTCATTTCCAGCTTCAATAATACTCCATGGACTTCAGTAACTCCACCACTAACAAATTTTGCAACCCACAAAAATTCAAGTTACTTTTAGCCCCAAATGCAGAAAGGGTGAGACGACTTGTTCAGATTTCACTTCAAAGTAAAAGCTTACTACAGCACCTTACTGATTCAAACTGCTATAAGATTACAGTAGCACTAGCTATGCAAGCTCCAGAAGCAAAATCAAGGACGGGTTTTGCTTCAGATTTTACTTCAAAATTAGACTTTACTATAACACCTAATTAATCTAAACTGCTACGATATTATAGTGACACTAGTTGTGCAAACTCCAGATGCAAAATCAGCACATAAAATGAATCTCCTTGGATGCTGATTCTGATCCAACTAGGTTAACCCAAATGGTTTCTTGAGGAAAGATGACGTTCCGCTGTAATATGATGTTCTTCCTTGCCTAACTAGCCAACACAGAATCATCAACTCTACCCTGTGACCAAAACCCAATATGACAATCATTCCCCACAGAGGATCAAGCACTGCAAAATGGCTCGAGCCCAGAACAGTTCACCATCAAACAAGAATTCACCAAAGCTTGGTCGCCGACTGAACAATTCTATAATTGCAATCCTCTTCCATGCCAAAAACTACCACCTTGCACCATATTTCTTATACAATTTCAATGCCTAAACACACGACACCACATCTACCCAATCTGATTCTTCACGGATTTGTCGAAAGATCAAATTCCGCGTCCATTGCACGTGGCCAGCGAGATCCCAGAGTACACTCCAATCAAACCCCCCAATATACGACAGTTCACTTCCTCAATAGACAATCAGTGCCCTGATCGAAACCCTAACTACTCCGAAATTGCGAAATTCGAGGCCTTCGCTGTATTTGTTGATCTGATGAAACCCTAGAAATCCAATAACAGAAACATGCGAAGCACATCTCTTCAGTAACAAGAATAAAACCCTTATTTCAAACCTTGGAAATCATAAATCTCAAAGGAATAAAGCGAAAAAACGAATACTTTTTTTCAGGAAACAATCCCTGTTTATCAAAAGCGAAAACGAGATGGTTTGAAGCTCGATTCGGAGGCGTTAAAAGCGGAAAAAACTCGAATTGTGCGGATATGTATTTGTAAATCTTGATAGTGAGAGAATGATGAATATGAATTTATTGAATAGGCTAATTTTACCTTGTCCGCTACAAAGTGGGCATTGTAGGAGGGACAAGATCTCAATAATCGATTCCAAGAACCCAGTTTAGTTTCTCTCTCGCACCCCCCCTTTCTTGTTTCTCTCATCACCCTCACTCGCTATCACTCTGCTCTTGTTTCTCTCTATGGAGTTCTCAGAGGTTGCCCCTTTCTCACGCTCTCTCTCTCTCTCTCTCTCTAGGTGTGTGTTCTGCAAATGGAGTTTTAGACCCACCCAGTAGGTTTTGTTCGGAAGTTACACGCGAATGAAAGAAGGGACAACGTTGAGGACCAAAGTCCACATAAATTGAGAGAGAGAGAGAGAGAGAGAGAGAGAGAGATTTGACTCTAAAGAACATCCCACGCTCAGATGTCCCTACGTTTGGTAAACTCCTCCGTGGGCCATATTTTGTTACTTGATTAATTTTTAAAATTAATTTTACTATTATTAATGTTAATGTGAGTAAATAATTCGATAAATTATTTTAATATGTCAATTCAACTCAAATTAATCTAATTGGTACAAGTTATGGGAATAAGCAAATGGAGTTAAGTGAGTTAAATAAAAAAAATAACAAAAATAAATTATTTATGAGTTATGTTTTTTTAACCTGCTATCAACTAAATTCACTCGACCTAAAATATATATTAGTTATCGTATTTTTACATACGATAAATCTCAAATATACATATTTATATTTATATAAATTTTTTATTATTCATAAGGAATAAATTATAATATTTATAACTTTAATTAGTACTTTAATTATATGTTGTGAATGTTTTTTTTAATAAGCATACAATGTAAATATTATTGTTAGAGATATTTAATTATGTTATTGTTATTATTTAATTACTACTATTATTTTTAGTTAATTTTTTATTTGACGTGTTAAATATAATTTTTTTTAAAGATTACAATAGGTTTTTATTTTTTATAAACAAATTTTAAGAAAAATACTATTAAAGTTTTTACAATTTTAACCCGCTAATCTGCCTAAATTGTGGGTTGAAACTGTCAAAAAATATCTCTAAACCCTCTAATTTTGATAATCAGTGAGTTAGTAGTGAGCTGAAATAACGATCTCCCGTCAAAGGTAATTTAGTTGAATTTTTTTTATCAACCCATCCTAACTTAACTAATGTGCATCCCAAATTAATGGAAGTCCAATTAAAATTAAAATATAATTTCATATAAATTAATTCTAAATAATTAATAGTATTTAAGAAGTTTTAAACATAAAATTATTAAAAAAGTAAATTTTCAAATCTCAAATCTTGACTGTTAGATAAACTCTTTAGAGTTCTCATGAGCCATATTTGATAAAGAATTACATTAAAAATGACAATAAAACAAGATGGACAGATGAAATATATTATTTCATTCTTAATTTTTATTTTATTATGATAAAGACAAAAATTGAATATTAAAAAAAATAGGGTAGGACAAGACCAGAGATGTATACATGAAAATATATCATAATTAATTTATAAATTTTATAGTGATGATACTAAAAAGAGTTACATATAATATAATAAATAAATAATAATAATAATTAATGAATATTTAAGATTAAAAATAGATGTAAAAATGAGAAATAAATATAATATTTTTAGGTTTCATTTTTCTTATATTTTTAAAAATAATTTTTTTGTATTTATTTGTATAAATAAATATAATTATTTTATGTAATCGGAGATAAAGTGAGACAAATTAGATGAAGAAAAACAAATATTATTCTTACCCCACATGTTATCAGAGATAAATAATAATAATAGACAATTGGACAAAAATACACGAGAATAGGACCAAAAAAATTATTATTTCTAAATTAAAAAATGAAATTAGACCAATTCGAACCTTATAATGGAGTTGGCTATTGTGCTACAAAATTGGGATTATTTAATTTTGAAGACACTAATAATTCTTTATGATGGGATTAATAATTTAAGAGACGATATTAGATTTTGTTTCTCATAAAGCTAGGATCAAAATTACGTCTTAACGCATTAATTTTTAATTTTGACATAAGCATGCTTTAAATAAAAAGGTAAATGTGTAATGTGAACAGGCAAGAAAATATATTCTTTTTCTTTTTCTTTTTTGTTAAGATTAAAATACTTTCATAATTATTTATTATATAAAAAAATATAATATATAAATCATCACTGTCTCACCGCCGCCGCCACTACTATGATGTCCCAAAACTCAAAACATTAAGGATATAAATTATAATAAATAGAATTTTATTTAAAAAAATATTTATAAATTTTCATACAAAAATTATTTAAAAATCACTGCATTTCAAACTTAAAGTTCTTAAATCTCTTATAAAAAATAAGTTTATAGGACTTGAATAAAATAATTATAAAAATGGCATGCAATGGTTTTTCATAATCTTTCTAACCCTTATAGGGCTCCGCATACCATTTCACATTATTCTCCTATATGGTTTTTTTTTTGTTCCACCTCTGGCATGAAACGCTAAGAACTATGAAGTTCAAAATGAAACACCAAAATCTTAATACTTTAATATATGTATAAAATTGTTATGATTGTATATTAAAAATCATAATTTTAATTTTAGTATTTTATTTTATTTATTAATAAAATTAATTTTTTCATTTTATGAGAATCTTAATGAGTAATGTATGCATTTCATTATTTATTTAATGTGATGCATGAATTTTTTTTATTTTACATAGTATTTAATCTGGTGTGTAGAGTTCGGCTTACACACAGAAACCTATATTAAAAATTCTTGTATAATATAAAATTTTGATTCACAGGCTTAAATAGAATTAAACAAACCATTGGTATAACTGTAACAAAATATTTTAGTAGTTTTGTCCGATTATGGGGAACAGTAATTGTTTCAGCAATTCTTCTGACTTATTGTACTAGTACAATTTGTGTGTATTGAACAAGATCAAGTTTGGATAATTAGTTTTGTACTAATTATATAAATTAATTTACACCACATAGTTATTAAGAGTGATATTACGTGTGTAATTCTAAGATGGGGTGAATTGAGTATTTTAAAAACTTAGATTAACTAATCAAACACAAGTATATAATCTTTAGTTCACAAAAATATTACTTATTTAAATCACAAGTCAATTTGTATTAAACTTATAAGCAAAACTTTGTAATTAAATATTTAAATATAAGTGTAGACAATATTTAAAACTTCTTATTAATTAAAATACAAGTATATTTGAAATGAATAATAAGTCCAAAGGTTAAGCACAAATTAAGATGCTAACTTTTAAAGTCTTTTAGTTTGAATATAATAATGCAAATTTGCTTCAATTCTTTTTCATAATATTTTTATTAGCAAGATTCAATCATTGACTTATTTTAACAATAAAAGAATAACTTTCAAGTTTAATACTTTTCAAATATTATGATACAAGAATATTTTAATTTGATGATATTTCTTACAAAGTAAAAAGAAAGAATTTGAACACTTTCTAGCTTAAGATTTAAAAGTTGTAAGAAATAAAATATTCAAAAGATAAAGAACATTTTTCTTATTTTATATCTTTCAATATTAATATGCAAGTAGATTAATTTTTTTTATAGAAAATTAAAGTATAAACGTGTGTGATGTAAAGAGAATCAACAATAAAATAAACAAAGAAATAAGTAAGCAAGAGGAGGAACACCACAATTTTTATAAGGTTCGGTGCAACGGCCTACGTCCTTGTCTCAAGCCAACCGTTATGAGAATTTTTACTATCTCACTTTCAATAGGCGGAGGAGCCTTTCTCCTTAGTCTAGGCGGAGGAGCCTCTCTTGAGAATGTGCCATTCTCAAGTCAATCTAATCATTGTAGGTGGATTAACCTATTTTGAGAAACGCCTTTCTCAAATACAGATCAACAATAGTGATATGAAAGTGTACAAAAGAATGCCCATTAGATGAGCAAATAAGTACAAACAATGAATACTCTAACTCACTTCTCAATAGAATATGACTATGAAGCTCAAAAAGAATTATAAAGAATTTTTCTCTAAAAAATATGTATGAAAGACTCAAGATTTTGAAGTACAAGAGAGTAAAAAAATGAGAAATGTTTGAGAGGCTTTGGATGAATGAAACAATAGCATAAGGCCTCCATTTATAAGCTCCACAATCAAACTAACCGTTGGGCTAAATATAGAAGTATCAAATTAGCCATTTTTAGAAAAATTCAAATTTTAAGCTGTTCCGTCAACTGAAGAGATCCATTCGGTCGACTGAACATGAAGGTTTGATCGACTGACCAATTTTAGATATGAAACTTTATTTTTGGTAGCCCATTTAGTCGACTAAATAGAAGCCTCAGTCGACTAAATCATTAAAAATTCATATTTATGATTTTTTTAAAAAGTTTGATCTTTTTATGTTTTGAAAAAATATTTTTTTAGATATTTAGGATTCCTATGAATTTCAAAGAAATATTTAAGAGATAAAGTGAATATACAAGAATCCTAACAAATAAAATTTTATAATATATTCTTCAAGTCTTCACTATCTCAATTCTTTGTAATTGTTCCACAAAAACTTATCACCAAGAAACTTATTTTGAATTTATGCGTCATGGCTTTCATTGTGTATCTTGGATTGTGCTAAGCATATGTTTCCTGTTAAACAATCTCAAAGTGCACAATTAGATACATAGGTTTGTTATCATCAAAATCGGTTATTGAAGTTTTGTTAGACCAACAATCTCCTCCTTTTTTTATGATGGCAAATAGATAGCAAAATACTATAAGAAAGTTTAAATAAAGCTCCCCCTAATAATAAACACGAGTAATAATCTTTTAGAGTTGAAAAACTCCCCCTAACCATATGCATAAATTGTGAAGATATTGAAATTTATTTCATTCATAGAGTTTGTTCCATAAAATATCATTATAGCATTTTGAATCATTATATTCATTATATCCATTCAATTTAAGACCAATCATATGAGAAACATAACCATGATAAAAGTAATATACAAGCACAATAAACATAACCATCCAATAAGATCCAAGCACATAAAGTGTAGCACAATCACGAACAAAATAAGAGTAGCATTAGTACATGATCCAAAAATAAAACTCTCTAATGCTCTCTAAAATAAAATAAAAATAAAGTGGAGCTTTCTTTGCTTCTCCCCCTTTTGGCATTATCAAAAAGAGGCGGAGCGAGAGATATCATCATCGTCATCACTATCACCATTTTCAGCATCTGCAGGCGAGGAAGCATCATAGGGAGGAATGCCTAAAGCATCCTTAAGGCGGGTAAGGCGAGAGCTGATCGTGCCAAGCTTTTTAACGACATGCTTGGAGAAAGAGTTAACCAGTTTCTTTAAGAAGAAATGTGTGATAGGAGCATCATCAGTAGTGGAGGGAGGAACAAGTAGAGGTGTTGTTGGAGAAGTGGGTGGAGCATCAGCTTCATAGGCAGTAGCCTCGTCCTCCTCATCACTATCTTAGACAACTTGAGGTGCCTGCCTTTAAATTTTGGATATCCACTGTCTTTGGTGCAAACGATAACCCATTTGTTTTAATGTGGTGATGGTAAGAAGATTAAAATTTTTTTGTGGAAGAAAATTTGAAGGAGATAGAGAAAAGCCAAAGGACTCAAAAAGAGGTGTGAGAAAATCTCCATATGGAAGAATATAACATTTGAAACTTTCTTTGGCAAGTATCCATTGGCATATGAGAGATGAAAGGTCAAGGCGTATTTCTTTGTAAATACATCATAATAGAAAGCAGGCAAGATAAGAAATATAGGTGTGAGAACCACTACGAGGCAATATATTATATGTAATAATGAGGTGCAAAATCTTGGCCTCGAGTGTGAGTTGTGAGTAAGATGGGAGAAGAGCAAAATTAAGAGGAGATTCAGTCATGATCATGGGTAAAAAAGTTTCAGGAGTGAAATTGTGAGCCATGATCCATCATTGAGATGAAATTTATGGACATTTAAAATCTCCTCTTTCCATTCCAAAAAGAGTTATTATGTCTTTATTGGAAAATTTATAAGTTTTTCCATAGAGATAAGTGGTAAAGTGAATGTAACGATCATTTGGATTTTGAAAAAATTCTTGAGAAATATTTGCATAAAACAATCGTGTAATTTGAGGGTGCATACCCTTTGGTTGATAGAAAACATATGGCCCACAACCCATTCTACTGAAAAAATGTAAGACACAAGGGAAATAGAAATCCAAGAATCTCATGTTAATAATCTTACCAAATATGGGATCAAGAGATTAGAGATGATACTTGTAGAGAATTTTGGCTTTACTCGAGTTGAACCATTGATCGTTTTCGCCGGTGGAATCATCTCTAGCAATAGATTTTCCCTTGCCTCCTCTAATCCTAGGTGCCATTGAAAGGTTTTGAGAGATGGAAATCTAGGGTTTTGAGAGGTAGAATGGGGGTGTTGAAAAAGGAGTTTTAGTTGGAATTCTTTTGAAGTGAAAGACCAATGTATTCGTGCCCTAGGAGAGAGAAGCTGAGAGTTAAAAAATAAAATAACAGAGAATAAATGAAGTTCGGCTTTTCTGTTTGTCGAATACCCCGAAGGTTCGATCGACTGAAGTGAGAAAATTGGTTCGGTCGACTGGAAAGAGGGTCTCAATCGACTGAACAGTGCTTTTTCAGGATTTCTGATTTTCAATAAATGAGAATCATCTCTAGCAATGGATTTTCCCTTGCCTTCTCTCATTTATTGCTGAATTTTCAGCTCTTATTTATTATCTCTCTTTACCTTCTCATTTATTGTAAATTTTTTCTGTAAAAAGAGTGAGTGATTCTCATTATTATACTTCATTTATTGTAATCAAGAGCGAGTCACCCTTTATCCTTTGAGTGAGTGAAAAAAACTCATCAAAGAAGAATTCAAGAGAGATTAGAAAAAAATATAAGCTTATTTTTATAAGATCTTCTTGAAGCTATTAGGCTTGTGAATATGCCCGTTAACATTTAGCTCATTCAAACGAAGTCTTGAACATTGTAAAGGTTTGAAATACGCCCGTGAAGTATTCTATATAGTAGAAATACTCAAGGGAGAACTTGAGTAGTGAGCATAGACTAAGATAAAGCCAAATCGCTATAAATCATTAGCATTCGGTTCTATCTCTCTATCTCTTATCTTTTAATATTTACATTGCTTCATTTTTGCTTAATCTGTTTTATTTGATTGCAATATTAAAAAGGTTTTGATAAATGTTTTTAGATTATTTTTTATTTTTTAAAGACCCAATTCACCCCCTCTTGAGTTGCCTTATTCTAACAATGTAGTTTTGACATTACTTGTTTTGTGATGTGCAACAGCCAACATGTTTATTTGGTGTAGTCATTTTTCCACAGTATCTAAAAATTTTTACAGTTAAAATGATTAGTAACAATAAAATAAGTTAACATGAAGACACTATCCTAATTTCAAAACAAATGTTGCACAGTTAATTACACGTGAGAGCAAAAAATATTAACAAAGTTATCACTTATCATGATAACTAAGTGATGAAAATATTATCATTTAAAAGTTAGTGTACAAAAGAATTGAAAAAATTATAATGGCTTACAATTGAAATTTATCACATCAAAATAAGTGCACAAGTGATAAATTTATCACATTCAACAGTTAAATAAAATTTATCACATCAAAATAAGTGCACAAGTGATAAATGAATCACATCCAACACATAAGTAGTGAAATTTATCAATTCAATCATGGCAAGTGAAATTTATCACATCCAAAGTGATACATCCAAAACTAATGCACAGGTGATAAATTTAACATATCTCGGTGAAATTTATCACATCAAAATCATGGCACAAGTGATAAATGTATTACATCCAACACAACAAGTGAAATTTATCACATCCAAATCAATGCACAAGTGATAAATTTATCACATCCAACACATAACGAGTGAGATTATTACACCCAGACATAACAAATAAAATTTATCACATCCAAACCAAAGTATACGTGAGAAATTTATCACATCAAAATAAGTGCACAAGTGATAAATGTATCACTTTCAACAGTTAACAAATAAAATTTATCACATCAAAATAAGTGCACAAGTGATAAATATATCATATGAACACACAACAATTGAAATTTATCACATCAAGTCATAACAAGTGAAATTTATCACATCCAAAGTGATACATCCCAAACCAATACACAAGTGATAAATTTAACACATCCAAATGAAATTTACCACATTCAGCCATATCAAGTGAAATTTATCACATCAAAACCAGTACACAAGTGATAAATTTATCACATCCAACACAACAAGTGAAATTTATCACATCAAATAAGTGTACACGCGATAAATTTATCACATCCAACAGTTAACAAATAAAATTTATCACCTCAAAACAAGTGCACAAATGATAAACATATCACATCTAACGCACAACAAGTGAAATTTATCACATCAAGTCATAGCAAGTGAAATTTATCACATCCAAAGTGATGCATCCAAAATCAATGCACAAGTGATAAATTTATCACATCAAACACAACAAGTGAAATTTATTACATCTAACCATAGCAAGTGAAATTTATCACATCCAAAGTGAGGTTCAATGAAATATGCAAGATTTAAAAATGAATGTCTGTAAAATGAAATTATATAAGGAATTACCCAGAAAGAGGTAATTCAAGCCATGCTTGACCTAGTTTCAAGGGAAAAAATGCAAAAGTTGGGGATTGAGTTGAAGGTTTTCGGTAACATTTTGTTCGTCAAAATAGACACTCTTAAGGAAACTCTAATCCAAAAAAAAACCAAAAAAGTGTCTTGAAAAAAGGTGGTCTTAGTGATGGTAGTGGAAAAAATGACAATGACAAAAAGGCTAAAAGAAATTTGAGAGAGCGTGAGCGAGCAAAAGAGAATGGTAAATCCGAGCACAAGTGATAAATTTATCACATCCAAACATAGCAAGTGTAGGCTGGTAAATCTAACCCCAAATTGTCGCTATAAAAAATGTGGACAAATTTATAACTTATTACAAATCAGTATAAGAGTTTAGGATTATCGATTCTTACGCTTCAATTTTATATTGTGAATATTTGAACAAAAATTGGTATATCTCATATGATAAATTATAATCGCCGAAGGAAAAGGAACCAAAATTTGAATCCAATCTAGAAGATTCGAGATTTGATTAGTCGAAGAAGAGGAATCGAATTAAAAAGAATTGAGATTTAAATATCCAAAGACACTTTTGAAAACAGTTGTGAAAGTAGAGAAATGTCCTCACGGAATTTTTGAGCGAGTCTTTAAAAGTAGGCAAGTGTTGCAAGATTGGGTACTTTTAGAATAATAAATTTGATTAGAACTAAATTTATTAAAACTAATTAAGTTAGGCTAATTTTTTTATTACTTAAAAAAATACAAATGGTGCCAAAATCACCCACAAACAATGGATCTTACCTTAAAATATTTTTCATCAAACGTAAAATCACCCGTAACTTCTCAAGATACGGCGATTGCAGTAGAAGATTACCGCAGAGGAGCACTACCCACCCAAATCGCTATAAATATCTAGATATTTTTCCCTTTCCAGGTACTAATCCGAGTGTAACATAAACCCTAGCCGCTTTCTCTCTCTAGAAAACCCTCAGTCTCTGTCCCAGGTCTGCTCTTTTGCAGGTATAATCCATTCGTAAGCCCTTGGAAATTTGGTTGTATTTCTGTTTTTGCTACCATTTGTTTTGATCTGTGATTGATTTTTCTGTTATCTCAGCCTAAGATCGCTTTTGGTTTCCTAGTCGAACTTGTTTTTGTTGATGTAGTTTCTGTGCAGATGTTCTTGTTTCAGTTTTCTTGTTCTGATTTTTTTAGCGAGTTTTTCTGTTTCGTTTTTGGTGAAATGATTCGATAACAATGTTTTTGTTTTCGTTTAATTTGATGTTGCGTGTGTGCTTGTAGTTAATTTTGTTATGTTTAAATCGAAGCACATGTATGGCCTGGGCGGTCTCAAAATCTCAAGTTGAAAGTAGTTTGAAGTTTGAACATCATTTGGAAACGAAAACTTGGGGGGTCTAATTTTGAGTTGAAAGCAGCTTGAGCATAATTTGGAGACCAAAACTTGTGGTTCTTTTTAATTTGTTGTGGGTTTGATGAGTATGTTTAGGATTTTTTAGGGTTATTTTTAAATGACTGAACACTATATGTATGTTTGACTCAGGGGTTAAGAACTTGTTTTAGTAAGAAAAAATAAAATAAATTGAGATACCCATTCTCTACATTCTTTTTTTCCCTTCATTGTATGAAAATAGGTTCAAAACATGCATTTTTCAGAAAGTATTTTCTTTATTTCCTTCATTCAGAATGTGTTTGCTAAAGTAACAGGTGAAATAAACATGCTCATGCACTATTTATGGTGTTAGAATTTGTACATGCTCTGATATTCAGTAAATTGAGTTGTAATAAGTTTGATAATATATTATGTATCATCAAATAATAATAATAATAATAATAATAATAATAATAATTAGTTGTTGATATTTTCTTCTGCATAGATGGAATTGAGTTTTATCGGTTTCTGTGTTAGGTGGAAATTTCGTCCAATCATTGTTTCAATGTTCTTAGTTAGCAGAAATCCCTAGCAGCAACAGATTATCATCTCCCTCCAAATGGAGTGATGTGCTTGCTGAATGGGAATATGGTCTTTTCTTTTCTCTTCCAAATAGCGTCTCCTGATAGTCAGCTAAGTTGTCTCCGGTTGCTGCATGAGTTTCATTGTCAATCCCATTGAGTGCATTCAAATCAATTCTTAAATTACTTTTTGACTTGTCTCAAAGTTTTGAATAGCGGTATTAGGATACATATTGGTGTTGTTGATACGGCTATATATAATCCAATATCAAACAATATGGTTGATATATTGATAGATATCAATATCGAAGGTCCTGACAGTAGGTTGATATATTGATGGATATCAATATCGGAGGTCCAAATTTCTTCTCTGGGCAGTGTCAAGTTCTTCATGGAACTCCTGACATCTAAATTATTCTAGACATGAATCATTCCCAAATTTGTATTTCTGACTATTGCTGTTGATAATTGAATTCAAGATCTCTTGATGTGAGATAATTGCAGATTGTTTCGACTTTTGAGCAAACTTGTGAACTTTTTGGTTAACCCGTGTTGGATTGTTCTATGGACAAATTTCCCAGCTAACTGGTTTTTGTGGACTATTTTGCAGGTTCTTAGAGTGCACTAGAATTGTCGACTGTCGAAATGGCTTTTTGCAATAGATTTGGCAGTCTCGTCAGGCAGACCATTTCCCAGAATAGTGCATCAAATGGGCAGGTTCCAATGGCATCTATGCTTAATGCTATTCGTTGCATGTCGTCTTCAAAGCTTTTCATTGGAGGTATGCTCTTGAGTAATGTTATTTAATGAACCGAATAAAGTTCAAGTTCTTTGTTGGTTATGTAATTGTCTTTGATGAACTGTCTATTTACTAGGTCTTTCTTATGGAACTGATGACCAGTCTCTCAGGGATGCTTTTTCTGGCTTTGGTGATGTTGTGGATGGTGAGTTTAAATCTTTTGTGGATGCATTTACACAATATCAGAATGCAAAGCATAACAACTTATTCCAAGTACACAAAAAGCATAGCATGTATGAGCACAAGGTTTGTAAATACTGAAGTTGTGCTGTCTTTTGTCAGCAAACAGATGCCATTTAGTTGTGTTGTCTTCTTGTTAGTCCTTTCAAGTTTTTCCTTTCTTCCGGACTGCAGATTTTTATTGTTTGGCCAACTGTTAGAAATCACTCGAGCTTTACGATTTGAATACTTGGGATTCGCATCTACTCGTTGAGTTTGGTTGAGCAAGTGTTGCAGGGCCTTCTTTTCTCGCTATTTATTACATGTGAAAAATATGGAAAAATCAGATTCCACATTCTTGTTAGTTGATTCTGTTGATTCCAATGAATCCACAGATGCCTCTTAGTCATGTTGTCTTTTGTTAGTACTTTCATAGTTGTCCATTCTTCCAGAGTGCAGATTTTTATTGTTTGGCTAACTGCTAGAACTCACTTGAGCTTTACGATTTGAATACTTGAGGCTCTGCATCTACTCACTGAGCTTGGCTGCCAACTGAAGCTGCTTAAATTCTACGGTTTGAATAGTTGAAACTTTTTGTCTACTTGTTGATGTGTGGTTCTGAGGGTTATGTGGAGGTGTGGTAATGGGAATAGGTGCTGGGGTAGGTTGAAGAGGGGAATGAATTGAATTGGTGTTGGTGTGCAGAAGCACGAAAAGAAGTAGAATTAGTGTTGAAGTGGTTGGGGCTCTTTATTTTCTTGCAATGCTGTTCGTCTTTAGATAGAACTAAGTAGAGGGTGTTAATTGCCTCGAACTTTAGAAAAAGTAAGAATGTATTGAGCGTGAATGAAGAAAAAGTACAGAGAGAGAGAGAGAGAGAGAGAGAGAGAGAGAGAGAGAGAGAGAAACTTGGTTACGGGAACTGTGTCTCCAAGGGATCTTGAGTTCTTTTTAAGGTTTCAATGCTGTAATTTACTGATGAAATCCACTGGATTTTATGCAGATGCTGAAAATGGACGATATATGTAACTTTGTTTGCCAAAGTTAAAAATAATATTGCATAGGCGCATTGCATCTGATTAGTTAAAAGGTCTTGAGTTGATCTACGTGGTTGTGCTACAGTGCTACTTGAAATGGTAGTAGGGGTAATTCCACTTCTAACGCCCCCAGTCCCCTCTTTAATGTTGTGGGTTTTATAGGCTTTTTATATAAACTGGCGGGTAATACTTTGCTCCTGCCCGCCCTCTCTCTCTTCGTGTGCACACGCATGCGTGTGTTTGTGCTTGAGCTTTTTGGCAACAACACCTTCTGGTGGTTTTTTGTAACTTATTGGTGTCTACCAAATAAACAACCCTCCCTTTTCAACCAACAATGTTGCTGCTGCCATTGAGTGGTCGTACTATGGTTGTGTCTGCATGTTCAAACGCTCCTTGATTTTGATTGACAGCAAAGGTCATCACTGATAGAGATACAGGGAGGTCTAGGGGATTTGGGTTTGTGAATTTTGCTAGTGACGAATCTGCCAGCTCTGCAATGTCAGCAATGGATGGACAGGTTAGAATGAAATGTAGCTAATTTGTCGGACTTATATTTTGCTGTTTTTTTTTGTTGGTGGGTCTAACTTTCTCGTTGCTTCCTTTTTAGCCACTTAATGGGCGGAACATCCGTGTGAGCTATGCTAATGATAGGCCAAGTGCTCCTCGAGGTGATTTTGGTGGTGGTTACGGTTCTGGTTCTGGTGGTTATCGCGGCGGGTTTGGTGATGCCAGAGAGAATGATGGTTTCTGAGCCACTGCTTTATACTTCTGCTGTTCATAGCATGGACTATCTAAATTTTACTTGAGATGCATTGTTATGTTTTTTTAATGGATTCTCAGAACTAATTTGTTTTGTATGCTTTTAATACAAGTTTGCCTGTTATTGCGCATGTCTGAACTTGGTGGAAGCAGTTCATTTCGCAAGCCTTGAAATATGCATTGGGATTAATGGACGGTTTTGGATGCAGCTAGTGTTT
>JAOTRH010000027.1:5830164-5849487 GCA_034768845.1 Heliamphora exappendiculata
ATAGAATTTATTGTTATAAAATATTACATATGTTTTTAAGAAGGCAAATGCTAAACAAAGCCCAGTGGGCCTTGTTTAAGGAGAGAGAAGTCAGCATCATTTAAAAAAAAATAGAAAGAAATAAAAACTGAAGCAGCGCCGCACCGTCGCTGACCTCTCTCCCCGACGCCCAACCCTCGCTGTCGCCACCTCCAGCGGCTGTCGCCGCTGCCTCCGTTTATTTTTGTCGTCGTTGCCGTTCACCGCCTCCGGTTCTCTCTCTCTCTCTAAGACAAAAAACTAAAGCAGCGCCGCAGCCTCGCCAACCTCCCTCCCCGACGCCAAACCCTCGCCGTTGCCACCTCCAGTGGCTGTCGCCGTTGCTTTTGTTCGTTCATTTCCGTCGTCGTTGTTGCTCACCGCCTCCGATTCTCTACGTCTGTCTGCCTCTCTCTCTCTCTCTCTCTATATATATATATATATATATTACCGTTAACGGCCATTGGCCCTTACCCCGAGAGAGAGAGAGAGACGAGAGAATATATATATATATATTACCGTTAACGGCCATTGGCCCTTACCCCGAGAGAGAGAGAGAGACGAGAGAGAGAGACGGCGGTGAGCGGCAGTGACGATGGAAATGATTAGAGGTGGCAGAGTCGGCCACAGGAGGCGGTGACAGAGAGGGTTGAGCGTCGGGGAGAGGGGTCGGCGAGGGTGCAGTGCTGCTTCAGTTTTTTTTTTTTAAATGGTGCTGACTTCTCTCTCATTATACAACATCTACTGGGCTTTGTTTAGCAAAATCCTTTTAAAAAATATTCCCACAAATAAGTTTTTAAGTTTATTTTTTTGGCTGGCTTAGTCATAGGCCGGGACTATTATGTATTTTTTGGGATCACTTGGTATTTTTCTTTTTCTGAGTACACATCCCTCAGGTATGTTACGGTATGATAAATACTTACTAGTACTAAGCAAACCAAGTTAGAGAGCTACGATGCTATTTTTATTCAAAATGGAAAACGAATGCTGTTGACTGTCAACCAATATTGATTGGCGTTGAATGTGGATTTACATTGAATTTATTATTTATTTGTTTACTTTGTTGTTTTGGGTCTAGTTTCTATGGTTTGTTTGAATTGGAATTGACTTGTTTTATTATTGTTGGTAAAACATATGTTCACATCCCCAAGGTTTTACCACCAGTTCTATTGGGATCACTTCCATGGATGAAGATCGTGTTGGTTTTTAGTTTTGGCTGGCATGGAATTTGAAGTTTTTCGAGACATTTGGTTGTATAAAAATGTTTGGAAACGCAATGAAACTTGTGTATATGTACAAGAGCTTAATATGTGTATATGTACAAGAGCTTAATATGCGATAACTTGAACCTAACAAGTTTATGCAAGTGTAAAATCCAAAGTAAACGTTATTGCAAGCCAGAAACTGCAATAAATCGATTTTATGGATGCAACTGTACATGATTTTTTGTATCTGTAAAATTCAATCAAAATAATGTTTATGAGAGATTTATGAGTGATTTTAAATTTGGATTGCCACAACGTGTTGTTTAGTTATATTTTGATGTGTTTTGCAATTTTTGTCACCTTTTGAGGTAAACAGTTTGTTGTTTTACTAATGTTTTGGGTTTCAGAAGATTGAAAATATAAAATTTTGATATTTGTGCAATTATCTGAACAAAAATTTAGAAAATGAGGTATATTTATTTATTTTTTTAATTTAAGTTTATTTATTTTTTAACTAATTTTTTTAATGATTTAATCAAACTTAAAAAAAGTAAAAGTTATTTTTAGCAAAAGATGAAGAAAATTTACAACAGATAAAAATAAATTATAATAAATTAACAAGTTTAATTTTTTAAGTCAACTTTTATTACACATTTTCATTTTTTTATAAAAAATATTGATTAGTTTGAATCAATTTTGGAGAAATCATAAAGATTGAGAATTTTTTTATTTTCTGGTAATTAAGATTGAGAATTTTTTAAGTTATGAAATTATTCATTCCCAAAACTGGTGAGTAGGTTGAATATTTCGACAATTGGGATTTGGGAATCAATGTTTGGAATTTGGAAATCAATTATTTGAGTGAGAAATTATTCCCCGTTATCAACAGTGGCATCACATCAGCTCTGCTCTGTAAATAAATAAAATTTAATATTAAAACAATGTGTCAAATTGCATTAATATAAATTTAAACTTTCATCGTTAAGAACATTTTGTCTTTTACAGGTAAGAAAATCAATATATAAAAGACAATCTGGAACGATACTTTAATGGTGAATTTGTATTAAGAACATCACGATGTGGAGTTGACATAGTACCACTGGTAGCAGAAGATAACTTCTCAATTTGAGTACTTTGGGCTACTCAGAATTATACAGCAACTCAGAATTATGGAGGATAACATTAATGAAGCCACTCTAAAAAAAAAATTAGTGTTGAAGTTGACTTAGACCTCGCTTGATAATTTGATTTAAAATCAAATTATTTGCTATTTATAACTTTAACTTAAATAAGTAAGAAATTTGTTCAGTGTAATTTTAAAAATGATTTAAAAGCTAAAAACTTATTTAGCTTAAAATAATTTTAAATAATTTTGAACCAAATAAATAATAAAACAACAAGTCATGACTTAAAGTAACTTTTAAGTGATTTTAAATCAAATAAAAACTGTCATAATTTTTTTTCCCAATAAATCTCGACAAGCAAATTCTAAAAATATAGGCCCTCTATATTAAGGGTTGTCAATCCCTGGTTAAGACAAATTGTGAAACCTCGATTGAGATGATTTTGGCAATTCCTGGCTTCTTCTCTACATAAGTTGTTTGCTAATTTTAGCCTCACGAATGCTTTGAGTACTGTTCATGAGCGCACAAATTTGGTCCTTGTCAAACGTGAGGTCTTGTAGTAGAATCCACTGGTTGTTGTAGACTTATTTGGAGAAGAAGGAAGTGGTCCAACAGGATGAAGCCGTCAAACCTAACGGCTCAAAAGTTGTCTCGAGCGCTAGCGATGTAGTCGAAGAAAATGTTCGATTGAATGTCAACGACCTAACCGTTCTGCTAGCGTGGGATCAGGTTTTCACAATCCAATCCTATATGGAGGATTGTGAGTAACTAGTGGGTTGACTAAGCCCACCCAAAGCCTGCTTACTACTTACTCAACTAGTTTTGGAATTTTCAAAACACGGTTCAGAAAAGAAATTTTAAAGGAAAAGAATTTGTAGAAGCAAATTCGTAAACATAATCCCAAAGCCAACTATGTGAAGTAAACATATCCCATAGCCAACTATGTGAATTTGTGGAAGCAAAATCTTAAGTAAATTCTTAAGATTTTTTAAAAATATCCCAGAGCCAACTATGTGAAGTAACTAAAAAAATAATATTACAAGGATTCACCTTCTAAGCCGCAACTCGGGCTACAAAATAGTCCTTCGTTAACACGAATATACACCTGAAACAAATGTGGTGCATTAAGCAGAAGAATTAGTATCCCAAAAAGCTAGAATTGCACCATATGCTAGATATGATCAACAATTAGCTCAACAACACTTGTAAAAATTTAAACTAACACCGTAATCATAAAGCTCGTACGAGTATTCTAATATTAGATTACAAATTTTATCATGAATTTACAAATTTCAAAATAAATTTGTTCAAAATTCAGTTTTTAATTTTAAAACGTCAACTGTAACTATCAATTTTAAGGTGTCAATTGTAACTATCATGAAATTTATACATTAACAAAATAAAAATAAATTTATGTATGCATATAACATGATATTATTCAACGACAACGTTAGTAAAAATCATAAATGGGAATGATATCAACTCGTGGTCATCTAACAATGACTCCACTCTTATTTTACATCATTCTCGTTGTATCTGAAACCTATAATAGCTGGGCACATCATTCAAATCAAAAATCATGCAGTAATATAACAATAATTTTTCTCTATAATATCCATGGTCTAGTAAAAACTATCATTTTCACATATCATCGAAAATTTTTAAGGTATAAAAATTTTAAAGACATGAAATAATTCAGTATTTAAGACTCACCGTGAATGAATGCACACAAAATGATTTAATTCACAAAAGTAAAAAGCATTTATTCGATCTCTAGCAGGTAGACAATAAAACTCATATCACATACCAACATATCATAATATAAATAAAGTGTTTGCCATTTTTGAAGACGAAGTTTAGCCTTAAAATGTTTTCTAGGGACAGAACGACAATTTTACTTCTAAGGCTAGTAAAACGTGTTTTGGGCTACAGGGGTTTTTAATATTTTTGAGTCATAAAATAGTATAAGTTTTCACATACAAGATTTCTAAAGATATGTTATGAGAAAAAGATTGAAAATTATCTAGGTGACCAAAATCTCATGTTTCCGGTAAAACTAGTTTAAAGGTGTCATCATTTTGAGGGTGTCATCATAACCTATTTTAGTCAAGATTTATATCATTGTAAGGCTCTTACCAACTATTTTTCAATAGTTTTAGCATTATAACCATTTGAGGTTTGTACCAAAAGTAACAATAGTTTAAAATAGACTATTTTCGTAATTTCAGTATTTGGACAGCTTCTGGTCTTCATGTTTAGGTCTAAATTTCACATAACAAATGTCATTTATAGCAAAAGTGGTAAAGATGAAAATTCTAAATCATTGTTTCCTCTTTCCATAACATCAAATATCACTCAAATACGAAGTCAGTAGAATAAACGGTGGCTTTTCAAAAGTGGCTGGCTCGTTGGATTTTAAAAATCCGGACAGATTCCGATTTTGAGATTCAGACATAAATTTTGCATCGAAAATGTACTTTATGAGGAAGTTTTATGAAACTGAAAGTTGTAAGTCGTGATGTTCACTTTTCAAAACACTAAAGATCATGTAAAATAAAAGTATGTATAGAAAATGACGGCTGTTTAAGCTAGACTGTGCAGAGTTGGTCCTATTTCGCACAGGTGTGACTTAAAAGCTCATACCAAATGAACTCAATTATTAACCAAATGATGCAAACTTTGCTCGTTTTAAAGAAGAAATACATATCTAGAGATTCATAGGCCTGTAAACAAGTATGGATTCGTGGTGGCCGTGGGAGGCAGCAAAAGATGGCGGTAATTTTTTGTCCAACATAGAAACTAATTTTTTGATGGAATTTCTACTTATCGGTGGTCATGGTGGCGTCGACAATGGGTTCTGGGCGGCCAGAGGTGGTGGTGTTGAGGCGGTCGGTGGTGGCTAGTGGTGTGGCAATGCAGGGGAGGAGGGAGGAGGTGGCGCTAGATGGTGGAATTGGAGGGGTGTGTGTGTGGTCGAATGAATGCGTTGATAGAATTGGTGAGGGATAAGAGGAAGGAGGAGAGGAAGGGAAGCTCTACCTGGTGGTTTGAGTCTTCTCCGGCGGTATCACTGGCGATCAACAGCGGTGGCGACTAGCAGTGACGACAATGGTGACTGGCAGTTGCTACGGTTCCCTCGGCAATTCCTTTCCTTAAGCTCGCTCGCTCGCTTCGCTCGTTCTCTCTCTCTCTCTCTCTCTCTCTCTCTCCGCCCTAAAAGCTTCTCAGCAATTTGACACGACAAGAAGGGTAGGCTCCTATATAGGCCATAGCTATATCAGGTTTCCCGCGTATTATATGCAAAAATATTCAAACTGTTACCCTTTTTTAGTATAATTTTTAGAACGTGGCTTTTTACTATAAAATTCTTTATTTTTAAAAAAATCTCAAAAATTTATTTTAGGCGTAAAATAATTTGAATATCGAGATTTGAATTTTTCTTTTTTGTAGTCGATAGCCAATCAAATATTTTAAAAATATTTTTAATTCAAAATTTTAAAAAAATTGAATTGAAAATTTAGAGCTCCCAAAAAATCGTGGGCTAAAATTTTCTTTTGGTTAATATATATTAACAATGAATGTGCCATGCACGGTTTACTTCATTTTAATTATAAAAAAATTTGAATATCAAGATTTGAAAGAAAAAAAATTAGTCGATAGCCAATCAAATATTTTAATAATATTTTAAATTTAAAATTCTAAAAAAATAGGATTGAAAATTTGAAATTCCCAAGAAGCTCTAAACGAAAACTTTCTTTTGGTTAATATATTAACAATGAATTTGTGTCATGCACGGTTTACTTCATTTTCATTTTAATAATATTTTAAGGTCTATTTTTATATTTGCATGGTTAATTAAAAAATATTTAAATTTATCTTTTTACACCTTGTTAGTATGATAGTTTCAATGTAAAAATACTTGCTAAATTTTTTATTTTATTGAGTTTATATTGATTGTAATTAGTTTGAATCTATCTGATTATGTATATAGTTCATTAGATGTGATTTTGTTTTAGTTTTTACTAATTGAGTTTCCTTTGTATATATATTGCTCATTTATATATTTAATAATAATATTAAAAATAATCCGTATGCATATAGCTAAGGGTGGATTTTCTTTTTAATTATGTATAAATAATGCTTTTTATTTCTCAAAATAATTATACAATAATTTGCTTTTTGACACTATTTTTAAAAAGTTCACAAATTATGGTATCAACCAAAGACCAAAAAGAAGTATTTTAAAAACACTTACTTATATATTTGATTATGAGAGTGTCTATAAAGAAAGGCATTTCTTCTAAATTATCAAATAAATCAATTGATTGATTTTTAAAATAATTTTAAAAAACTCGAATTAATAGTTGGCCCATAGGGTAAATTGCTTGATTTTTTCGAAAAAGTAACTACGTTGTTAGAATTCAAAAAACAAATATTTACCTTTCGTTTAAATTTAGATCAATGTTCTTTTAACACTTAGTTACATGCTAAATTTTTAATGTTGAAAAAATTATAAATTCTAAGAAAGATTAATTGTGATGGTCATACGTAAGAATAACACTAAAATTTAATTACTTAAAATTTTTAAATTTAATGATTTTAAATAATAATTTTTCAAATTTAAAGTTTATATTTTGCACTTAAAATTGAAATCTAAAATTATATTTCTCTAAGTGTATTCAACAAACAATAATAAATTTAAATTCTTAACTTATAACTAACCATCAAAATATTTAAATTTATTTTGGCATATATTTTTTAAAAAGTTATACACAAGCACTTTTTTATTACTCGTCGAAAATTGTATTTATATCTTTAATTTAACCAATTCAACAAAAAAGTGATTCTACCCAAGAGTTTATACAAAACACAATTATCTACAGAGAGCATACATGGGTAATGTATTAATTAGATTTTATAAAAATATCATAATTTACAAAAGTTTTAACAAATTACTATATACATTTCAAAATCTAATTATAACATATTTCTTTAATTATTACGAAAATAGATTATTTCCAAAATTAAAAAACACCCAACAAAATAGAAAAGGTAAATAATTGAAGAATGAAATTCGTCCATAATTTTAGAAACAAAATAAAAAGATTTCAAAAATCAAGAGTTGTATTAACTAATAGAATTTATAAAAATATAGACATAATTCTTTTTTATGCAATCTCTTTTAAAAAAATCTTCTAACATAAATTGGGATCTAGTTATTTTAAGAAAATCTCCCAAAGTGGGCTCGAGCCGCCAATTGCCCCTGATCACGATGAAATCCTCGATATCCCCATTACGAGAGCCCTTCAAATCTAGCACGATGTGTTTGGTGGCATCATTGGTAGTAGCGTTTGCTTTCTACAACTGTTAGCTAAAGGAAGTAACAATATTGAATCTCGCGTATTTCGAGCTCGGTGCCCAGGTAGAAACAAAGGTGTCGGGCTTCGTCTACCTCCTGCGCACTCTCCCCTTTTCGTGTGAAGACAAAGTCATGACTCGTACCGGTGGGGTACCGACCGAGTACCCTTCGATACTTAAGTTAGTTCTCCCTCAATATCTTAATTTAGAAGTTATAATTTTTTAGTAAGGAACATACCTTCGTAGGAGGGAGCTGGAGTTAATATATGGAGAGAGTCTTCTGTGGAATTGAGCCTAATGCCACAATTTGTGTCGTAATCATCCCAAGAAATTAGCCTTCCCTTGATAAGGTGGGAGCGCCTCCTGAATTAACGGGGGCAGTTGCGGATAGCTTCGGTGCCTACCCACTCGGTCGTTCACCCGATCGGTCATTCTTTCTCGAGCGCGGTAATCAATCGGTCGGGCATGGACGACCAAATCAATTGAGATTCTACTCACTTAGTCAAAGTTTATTTGAACTAGACTTATCGCCTAATTGCTCGGTGATGGATCTGGTCGGTTCATTATTTGGTGTCGGGTCAAATCTAATAGGTCAGACTATTCGGTCATTTGGTATAGGCCGAGTGTCGATCATCAATCTGTACTCATCAATTGTTCCCTATTTTCAAGGTTATCCATTTGGCTATCATGGAAATACAAAGTAGTCAGAACGTCGCCACTACTTTGGGTGGCGTCGCGAGAAATAAGGCGCCAGAAGTTTAAACGCGTGTTGTGTACTGTTCCTACGACGGGCCAACTGAGCCACGTGCGACAATCTTAACCGCTTATCATGGGCACGTTCAATGGTTGAAAATGCTTCTTGCCCTGAGCAGTTGGATCCAAATCCACAGGACTTACTACTTGATCCTACTCTATAACTTCCCCATTCTGAAACTTTTTGTGGGAGAGATTTTGTGGGGCTTGCTGAGATTTTCTTCTTCGAAAGCGTCGTTCTTGGTAAGTTTTCTACATCTTTTACTTTTCTTGCAACTCTGGCTCATACTTTTGACTCAGTATCCAACTTGCCCTACCAAGTTGATAAGTAACAAAAACTTTAAATTGTATGATCTGGATTTATTCAGCCGGTCGTCCAGCAACCTGAACTTGTGATTAGCCTTGGGTAAGAAAAGTTTGTCCACTTGGGCTGGTCGGTCGTCTAGCGACCCAACCTCTTAGGTAGCCTCAGACAAGCAAAGCTTGTCCTCTTGGGCTGGTCGGTCGTCCAGCAACCTGGCCTTGTGATTAGCCTCAGGCAAGTAGAGCTTGTCCCATTGGGCTAGTCGATCGTCTAGCAACCTAACCTCTTGGGTAGCCTTGGACAAGCAGAGCTTGTCCCCTTGGGCTGGTCGGTCGTCAAGCAACCTGACCTCTTTGATAAGTACCTTAGCCAAAATTTGAATATCAAGGAGAAAAGAGCAAAGTTATTTTATTATCAATCTTCATTAATCATCTCTCAGAAGGGAAAATAAACCAAATTAAGAGGAAAATGCTGCTAAAGGCAAAATCTGCTTTTATTAAGGAAAGAAACTGAAGAACTTTACTGATAATACTTTTTTAGATGTTCTGCATTCCAAACGTGGGGGAAGGTTCTTGCCCGTCATATCCTTTAGCATGTATACACCTTCTTGGACTCTGTTCAGTCAGCCACAAACCACTTTAACCTGTCTTTTCTGATCAACAACTCTATTTTTCGAACTGACTGAGTGGAATTTGGGGTTTTTTCTGGCTAGGTTCTTTTGGACTTCTCTTCTCTATTTCTTGTGATCGTCTAGAGTGATCGGCTTTTGCTGTATGAGAGCATTCAATATTGTGATGAGACTCGACCCGTCGCTCTACAATTTTTCGAGCATTAAGAGCATCTTCTGCATTCATGTGAAGTTGTGCTTTAGCCATCAGCGCAGTCATGTTAGTTAGAGGAGCATTAGATAGAGAGAACAAAAATTTTGTGGGTTGTAATCCACCCATAAACGCAGTTAGAGCCACCTTATCGTCGATATTATCCACCAAGAGAGCTTTAGTATTGAATCTGGACACGTAGTCTCTAAGTGATTCCCCACTAGTTTGTTTGACGTTCAATAGGTAAGTGGCCAATCGGCGTTGCCTTTTCCCTCAAATGAAGTGTCCGATGAACAGTTTGCTAAGCTGATTAAAAGTGCTAATGGATCCTTGTTTAAGACAACTGAACCAAACGCGAGCTGATCTCTTCAAGGTAGTGGGAAACACTCGATACATGATCTCACATGGGATCGCATGCAGGTGCATGAAGGCTTTATAGGTTTCCAAGTGATCTATGGGGTCTTTTGTTCCATCAAAGGCTTCCATCTACGGCATCTTGAATTTCATGAGCAGTGGTTCGATCATGATTAACAGGGAGAAGGGAAGGTCGGTCCGCTGTATAAGCTCATCCACATCACAAGCCTTTCTGTCTTTTACTACTTCCATAACATTCTGGAGTTGTTCCCTCATTCGTCTCATTTTGAGTTCGATTTTGGCGGTGAATTTAGATCTGATGTCTAGGTAGGCCTTCCCTGCACGGTGGGGATCTCCTGCGTCCGGGGCCATTTATCGGCTCTTCACCTCCTCTCCGTCATGAAGGTTGCTGATATTGTACTTATTCCCTTGCGCTTAACCTGGGTAAGCATCGTCCTTCATCAGGTTGGGTTGGTCTAGGGCTTCTTGGTGTTGATGGGCGAGGTTAGTGGGATCGAGGTTAGCATTGATGGCCCCCAGTGTCCCAGCCGAGATGGGTGGGGGCCTTATTGCGTGATCCTCAAACTGCTAGTAAAGGGTGCGTGTCTGTTACGCCAACTCTTGGACTAGTTGGGTTAGATTAGCCAGCTGTTGATCAATGCGGGTCGGTGGCACCATTTGCTATTGGGAGACGCGAGCAATTTTTGTCAGAAGTCATAGCCCGTGTTTTGACCCTCGAGTGTATCAAGAAAGAAAGAAATAGGTTTCCACAGATGGCGCCAAATGATGATACCTCAAAAGTAGAAACAAAGGCGTCAGGCTTTGTCTACCTCCTGCGCACTCTTCCCTTTCCTTGTGAAGTCAAAGTCAGGACTCGTACCAGTGGGGTACCGACCGAGTACCCTCCGATGCTTAAGTCAGTTTTCCTTCAAGATCTTCATTTAGAAGTTATAATTTTTGGGTAAGGAACATACCTTCGTGGGAAGGAGCTGGAGTTAATATATGGAGAGAGAGTTTTCTATGGGATTGAGCCAAATTCCACAATTTGTGCCGTAATCATCCTAAGAAATTAGCCTTCCCCTGATAAGGTGGGCGCATCTCCTGAATTAACGGAGGCAGTTGCAGATAGGTTCGGTGCCTACCCACTCGGTCGTTCACCCGGTCGGTCATTCTTTCTCGAGTGCAATCATCAATTGGTTGGGCATGGCTGACCACATCAGTTGAGATTCTGCTGACTTAGTCAAAGTTTATTTGAACTAGACTTATCGCCTGATTACTCGGTGGTGGATCGGGTTGATTCATTATTCGGTGTCGGGTCAAATCCAGCAGGTCGAGCTATTTGATAATTCAATATAGCCCGAGTGCCGATCATCAATCTGTACTCATCAATAAGTTACAAAGGTTAATCAACTCATTAATTGCTCTGATTTCATCTCCAGATTTAATCCATCATGGACTTCAACAGAACCCATCATAAATCGAACTACGGTTTGATGAAATTCAAGAAAAATTTTAGGGTTTTGAGGATTTTACTAAACATCAACCCATAACTAAGCAAAATATCAAGATTTAGTCAAAATCCTACTTCATGAAGTCAAAAACACCAAAAACAGCCAAAAACCCCAAATTCAAAAACCCTAGCTTCAGCCATATTTGAATCCATCTTCTTGGGCTTTAAATTAATTCTTGTATGGCCTTTGATCGGATGTTTAGCCTCCTCAATTTGAGAGATTGAAAGAAATTTGATCCATTCTCGAAGTTTGGGGCCTCGTCCATGGCAAAAATGAGAAGAAAAACACGAAGAAGAAGAACAGAGGGGCAGCGTTGACTGGTGGTAGGGCCAAGTGTGGTCGCCGGCGGGGATGACTGGGGATGGCGGTGCTGACAGTTGCAGTGGTAGGGTGAAGGTGGCGTGGTGGCGGCAGTGGTGGTGGTACGTCGCGCGCCTTACGTGCTTTGCTTCTTTCGGCTTCTCTCCTCTCTTTGCTTTTTTTTTCTTTGCTGAGGCGTCTCAATTTTGACTGAGATGGAAATTTCATTTTTTTATTTTTTTAAATAAATCTAGAACATTCCCATTTAAATCACACAAATTCATATATATATATATATATATATATAAAATTTAGATATTTTCTTTTATTTTAATTCCATATTGTTTTTAATCTCCAATCAATTTAATTTTCATTTAAACCACATTATTATTAAAAATTTCTACTATTACAAATTATTCACAATTTATTATTCTAGGATCCTTGCACACACTAACCGCCCATACTATACATGATTTATCATTAGAAGTCATTTTTTTACATGAAAATAATTAATCATAAAAATAATGATATACCGAGTCTCCACAAAGGAAGATGGAAACAACATACCTATTTTTGAAAGAACATTCCTATTGTTCAACTTCCAATTTGTTTCCCGCCTTAATTTCTCTTAGTCTCTCTCTCTCTCTCTCTCTCTCTCTCCCTCCTTTAGAAGTGTAATGAATTTCTCTAGGCGGCAAAACTTCTTCTAGGCGTACTTCCGGTAGCGGTGGACAAAATCTCCACTAAAAACCAAAACATGAAAGATCGAAAGAAGATCAAAACAAAACACTATAGAAAATGAAAGAAGATCAAAAGAAGACAATATACCTATTGTTTAACTTTAATTTGTTTCCAGCCTTAATTTCTTTTTTTCCTCTCTCTCTCTCTCTGTCTCTCTCTCTCCTTCAGAAGTGTAATGAATTTCTCTCTGGCTTTCTCTTTCTCTCTCTCCTTCAGAAGGCGTCCCAAGAATGCAATCAAATATGGTTTGGCGAGCAAGCTGTCCCACGAACAGAACACTAGAGCGAAACCATTCAGGCCAAACTTCTCGCGTAAGCTAACAAACCAAAAGCCTAACCTATGGCTTGAAGACTTCAAAATGGCGTCGGTACCCCTAAAAGAAACCAAAAGACGTCAAAAACTGGAAGAAACAATTTAAGGGCAAAACGGTCCAAATAAGCTTGTATAAATGTGCTATAGAGCTACAATACGAGCTAATGAGAATATATATATATAGTTACAAAGCCCTAGCCACCACATATTAATTTTCTAGTATTAGGGTTTTCATGTATTCTATAGGTGATTAGAGAAGGTTTTGAAGAACACGAACAACGTAATCCGCACTACATCGTGATTCTTGTATGCGGGAATATAACAGAATATATGTGTTGGAGATTTAACTTTTAGTCAACAACCGTGACGGATCGTTGATTTAAAGTTATTGCTGCAATCGAAATCATCTAACCAGATTTCAAAAGGTATAATCCTAAAACCAATTTTAAGAGTATTACTGGATTTTATTTTGATTGTTTGATATTAAGGCTCGGAAAGTATAAAATGGATAGGAGAATATTGGGTGGGAGAGTATTTGGGTAGTGTTTTGGTATCCAATTTTTTTTTTCTCTTTAGTTTCTAAAAAATGACGCCTATTTATAGGCAAAATGGGCCACACAGACCCCCTTCGGGATGTTGCCACTTGTCTAAAAAGCGATAAAAGTGATGACTGCTACCTTTTTACTTTTACACAGTGATGGCTGCTACCTTTATGGTGATGAAAAGGATAGTCACGATTTTCAAAAGTCGCGGCTAGATTCATAGAGTGGTGGCCGTGAGAAAGAAAGTCACGACTTGTTTTAGGATTTACGAAAAGGTCGCGGCTGTGAGAGAAATTTCACAGCCTGATGATTTCTTGGTGGTTTTCTTGGATTTTGAACCGAATTCATGATTTTTCTTGCTTAAGAGTATCTTTGACATTGACTCTCCTATTCTCGTCATTAGAGTGAATTCGAGACAAGTGCCTAAGATTTGACTTGGTCAAATTAGAGTGTCTACAGTTGTCGCTTTTTGACAGAGCTTGCAACAACTTGTGGTGCAAGTAAATGTCAAAACTTTAGAGACAAACCGATTGATTAAGCCGCAAATCTTAGGCACAAAAAAAAAGTGCAGAAAAAGCATGGTCGAACCCAAATTTCTATCGAGCTTCCTACGTACCCTTATTGTAAGGGATCAGACCGGTCGTAGTTTGTAGGGTAATGCATATGATGCAAACGGGGTAATTATGATGTATGATAGGCATAGTATGATACAAACAGGTACAATGTAAGAAAGTTTAAGGTCACAACACAGACCAAGGAATCATCAATCAATTTTAGGTCGTGAAAAGACCAAAAAGTCAGTTTAAGATCACGAGAACAACCGATGACTCAGTTTAAGGTTGTGAGGAGGACCGATCAAATGGTGATCAATTTTAGGTTATAAAGGGATCAATGAGTTAATTTAAGGTCATGAGGAGGACCGATTAGATAAAAGGGGCATTTTAAGGTTGTGTGGGGACCGACGAGTCAGTTTAAGGTCGTGAGGGAGATCGAACTATTAGGAGGACAATTTTTGGTCTTGCAAGGACCGATGATTCAATTTAGGATCATGAGGAGGACCAGATACTAGGGGCAATTTTAGGTTATGACAAGTACCGACGAGTCAGTTTAAAGTTATGAGAAGGACTGAAGAGCTAGTTTAAGGTCTTAAAGAGGACCAAAGATGTTAAGGGTAGTTTTAGGTCGTGCGAGAACTAGTGGTCGTGACAAGGACCAGTAATGTAAAACCTATCCGTTTTAGGTCGTGACAAAGACTGATGAGGTGAGCCTATCTGTTTTAGGTCGTGACAAGGATCGGTGACGGTAAAACCTATCTGTTTTAGGTCGTGACAAGGACCGGTGAGGTGAGCTTATCCGTTTTAGGTCGTGACAAGTACCTGAGGGTAAAACCCATCCATTTTAGGTCATGATAAGAACCTGAGAGGTTTGGGGCATCTAAAACATAAAGAGAAGTTAAAAAGAGGTCTTTGATTCTTTCAAAACCCACGCGAGGGAAATTCTAAGGTCTAAAAAGGTGGGAGTATAAAATAAAATGGCGGCAATTACTTTGAGACATCGCAGACTGCACCATTTTGCCCTAAGGGGATGGCGCCTGAACATAAGCTTTACGGCCGTGAGAAATGTTTGAATAAATGTTGCGGCCATAGCAAAGCAAAGTTATGGCATGGGTTAAGTTGTCATGGGTGGGTTTAGCTTTGGATTCGTGGAGGGTGGCAGCGCCGGTGGTCATAGTGGCGATGGTGGTGCTGTCAGTGGCAGTGTGAGTGAGGCTAAAGGTATCGACAGCGATGGAGGTGTGGTTGAGGTGGCTGTGAGTGTGGAGGGCGATGACGATGCGACTAAGGAGGAGGCACCGGAGGTTGAAGGGGTGCCTAGGATGCTAGAGGTTTTCGATGGCTGTCCACCGGCTATGAAAATTGACTTTGAAGCGGTTCGTCATCCCTGACATGGTGGCAGAGCAGGAAGTCGTCTTACGGTGTCGTGACGACCACCTCTCGATCCAAAACCTTGAGGTAAGCCGAGCTTTGAATTCTTTCGTTATTTCGTCAGTTGAGAACTTATTTTGAAAGTTTGAATGTATTGAATTTGTTCTTGAATACTGAAACTAAAACTTTAAAACTAAAATAGATGTTCAGATTGATTTGGAAAGGACTGGAGTTTGGAATTGAATTGGAGTTGAATTGCTTTTGAGCTTAACTAGGTTTAGACGACCTTGACTCGAATTGGATGGATCCATGCTTTGGGACGAAACTTTGAACCTTAAAATAAAAATAGGACTTTTGAATTTGGGTAAAACAAACTTTTGGATTGATCCTATAAACAAACTCAGAAATTCGGATTGAACAAGTTTAAACTCGTGGAAAGTAGATTTCAGGGCGTAATTGAATTTAGGTTTGATTTTTGACCCGGAGCTAAGTCTTATTTTAAAAATGGGGTTAATTGGATTGAACCTAAGTGAACGTGGGTTTGAACGGAATTGTTAAAACGTGGTTTTAGATCGTGTTTGTGACAAACCAAGGGTTGATTCAAAAAAAAAATGAAAATGTTGGGTTGAATTTGAAGTTTGAATTTTGAACTTGGGTCAATTTTTGAAGTAAAACACAATTGATTGGGTCGTCAGTGATGGAGTCAAATTGGGTTGGATTAGGTTGAGTTTGAAATGGATTTTTTTTGGGAGTTTTTGTTGAAACAAGCTCTTGGTTGAGTTTATTAGTTTGAAAATGATAACCGTTTTGAATTCTTAAAATTGAGGGTGCGTTTGTAATGAGCTAGGGGCTAGTTTAAAAGAAAGAAAAGATTAATGATTGTATTGATCTTGAACATTTGAATTTGAATCGAATCAGTTCGTTTGAGTTTCATGTCGGGGCAAGCTAAGCCGAGGTTGAGTTCTAAGATCACATTTTACACCACTTTGTCGATTGATTTAGATTAAGTCAGAAATGAGATTGACCGAGAGTTGTGTTTTAGGAATGAAGTCGGGTTTTCATTGAATTTTGAAGTCGGATACTAGTGTTTGAGTTGGGTTCGTCATCGGTTTGGGACTGGGGGAAAGATTATGAGTTTTAAGTGAAACAAATTTTATTTAAAGTGAGATTGTGTCGCTAAAACCTGAATTATACTAAATCTCGTCTTTTGGGAATGAAAAACTTATTTCGGATTTGATTAGAAATTTGGAAAATCTCCTTTTTTTTGTTTTAAGAATGAGACAGAGTCTGGGTTGCGTAAGTTGGTTTTGAGACTTGTTTTTGCGTCATTTTCATCACCATCAGTTTATTTCAGCTATTCTCGTCGCATATTTCATTGTTGTTTCTGTTATCATTCCCGTTTATCGTTGATTCCGTCGTGGCTCCCTTTTTTTTGTTCATTGATCTGTTTTTTTGTCTTCATTGTTTACTGATTTGTTTCGTTTTCATTTCAGGTGCGATTGCATATCCAAGGATTTGACAGTTCTTCTGGCATCCCCCATTGGTATACCGATTTACCTCCATGCTGTTGGGAGATTTTAGATGGAGCTGGCTTTGGAGGGTTCATCAGGATGCTGTCGGGCACCAGCAATGATCAACACCTTTCATCAACCAGCTTTCAAGGTGATCCTTACCCCTCTTGACTTTGCACTAATTACGGGGATTCGGGTGGGCGGCCACCCAATTCCTCATGACTCCAACATCTACTGGAGCCCAGCAACTCTTACACACCTTCTCGGTCATGTGCCCCTGTCTATTGACAAGGGGAGCATCCAGTATACATGGTTGAAGAAGACATTTTGCCCTTTTGTTTGTATTGAGACCCACCACTTCGAGTGGGTAGCTCGTGCATTCCTTCTCTACATGTTCGGGATAGCCTTATTCCCGAACTTAGAGAACAGGGTGCACCTGCATTATCTCGTCGCGATGCTGGTGGTGGATCAGATCGCTCTTATGATCGGCGAGGAGCTGCACTGGCCACTCTATATGGATACATGAGCGTGGCCACCCAGACTGATGATCTGAGCGTGAGCGACTACTAGTGCATCTGGGAGGTATAACTTCTTTCTCCACTTCTGTTCTCTTTTTTCAATTCCTTGTCTGCATATCTGATTCAAACTATATTGATGCCTCTCTTGATTTTCTTCAGCTGTGGGCTTATGAGTTCCTGGGCATGTGCCATCAAGTGAACTCCCATGATAACCCATTAGTGATCCCCCGTGTAGCTTGATGGGCTAGGCAATATCATGGTACAAAGCCTGGTGGGAAAGACTTAGATGACAACCGCTACTTCCTAAACACTCTTACTCCCGACCGGGTACTTCGTTACTGCTTCTGTTCATTCTCTCTTTTCATCCTTTCCACATATAGTATTTATTGACATATTTCTTTGATCTTCAGGTCCACTAGGATATATGGGCCGGCATGGAGGAGCAAGCTGGTGGCGATTTGATGCAGAGCCATGAGGTTACCCGAACCCGCGTCTTTCTTGATGGGCCAATCTACCGAGAGTGATACCTTGGTGAGCGCGTGGTTCAATTGTTTTTGGGATATGATCATTTTCATATTTCAAGGATGCCTCCGGTAAGGATGCGTTAGACGACACCCTCTTCACAGCTGAAATTACTCATGCCATGGCAGGCATTGATGCTGCTACGTTGATCGAGGGTGAGGATTGTAACTACACGGTCTATGCTCGAGATAGGCTCATGCCTGCTATGGGTGCCCATGTTTCCATGCGGGGTCCTGTTCCTGATGCCCCGAGTCTCGTTCATCCTAAGCTTCAATGGACAATAGACACTACATGAATGGGGACCTCCACAAAATCCACATTCCCGAGCCAGCTGCCCAGGAGATACTTCTCCCTCCCTATATGGAGTAGGTACGTCTCTCTTTCATTCTTTCCCTTCCATACTAGTTTTCAAGCCTTCTTATACTGCCTTTCATATCTGACTTGTATTGATCCTGTTATTTGACTGTACTGACATGATCATTTCCTTTGATAGATGCCCCGAGAATGGTGTGACCAGTGCCTTCACCTCATTTCAGGAATGAGGGTTTTGGTTACCTGTTGGGATGCTGCTTTTCGAGTTCTGGGTGCGGAGCCTCCTGCTCCCCGGGGTGGCCCTGCTACGGTACTCACTCTCACCTTGCTTCTTTTTACATTTTTGCATTTTTTCTTTCTGTTCATACGTATCTGCTATCACCTGATGTGATCCTATTCTTCTTCCAGTGTGGGTGAGGCAAAGGGTTGAGGATTTGTGGCAACTGCACAGCACCTGCTGCTCTAGACACATCACTAGCACAGACTTCTACTTCCACTTCTGTTGTTGCTGCTTCTACTGTTGCAATCTCTTCTAGAGCCAGGACTTCCCGCAGGGCGCAGATGGACATTGGCATATAGGAGGGGACAGGGTCAACGAGGTCATCGTCCTGGCAGTCATATCAAGATGGCTACATGGTCCAGAGGAAAGGATCAGGCGGGAGTGACCTTTTTGATCTACCATACTACTAAAGATCTCATTTCTCTTCTTTTTTGTTCCTGGAGGCCTGTACGTCTATTCCTTTTTAGGCATGCATGCTCATTTGATACATTCTGATACTCTGTTATGATCACACTATCATACTGCTCTGATTCACTATTCTATAGGACACTGATCCCTAGATAGAGCAATTTCATGTCTGAAAGGAATAAATCATTTCTTGAAATTTTTCATGCCAAAACGAGCAATAATCAAGTCAATATAACAGGCTTGGGATAAGCCCAACATCCTACGTGATCGATCTCGAATGAGCTTAATCTCAAGGATTTGGCCCGCTTCTCGCAAGTCCTTCATGTCAAATTGACTCGATAACCATACCTTTACTGAAGATAGCATCCCCATATTATTTTCGATTAGGAGAATGTCATCAACATAAATGACTAGAAATGTCACTTTATGGCCATCGCGCTTTCAGTACACGCAATACTCGATAGGACACTGATCAAAGCCAAAGCTTTTAATTGCCTGGTCAAATCG
>JAOTRH010000027.1:5849587-5868092 GCA_034768845.1 Heliamphora exappendiculata
GCTAAGGTGTCAACCTTGATTGTTCAAAATGGGTTAGCACTTTCATTTTAGAAATAAGAAATATTATCCAATTAAAGACATTTATTTATAGGAAATGAAATATAAAAATCATCAAAATCAATTAAAGAAGCTCTTGGGCTAACAGCTCATAATATAGTATTTCATAAATGTACAAAACATATTGTGATTAAGTGTCATTTCGTTCATCACCATTTTCAACTAGGTACTATTTGTTTACCATTTGTCACATTCACCTTGCAACTTGTCTATTTCTTCACAAAGACTTATTCTGCGGCTCGTTTTCGTTTTTTGCTAGCCGAATTCTTGTTGCTCTTCAATCTCGAATCATAAGTTTAAGTGGGAGTGTGAGAGTGTATTTTGATTATTTTAGTAATTTTAGTTCTAGCTAATGGGTAATTTAGTATTTCTTACATAATTAGAGTTTTTTTATTTCTTTATATATATCATGTGATATTATTAGTGGTAAGCCTTTTGATTAATATCCAATGATAATATTTTTTTCTCTTTGTTAACACCATTAACCTAGAACATTTGTAATACATCATCCTACATGGGTGAGAGATATAAAAGAAATAGCTTAATATATATTATAGAAACAAGTATAATACAAAAAATAACTTGAGTTTAAGCTCTTAAATAATGTTGATATGTTTTTATTTAAATTATTAGACCAATAGTCCACTTAATTATTATAAATAGTATCAGTACCAACTCTGATCTGATAAAAATCTCTGTGGCATTGTTGATAGAAGAATAGAAGCTCCAGAAAAGGATAAAGGCACCGGGATTGTATACCTTATGTATACTAATAGGTTGCTATCCACAACGCCAAATAAGAAAAAAACCTAAACCGCATGACGAAAATGCCGTGTCAATGAGTAGGAGATTTTATAATACCTAATCCCTCATCAGTGGGAGATAAAAAATTAATCTCTCATCAAAAAAACAACTCTATACTACTAATAACAGCATTTGAGTCGCGTCGATAGATCCGTATTTAAGTTATTAGATTAATAATCTCTTTGGATTGTTCAGCATTTGGGTCGCGTCGATAGATCCGTATTTAAGTTATTAGACTAATAATATCTTTGGATTGTTACACATTAATGCGCTAATTTAATAGCCCTAATGTAAAGCAAAATTAATGTAACTAGGAAGAACTGACATATGATGTTGGAAGGAAGTACAGCCAAAACCAGGTTCTGATGATTCATTCCAAGCCTAAAGCAGCTCTGCATCAATCACAGCAAAAGCAAATTATAGAGTCAGTTCAACATCTCAACAATTCACCTCATATAATGATGATGATGATGATGAAAATGTGGTTAGTTCAACATCTCAACAATTCACCGATAATTTCTGTTTGCTTGACACAATTGTAAGCACCCAAAGTATTGCACAAAACCTCTGGCCCTTAAAAAAAAATAAATTGATTTGGTAACTGTAACTAAGTAATTGAATAATATTTATTAAATTTTTTTTATAAAATTATAATTTTTATTTATATTACTTATAAAAAAATATTATGTGGTAGGTACATGTATCGGGTCAACCTAGATTTTTATATAAATAACAAACTTATTAATGCTTACGTAATCAACGAATTCGATCATAAAAAAATATTTAGAAATTAAATCAAAAAATATGAACAAAATTTAACTCCGATGAATTTGTTTAAAGAATGAAATCATAACATACTAATTCATCCATAAAATATGCATGGATGTTGATAGCCGTAAAAATTGGAATGAAAAATATATTTACATGAAAAGTATTTTATTTAATTTTTAAATATATTTTTATAATTGAATCCATTTATTACATAAAACTCGTCGATTTTCTTGTTTGTAAAAAAAATTAGATTGATTTGACAACTTTAACTATGTGATTGAATAACATTTGTTTAAAAAGTTTTTTTTTTAAATTATAACTTTTATTTATATTATTTATAAAAAAACATTATGTGATTACTTAGATACAGGTATCGGGTCAACCTAAATTTTTATATGAATAACAAACTTATTGAAGTTTACGTAATAAACGAATCCGATCATTAAAAAATATTTAAAAATTAAATAAAAAATATAAACAAAATTTAACTCATTGAGATCATACTTATTAAAAATATGAACCAACCACGTACTATCTCATCCATGAAGTCTCACTTTAACAAACATGCTTTTATTTAAAATGATTTCAAATAAAACGTGTTTACTAAAAACGTTTTATGTATTAAATCACGTAAAATCGAAAAACGTATTTACTAAACACGTTTTTATGTTGTTATTTTTTATTCTTCAGTTTATATAAAAATTAAGTTTAAAGCGTGTTTAGCAAATACGTTTTTTTATTAGAGCGTCTTTGCTAAACACGTTTTTACGTAGAATGAGAATAAAATTTAAAAATTACTATTTCGGTAATTAAGTTAAATTATTAACTTAGTTTTGTAAATGTGCCCTTAAGTTGTGACTTACAAAACACAGTTGAATTTGAACTACTCATTTAAAATTTTGAATAAAATTCCATGTAAGGAATAATAAGGATTCCAAATGTAGTAATGCTAATCCAGCTGTCTGCAAAATTTTAAAAATAACAAAATAATTAAAAAAATAACTATAGCTACACTTAAATCATTGTTCTGGCACATTTCTCACTTCATTTCTGTTATCAGCAGCATCACCAGCAGTATCAGCAGAATCAGTATCGGGAAGACTCTTCAGTGCCTGCAACAATAAGAAGGGGACATAGTTTTCACCCATAGTATGACAATAAAATATCATAAAAAGATAAGGGTAATGGAAATTGGAAAATGCTAACCATTGCCAACTGGGCGGTAAATAATGGATAAATAATATATAGATATATGTACAAATGTTTTGATATCTCTATGAAAATGGTAGATTCTACCTTCAAAAGTATACTGATCTTGAAATTGTTTTATCCCTATTAGTCTAATCCACTGCCCAATGGGAGGTTATTAGCAGGACTGATGGGAATTATACCTCATATAGATACCAAGAAGCAAAAGCATCGGTAGCAGCATATTGTATTTGTTCCTTTGATAAAATATCAGCCTCCCAGTTTCCCAGTCTTATTTTTACAGGCTTTGGAAGCTGCAACATGGGAGAATTTCCATTAAGATCTCAACCCAAAATATATATATATATATATATATATATATATTGCACATGGAAAGCATATCATAGGCTTAAATTAAAAAGAAAATAACTGGAGTTGGAGGAATTTAGATGATACTGGCCAATTGACAGAAGGTGCTTGAAGAATTAAATGCTGCAAGCTTCCAGGGAAAGAAAACCTTATTTGTTAAGACATCCTATGAACAACATTGATTCCTGAGCATAGGTGCTCGGTTTAGAAATTCCTTTGAAGTATTTGCTCACATATGTATTCTATTTTTCAAATCTAAAAAGAAGTATTAGTATTAGCCAGGGAATAAAAATAAGCATCTAAAACCTCCCCCAACTAGAAAACAAGGTGATGTGAGAGCTCTAGTAAAAACCATGCATGAAAACAACATTCAAGCCACGCGCATAAAAACTGCTTCAAGCCATGTACAGTTTTTTTTTCTTCTTGTCAGTTCAAACAACTTCAGGTTCGCAGAAATGAGGACCGAGAAGTGCAAAAATTATTAACTGGAGGCATCTTCATGTGCACTTTCTCTCACAAATCCAGTAATATGTCACTTCAGATAAGTTCGACTCAAATTAAAGATGTACAAACAAACGAACTAGATCAAGAAGACCCTGGAGATGAGAAATTAAATATCACTTTTCCAAAATTTAAGGTATACCGTATACCATGTGGCTAGAAACTGATTTGACCCCCAAAATGTGCATTTCAATGGCACCAGATGCAATAAACTTCACAGTTGACAGAATAAATAAATTAGTGTATCAGTAGTTACGATGACTATTGTTCAACTTTAATAACTACTCATATTGAAAAGTAACATAATTGATAACTACTTTTGTTGAATAACAAGCATGAGAATACTACTGCATTCCCTTGATGAGAGGCGTCTGGATGGTTGTTGAGGATGGGTGGACTCACCATACCACCACCACGAATAATGTAACTCAAGCCACACCCAATTTACTTGGACTGTGATAGAGTTTACTTCGGCTAACTTAAACTCGAAGGATCTCCATGTGTACCGGTGCAGCTCCTTATCACCCAGTTTGAGAACATTAGAAAGGATGAACATAACACCTTTCCTGAGTGTTACACTAAACCAATAATATTAACACTATTGTCACTATGTAGGAAAAAGGATGACAAACATAGTCATAAGATCATTGCATGAAAGGTTTCAAACCAAGCTCACTGCAATAGAGCAACGAAGGGATGTGTCTAGTCTAAAAGTAGAAAATATATAGGAACCCCACAAAATTCTGACTTGAAACTATGCAAGAAAAAAAAAAGCGGCTGCAGGGAGAAAAAGGAAGAAAAATAATGTAGGTGAAGAGAATCAATCTATTAGAGTTCTCTCTCCCCTCACCCTTTTATATTTATGCTAGTAACCTTCTATGCCTAAAATACCCTTATGTCTAATAAAGAGAGAAAATATAAAGACTTAGAACTCTCCACACTTCCTTGCAAACCGGTGCAAACATATTATGAATGCCCAGCTTGATAAGGAAAAAATCTTACATCGCACCATGTATCCCTTTAGTAAAAGTATCTGTGCTAGTTAATTTCATGTCTTCACAAAAAGGAGTATCATTCGCATCCGCACTTTGTTTCTCCTTGAGGAAATGCCTATCAACTTGGACATATTTGGTTCAAATGTGTTGAACTTGAATGTGTACAACATTGATTGATGATTTGTTGTCACAACATAATTTCATAGGCCATTTTGATCATAACTAGTCCCTTCAATAAGGATTTCAGCCACAGTAATTCACACATACCAAGAGACATAGCTCTAACTTTTTCTTTGCACTTGATCAAGCAACCACAGATCGTTTTACTGGGAAGTAACTAAGTTTTCTCCCGTAAATGCACACTAACCTGAAGTGAGTCTCCTATCTGCAATAGATCTTGCCCATTCAACATTTGTATAGGCTTCTGCATGCAAATGGTCATGTTTGGAGAACAATAGTTCTCAACCAGATGATGACTTCTTTCAAAATCCAATACATTGCCTCTATATGACACCGATGAGGTGAGTGCATAAATTGACAACTTCACATAATTCAAGATCCAATACATTGCCTCCATAAGACACCCACGAAGTGAGTGCATAAATTGCTTAACTACACTTACTACGAAAGCTAGATCTATTCGAGTGTATGATAATGAATCAGCTTACTCACCAATCTTAGGTAACGATCATTATCAACCAAGGTATCATGCAAACTAACTCCTAGCTTATGATTTTGTTAAACAGGTTTACATCCCAACACCCATGTCTCCTCTAAAAGATCTAGGATATACTTCCGTTACCCTTGTCTCCTCTAAAAGATCTAGGACACACTTCCGTTAAGAAATAAAGATGCCATGTCAAGATTTGACAACTTCAATGCTTAAGAAGTATTTTAAATCCCCTAAATTATTTATCTCAAGATCTTGGGCCAAGTACTATTCAACTTCATCCTATTTGTAATATTTTTGGGATGATGTTTGGCCGTGCCACTCTCCTCAAAGATGTATGCCATAATTTATATCAATTCACAAGGTTTTCATGACCTCAAAGTCATATTCAATATGAAGGAGAAAAAAGAATTTATCTTCGTATTCAACTACCCATCCAAGAGCAATTGGCTTTAGTACTTGTCGAACACGGCTATCCCTATCCCTATTATATTTTAGATGGAGTCATCAACAGGGTTAAGAATCTTACCTTTACTTAGAGAGGGGCAGCGATACCACGCTCTTCTGTGCTCATAGATTTACTCCCATATGCATCCCGATTGATAAGAAAAAGAAAAAACGTGAACAGAGATTGGGTTGATGATAAAATAGAATCTTGGGCCGCGAACACTGATTCGATTGATGATGAAGAAAGAGAATTCTTGGTTCAGATCTCCACCTTAACGACAGAAAAAGAAAAAAAAAAGATTGATCCAATCCATCCTCATGGGTTCGTAGGCAAGCAACGGAGGCATTGGATCAATTAGCCAAATCTAGACCACTTCGACAGCATCTAGGGTTTCTCGAACAATGTGATATCTCACACCAGGTAAATCCTTAACCCTTTCCCCTCTTACAAAGACTACAGAATGTTCTTGTGAATTATGACCAATACCAAGTATATAAGCAGTGATTTGAAATCCAAAGGTTAATCATACTTTCCAGTCACATAATATTATCAACTAATACCATTAACAAAATTATCTTTCATTTGGTTGAGTGCTTAATGAAAAGAGTGTGATCAACTTTGCTTTGATGATACCCTACTCTTACCCTACTCTAAGCATAGCTCTGGTAAACTATTCACCCCACTCTAGGCGATTGCTTCAACCAATATAAAGATTTCTGAAGTTTGCACACCTTTCCCAAGGACCCTAACTGACATATGATTAGTAAGATACATTGTCCGCAAGGTTTTAGCAACTTCCACCAGTCAGGAACATCATCTTGTTGAGTTATATCATTGAATGTGTATAGATGAATAATTTCCTTTTCAATAAAGTACTTGTGGAGACTATAGAACTTGAATCAAACTGATTAGGCATGATTTTAGCGGCTTAAGAATACCAAGCATCTATGAAACATAAGTATTTCAAAAATATATCACTCGTACCGTGTACACATTTTAATATCCTCACCCAACCCCTTGGATAACATATTCTCGTACTCAAACATCCCCTAAGGTTTATTTTTAAAAACAAGTCTCGAAGAAACTCGTAAAGATCGCCGGGAAAAACGTTTGAATACTCACACACAATGGGAGGCAACTCTTCACTAGTAGAGCCTCTTATAGTTTTCAAACCGAGATATGAATCGTGTACCATTTTTTTTATTTTTTTTGAATTGTGCATCGTCTCGTTTCAATTACCTTAAGATATGTTAACATATTTAAAAACAAACAAAAAATATGCATACTTGATATAACACAAATATCTTGCAAGAATAAAACATTAAATAATATTCATTAATAATAATGTAAAAATATAGTTCTCAAAAATAAAAATATGCACGAATCAATACTTAATGCAAATACAATAAAAAAATATTACAACTAAATGCATTATTATAACCTAAATAGAATTTATCATATGTAATATTTTTTTATATTGCCTTTGTATATGATTTAAAATTTAAAATTTTAATGTACAATTTTTAAATTCTCAACTAATTTGTTCATAAGAGAAAATTATACTAATGTTAGTCGACAGATATCAATGTCGCAATATGCGTAATGCTACACAAGTAAATCATTATGAATGCAGACAAATGTTAAAGAAAATTTTTTTCAATATCTTAACCATGTAAAACTTTTCAATAATATTTATTTTTACTTAATAAATTTAGCTAAAAAAATAAATATTAATGTATCGTACATATCACATTAAGTATCGTGTATTGTGTATCGCATCATGTATCATGTGTATCAAAAGATATATTTAACATAAGACACGATATGCGATATGTATCGATTTACCTCTTTAATGCATCAGCTCGTAAGACACGTATCTTGAATCATAAAATATTGACAACAAAGAAACCTCATTTATTGGCCATCACAATGGCAAACAAGAGACCAATCTCTCCACCGCCCCAAAAACTATACAAGGGTGGGATTAAGTTATTACCTGGATCTCCCAAGAAATAGAAACAACCCTCTGAAGAAGTACAGACCGTGACTCTCCTCCTATAGCAGTCGATGGACGCTTGATAAGTCATCAACCAATCCATCCCAAGAATGACCTCAAACCCAATCATATAGCTAGAATGCTAAAATCAAAGCCAAGACGACAATCTACTATCTCAATCTCGCAAGATCTACACACTCTTTTAAGAATCGGATTCCCTCAAACTGGAGTGTCAATACGTAAGAGTGTATCCAACTCATCAACCCTTAAACCCAAAGCCAATACAAAAGATGATGAAATGAATGAGTGTGATACGCCAGTGTCGATCAAAAAGATTTCACAATAATTGGAAACCAAAAAAGTACCTCGCACAGTAAATGCGTCCTCATGTGCCTCAGGTGCTAAAAGTGTTCTAAGTGCACTACATGTCCCTGGTGTGGTAATGGCATACACTCGTCCACGAGCCTTCTCTCATTACTATCCAGCTTCTCTGGTCCTTGAGTACTGGGTCAACTGCACTGAACTAACTCCTAGTGCAATACTCGATGCCAGAATTGACTCTTTTGGTTGGGGTTCCCTATAACCTTGGCGAGCTAGGGTGGACTGAACTGATCCCGCCCTCTAAAAGTTCAACGAACACAACCTAATTTATCCCCGTGGGCAAAAGCGCATAATGTGCCCTTATTGGCCACATCCAAAGCAAGTAGGCACCCCTTCCTCCACTCTGACTCTATGCTAGAGCTTGAGCTTATCCCTATGCTAATTGTGGGCACTTTGACTTCCTTTGTCCGAGCTATTCGCGCAAATAGCATATAAGCTCTCCCTTCGAGGATATACCAAAAGAAGCCCCTGAACTTAACTTCGATGTCTGGCCTGTCGATTGCATCGACTGCTCCCTCAATCCCCTTTCTACGGTTGTTACCAGCGTGAGTTGTTAATGATTACCCTCCCACTATAATTCTCGACTCCTGAATCTTCTTATAATCTTGTGTCTCCTCCTCCACAATAAGGGTTGCTGTAACAACCTTGAAATAAACCTTAAGCCTCAATGACCCCACTCTCGATCAAATAGAGGGTTTCAACCCTCGTATAAACCATTTGGCCTTTAAGGCCTCAATGGACGTTATCTCTAAAGAAAATTGGGATAGTGCAGTAAATTGTGCCTCATACTACCTCATGTTCATGTCCTTATGAATAAGAGTTAAGAACCCTTTATGCTTCAAATCCTGGAATGAAACAAGATAGTACTTCTCCCTGAATATCACCATAAAGGTGTTCCAATCCAATTCTCCGACCTCATAATGTACTCAATGGTCTTCCACTAGTGAACCGCTTCACTTGCAAACTTGAAGGTAGCCAAACAGATACGTATATCATCCTCCACAATACCCAAGGTGTCAAAATCTTTATAATCTAGTCCAGCCACTCATCGGCTACTAAGGGTTTGGGCCTCCTCTAAACCCCAGCATCACGAGTCTACAAAACTCTAGCATAACAAGCATTGAACATTTGCCCCAGTCCCTTGCGTAAGATTGGGCCTCTTGTTAGCCTGTATAAGTCATCTAATGAAGTACTTGTGTTATCTCTCTGATAAATCACGCCCCTAAGACGGGCCCTGTGCTTAAGCCGACAGGATGACCTCGACTGTTATGTTCATACGGGCGGAGCTACTCTATGCTCTTGTTCTGGCATTAGTGGTGTTAGTGGTGCTGGTGTTGTTCGTGGAGTTTCAACTACTCCACTCTTCCCCAACGACCTCTTCTCTTCTGGCTCTAGCATGTCAAGGTGGCATGGCTAAAAGCAAAAAACACAAAGAATTGTCAAGACCTAACTCAACGGTAAATCCACATTGATAGAACACATGTAAAACATTGAGCACATAGCATTTTGTCACACATCATATCATTCAAATAGCATATATGCATATTAAGAAACCAAGCATATAACATGCTAATCCACTCACGCCATATTATTTTTATGCGAATACAATACAAATATGCAATGAAATGATTGATTCTCATAATGTAAGGTATTCGAACTTGGTTGCTCTAATACCAAGTTGTTACGTCCCAAAATTTATGATGTGACTGTCTAAACAACAAACTAAGGATGCATGGTTCACAGACAAATAAGAGAGTGCCAAGCAGACAAGTCGAGATCAAGGGTTGAAATCAAAAGTCAACAAGTCCAAGTTAGAAGTCAAAAGGTCAAAGCAAGGCGTCTTGATCACATCCTGAGCCCAAAAACTCGATACCATGAGGTCCAAAAGAGAAAATTTGAGTATAAGGCCCAAAGTGCAAGAAATTTAATGAAAAGGTAAGACGATAATAAAAAATAAATAAATAAAAATTTCCAAAGAAATTAGGTTAAAGTTAGGAAAAATAACTCAAAGGAAAACTGATATACCCTCACTATTTTGGCTATATCTCGCTCTCTACAAAAGGAATTTTGACATGAGACAAGAACCATTGAAAATGTACTTTTGGGACTTCAATTAAGACACAAGAATGACCGCATTTGAAGTCCAATTGAGTGAGTTATGCTTGATCGAAGTTGAAAGCGAAAAGTTGTCATGCCACCGTGAAAATCCGTCAGGACACCCCGAACTTCCGTATGGACGGCCTGGACTAGTTGTAACACCCTTACCCTTCACATGACAACGATATTGTTCGCTTTGGGCAAAGCCCTCACGGTTTTGTTCTTCCCAAAGGGGTCATCCATCTTTGCATTACTCTAGCGTAAGCATGCTTAATTGCGGAATTCTGCTAAGGTCTCTACCACCTGAGAAAAAGCCTCGTTGAATGTAAGGGTCCAAGATTTTTTATTTATAGCCTAGGAACTCCCTCTCCCATTCCGATGTGAGATACCAGGATATCACACTAGTGTTTAAGACCCCATCTCACTACTCTAATCTGTCCGAACGCCCGGGGCTCCATCCAGACAAAAATAGGTTGTACAAATACACTTAAAACATGGTTTTAACATATCAACTCACATAAAAGATACAAAAAAATCTACCAAGATATTAATCAAGAAATTCAATATAATTCTTCATACATGTGCTTAATAACTATCAAAAGTATGATACCAAAATAAATTACACATTTGCTCAAAGTTTTCATATCATGCTCCTACAATGAAAGGAAAATTTTAATATAAATTCCCGGCCTTATGGCCTTATAAAAAGTATGATATACATGTAATTGTGGCTCTTGGCCCACAAGTGCACAAAAATATATAAATGATGTCTTTAAGCATCTCAAGCTAGTAATCCACCCTCGATACCTAAAAAATGTTAGGCATGGGCATGACGGCCTAGTAGAAAAATTGTGTATATGGTGAATATGTAGTGATATGTAGTGTCATGCATGCATGTCGACTAAAGAATGTAAAATATATATATGAAAATCATTTCATATCCAAAGAAGTCCTTTCTATTTAAAATTCATGTTTAATTTTATATTTCAACTGATTAATATATTCTTTATTCATCAATTTTCCAATTCCCATTTTCAAACGCACACATCGAGTTATCACACTGAGACTTTGAAAAGCACAAGTCTCAAAATTCAAAGCCGTGTCTTTATTAGGCATCAACCGAGGCACTAGGCAACTCCAACCTTTGTGCAAGTTTACAATTTTTTCACCGAGCGGTATCTTGTACCTCACTTATTTTCCGTAACAAGGCAAATCCAAATCTCTACACATATACACACACACCCGGAACACTTAATTGCACCGAGTCAAGTCCCATAACACACTCAACATAAAGCAATTTCACCCCAAAACACCGTTTTTTTAAATTTTCAACTTCCTGCACAATATTTCACATCACGTGTATATCAAAACTATTCAACACTAGTTCAACATTTTTATTATCACAAGATGAAATGTTCAATTTTACCATTACTCAAAATATGTATTTTTTACCAAATTATAATAAAACCCTAATTTATTCATTTCAACATAAATTTCAAAATAAATTTTTGCATCATACTTCTATATCATGTAATCTCTCTATTTAAAGTTTAAAAATAGCATGTCATCAATATTAGGACATTTATTTAAGTAGACTAAAAGAGTTTTTATAAGAATTTTAAAAACTCAATCCACTCAAAATAAGTAACATCGTTCATTACAATAGATATTCATTACAATAGATATTATATATACCAAAGCATTACAAAACTTACCAAAAGATCCAAGTAAAGAGTGTGCAAAGTGGGAGACTCAAAAATCCAAGCATGTCAAAACAAAAAAATATTCGGTAGAGATCATAGCCCTCGTCGTGGTGATTGTTTTTTCCTTCTTTGATATCATGAAAAAATGTCTCTAAGACCCTTGTATATGCATATGCATAAATATATTGTTTAGGTATATAAAGAGAGTGAAAGAGGATGGAAGAGATAGAGAGAGTTGCAAAAAATTAAAGAGGGGAAGAAGAAAGGTTTGTGGGTAAAATGGTGGGAATCCCACCTCTTAAAAAAAAAATGTTAGCTTCATATTTGCTTCAAAACCACAAATACCAAATGAGTCCCTAAAAATTAGGAAGAATAAGCTTTTAAATTTATATTATTATAATAAGAAAACAATCAAATTAATGAAATTTTTTATGACATTGTATTTATAAAAAAAATCTTAAAAGTAATTTAATATTTTATTTTTTGTGTTCTTTTTTTAAAATAGTTAAAAAAATTTAAAAAATAGATTATAAATTCTAAATCCCTCACAATTGATGACCTAATGCGTGAGCACGACCGTCAATTATATATATTTGTAAAATATTCGTAACATTACAAACATGCTGCTCAGTCTACTTATCAACGTTGTCCGCGTTCTTGAGTCATACTATAGCTTCTTTGGATGATAACAGTAATGCCTTCGCAGGTCCTCTCATAAGGTACAATTCTTCCCTACCCAGCATTCAATTTTCTCACCGATTTTAGAATCATTGATCACTTGCCAACCCATTTCTTCGCATTCATCAAGGAACAAGGATCCCCCAAAGAGTCAGATTCTCCAAGAGTTATGACTATCCCCGCTGTTCTTACTTTACACCGAGAAGACACTGTCAATTGGACTTCGGGTTACGGATCTTTAGTTTGCTGCTTCCTTCAGATGGACAGAACTGTCCACCCTACTGAATGTTTTTAGAGAACTAATGCTCGTTGTGTTTGACGATCGGACTACAGTGTACTCAGGCCGAGCATGTATCAGTGGTCTCATGCGCTATTCTCGCCCATTTGACAATTCAGTAAGGTTTCCTGACGATGAACTGTTCGTCTGTATAGACAAACCACCGATCAGCTCGAGTATATTAACTATCTCCAGGATTCTAGGTAACCCAAAATCAATGTTGTCGGAACAGTCTGAGGAGTTCTATTCCGCCTTAGATCATGTGTTGCATGACCTCGAAGCTGAACAAAGTGATGAATCAAGAGCAGTGTATGATCGCGCCGCTTTTGCAAGGGACTTCAATTTAATATGGATGTAAGTTCTGTAAGCACCGTTGAATGCCATTCAACAGCTCCAGAAGTTACACAACAGTTTCAACAATGTATGTCAAACTGTCCAACAATAATATTATTACAAGAATGTGAGAATTGTGATTTCTGGAAAACTTTGGATTCCTTGGAAGATTTAAGATGACATTTAGATCTCTTTTTCTTGCATATCATTGTTAGAATCCATTTTATAGGTGTGACATCATTTCTTGAATTAGGTTTCTTAATTCTGTTGTCATTATAATTGTTAGGAGCGGATGACGTTTTCTCTCCACTTGGATACAGTTCGTTTAGGACGTAATTTTTGCTTTTTGGTTTGATCATCGGAAATGAGTATGCTTATATCATGGGAATTACTACTTTCTATTTATTCTTGATTATTTCATTCTCTTTTAGAACATGAACTTAGAAAGTACGGTTTATGTTCAAAGAGTGGATTATTTTCCATCCAATATTATTCTTTAAACTATTTTGGGTCTAGATTTAACGTGACTAAACGCTTGCTCAAATATATTTTAACTTACAATGGAAAAATGATATCTTAGAAATGTTCTATATTGAGCTATACCCAAGGAATAGTATTTGGGGTTACAGGGACCGATAAGTTAAGGATTCCTATGGATTAGAGAGCTAAGGGCCATGGTGGCCGAATTCTTAAGGGGTCATGAGATTGAATTATTGAATGAAATGCTAAAGTTGATATGCTAAGATGATTTTAGACATAATTTGATCAGATATGCTTTAAGACCAATATGTTAAGGGGTCCTATGGATCGAACCTAAGGAGAAAGCGGCCGAATTATTAAGGGGTCCTATGGATCGACACCATAGTTCTAATAGATTTTCACTAAAATTCTCTACTTGAATTTATATATCGAGTGTGATTCATCAATGATTTTGACGATAGGAGTTATTTCTCCTCGGGGAATTGGTGCAAAATGTCTATCACAAACACATTTGTGTTATTCTAATAAATGAATATAACCAAAAATGTTTTTTTAAGCTCAATCATATATATCCATAGGTAGATAGCAGCATATTAAAATTATTCCCTAGAAGAAAGTCCTCATGCATATAGGGAAAATATAGTATCATGAGTATGATGAATTTACTGTTACCTAAGCAAATATATTTATTATTGGTCTTAAATTGGATTGATGTGTGATTCTCATCGATTTTCGTGACTAGAATGGGATGCTTCATTAGGATTCACTTTTTTTTTAGGAATAACATTCCATTTACAAGAGCTTATGGTAGCTCCTGTAACAACCAGAACACTTAGGATATATGGTTTGTAGCCTGCAAAATTATATGTTCGCATTACATTAGTATATCTTTTCTTTCTTTGATTAGGGAAAAAATAATTTTATCATTTTCTTGTTTGAAAATTTTTCCCATTTTGACAGATTGGGAAAATCTTTTTGCCAAACACTTTTTGGTTTGACTTTGTTATGAAATTACAATTATTTTCCTAAAAACTTACATTTCCAAAATTATCTAGTTTGGACTCAATCGACTCAATTTGATTTTCTAAATAGTTCTGATTGATATTTTGATTTTTTTCTATTTTTGAAAACCATGAACACACTACATTAGTGATATTATTTAGACTAGCACACGCATTAAAAAGAAAAACATAACTTTTAATCAGTATGTGAAAATGACTATAATCATTTTTAGGATTTCCAATTCTTGATCCTATACATAACATTTCCTTTGACTTAGGTGCCATTACAGATTGTTCACCTTGACGCTTCGATCCCTTGTTTCACTTGTACATATAACCTTCCTAGTTTTGTGTGGTGCCTAAGATCTCTCAAAGGTTTATAATAACTGTAAGTGAAACAAATAACGAACAAAGAGAGATGAAGAAGAAAAAGAATCTCTTAACTTACTACTGTACAAACTTGGTCTTGCTTTTGAGCTCTTCACCAATTGGAAAGATATTTTCTTCTACTACTACTGCTACAAACTTTGATAATTACAAAAGTCCGGAAGGAAGCTTACAAGAAAACTCACTAAGAGAATTTATAATGTCTTTACAAAGTATCCTAACCCTCTATTTATGCACATATGAACATTGTGGATGTTCTCTTAACGAACAAAGGGAGATGAAGAGGAAAAAGAATCTCTTAACTTGCAACTTTTACAAACTTGGTGTTTCTTTTGAGCTCTTCATCAAGTGGAAAGATTTTTTCTTCTAGTACTACTACTGCCAAGAAAACTCACTAAGAGAATTTATAATGTCTTTACAAAGTATCCTAACCCTCTATTTATACGCATATGAACATTGTGGATGTTCTCTAAATCAGGGCCATACAAGCGCCATGAAGCATTTTCACTCGCTAAGATGGTCCCACCAGCCAAAAAAAAAAAAACAGAGAAGGCAAACATGGGCTCATACACACCAATCGAACAACATAAACAGAATAGAATGGAATCAGAGCAAGAAGAGGAAGGGCTCATTTTTTACCACCATCTTGATTTGATTAATAGTACTTTGATGTGAAAATTTGATACGACTCAATTCATGCAGAATGGACCTAAACAAAAAGGGCTAATGGATGGTTACACGAGGTTGAATCCTGATTGTGTTCCTTTCATAAATAGCAAACCAATCAGCACTCAAGTTCACATATACCTTATGTCTTCCAGTGGAGAGAGAGAGAGAGAGAGAGAGAGAGAGAGAGAGAGAGAGAGAGGAACAGATATAACGAAAGACAGCCTAAAGGCTAACCTGTTTGCAGATGAGCATTTCGGTTAGTGATGCCAGACTCCACTTCTTCGAATCTCCACTAAGCTTTTGGTTGGCTAGGCCAGACAGATCCTCCAAAGCTTTTATAGAAATATTATAATCATTAAGAACTTTAAATGCGTCATTTACAACACCCACTCCTACCTATGCATGTGTTAGGAAGTACATTAAAATGGATAACAATACTAGAATCTAGAAAATAGTTAGGCTGAATATGCAGAAAATTCAGGAGCCACTAAGATTATAGATTCAACTAACCTTCACAGATGATGGATCTTCAAGAAGAGATTTCAAACTTTGAGGAATTCCAGAATGAATTATATGCATCACATAACAATAACTAGTGTCCCCACATATCTGCATAACTGCAGCCTTCCCAGGTGAAACACCTGCAGAGTTGGAGTTTCTTTCAGTAATGATCTGGCAACAGAGCTCTGGTTCCCACCCTAAATAGTAATAAATACCGTTACTCCAAAATTAAACTCCCATGGAAAGGAATCTTGTCTAGTTGTCAAATTGAACTCTCCAACAAGTCATTCTTTTTGGGCAAAAGAAAATTTGTTAGGATAGAAGATTAGACCACTTCCCTTAGATAAAATGACCCATGTTCAACGCTTCTGAAAATACCCATCAAAAAGAAAGAATGAACTTTAATATGGAAGAAAAAAGGAAAAAAAGAAGAAAAGAAATACCTACCATATATTACACACAAAAAATCTACTTTGGAAAGATTATCCTGCTAAAAGTTTTAAGGCAGTTGGTTCCCTTTGTTATGGTCACTGAAGATTGATAAGCTAAAAAACCTAAACCAATACAGACAACAAAATAATTGAACCCATCAAAACCAGAGTTAATGTAGCCTAAACACAAGAGAAACACTATATAGTAGTCTTACAATTACTACCATTGCATTTAAACTCCCAAAATATCCATCTAGTTGTAATCAAATCCCCAACATTGTGATATCTGAAGAAAATGTCTGAAAAGCATCAATGCTTGCTATTTCTTAAAAGAACTCTTGGTTGTAGGTTCCATGGCCGTATGGCTGCTGCTGGTGCCATGGTCCCTCACAGGCCACTGCAGTCATCAAATATTACTTGCCATCTGAGAAAATCATTTCCCCTTCTTAAGCACTATTCCAAACCTTAAAGCCCCTTCTTATCCCTATGAGGCAGTATGAGTCGTGTACTTCATGCACCCTTGGTTCTGTTTGGCCATTTTATTCCAAAGAGTCAGCATTTTATCTCGAGGAGGACAAAGGAACAGATTTTGATTTTTCTAGAAATTATACTGTGGGTTCTCTACGTTGATATGATGTGTTGGGTAGGCACAAGAGGAAGGAGGAAGACTGTGAGGTGGATAAGACTGTGTACTTGATTGAGGATAGAAGTCTCTCTAATGGGCATAATTTCAATCTAGAGGGAAGAAATCCTTAGAAAGCTTGTTAGTGCCTACTTTATTTTCGTAGAGAAGCTCAGGAGGCAACAAATCATAGTTGCACAAAGCGGAATTTGGTTAGGAGGCGGCAGCAACAAGGGTACATAGAAGATTTTAGAGTTGGAAACACTTATAGGGGCATCTATCCACTATATATATATATATAGTATTAAATAGTTTTTCCCTTGGTTAAATGTATATGTTATTATGCTAAAATATGAACAAAAAATAGAGATTGATGTCAACCACAAATTGCTTTCTAAAAATATAAATAAATCCTATGTAAATGTAGAAGTACTATAATAAACTTGAATTAATCGTTTTTTTCTACATCTGATGGCTACTGTAGATTCTCTTCTACTTTGTAGCTTTTTGGGTTGCTTTGGGGTACCATATGTTTGGGAGGTTCCAACTCAATTGGGAGCGAGTTCTTTCTCAATAGAAATGAGGATATAACATGATTTTTCCAATCGCGAGATCAAGGTTCTGAAGTAGATTCAACACCTCCAGTTGGAGGTTCCTGAAACTATGCAGCAAATTTGTTGTTCCTGTTGATAAACCTCGTCAAAATAAATGTAACTTGATTTTAGAAGCTGAGAGAGAACTCATTTGGCACTCAAAGAACAGAATGAGAAAGATCTATTGTGATTTTGGTACAAGTGCACGTTTTTGGCTGTAGAGGAGGTGGTCAAGTCTATCTTCTACAACTTTTTTCTTGTTTTCTCACTTCTTTTACTTGGTTGTGCAAGGATGGTGCCCCTTCAGTACATTTTTTTTCCTGTTAACCACTGAGTACATTTTTTTCCTCTTAACCACCCATCTCCGAAGGAAAAACATGAGCATCTAAAAGACTTTGGAATGTGCTCCACCTCTTGAACAAACTTAAGGTATTACCAGGGTTTTTCTATTGACACCTAAACAAATGTTAAGCACACCAATTTCCTCTCTTTTTTTCTTTTATGAAATTGTCATTAGGGACAAAACCCTAATGATAATCCCACCCATGTCCCA
>JAOTRH010000027.1:5868192-5910549 GCA_034768845.1 Heliamphora exappendiculata
CGTTAAATTTTAATAGAAATTTTAACAGTTAGGATGCAATTGATGTTAAGATTAAACCTCAGAAGAGGTTAGTGTAATTTCAGAGATCACATGGGAAGTCCTTGTAATAAGCTTAGATCTCAGGGGAGGTAAGTGTAATTATCCCTACAACAAATGTTCTCTGTTTGTTGTTGTCAGTTTATGGCATTTTCATTTTGATTAAGTGTTTGCAATATACTCAAGTACCTCCTGTCAATGTGATTCTCCCACGACAATTCTCTCTGTAAAGACATTGATGAGAGTTCATGTTTGGGCTATGGTTTTGTGGAGATGAGTGTTGGCTGTCGCCCCCCTTTGTTTGGTATCCTACAACAAAGTGGTGTACAGGTTTTTGTTTGGGGATGGAGTTGTGGAGCTGAGTGCAATTAATGCTGCAATGTGCTGCAATGTTTTGGGTGGAGTTGGGGTTGGTTGTTTAAACCTCCTTGCCATACGGCCTCTGTTGTATGTGGGATCTAGCTGGGAGTGCATTGAGATGTTTTACTACTATTTTTGAGAATATTGCTTTGTGTTTCGTTGATTTTGATTGGCAATATTCAATGATGCTTTGGTAGTGGGTTTTTTGAGTTGACATTCGCATTTGAAAATAGCTTACTTGGGTTCGGTTCTCTACAACTTTTGTTATATATTTTTCATCTGCAAGTACCTGTTTGACTTCTGGCCGAACATTTTGATGGGTTTTAATTTATATTTCGAAGAATAATTAATATAAATCATAATTACCCAAGGCTTTTCTTGTGACTTTAGATTTCAATGGGTTTTAATTACTATTTGGAAGAATAATGAATTTACAACATTTCACAATTTTTCTATGTTAGCCCAAGGGCTTTTAAATTTGATTTTGATGATTTTCATAATTCATTTTCTAAGAATAAATAGTTTTCAATAGATAATATTTTATATTTTCAAAATAAAAGTATTAATACATTTTGAACAATCAAAGTAGACTCCTTAGCCAAAAAGAAATAACTTATATCTCAAAAAGGTTCAAATACTTTAGCACTCTTGAAATAGAATATTTCGTGTTGTTCTTAATTGAAAATTAAGTCAAAAACTTTTAAAGCAAAGTATACTTAAAGCTTATTAAGTGTGTCAACATCCATTGATCAAATGGTTTGACACCCTAACTGTTTTACAAGTTGATCATCAAATACCAAAACGTTAGTGTCGACACAAACAATTTTGTGTCAACACAAAAGTGCCAAAGTGTCCAAGACTCATTTTGAGTCGACATAAACATATTTTGTGTTGGCACAAAAGTGATCCTCACTTTTGGTTTTCGAAAGTTTGGGTCGACACAAATAGAATTTGTGTCGACAAAAAACAACCGAGACCCCCTGCAGATTTTTGGTATCGACCCCAAGACAAGTTGTGTCGACCCAAAAGTCCCGAGTCTGCCTGTAAAATTTTGGTGTTGATCCCAAGAAGATTTATGTCGACACAAAACAACCGCGACTGACTGCAGAATTTTAGTGTCTACCCCAAAGACCAAATGTGTCCACACAAAAGTACCGAGGCTCCCTGCAGAGATTTAGTGTCGACACGAGAGACAAGTTGAGTCGATACAAAGTTGTTCCTCCGGATGCTGAAGTTTCAAATGAGTCGACACCAGATTCATTTGTGCCGACCCCAAGACGTTGCAAGGTAAAGTACAGAAATTGTGTCGACCCCTCAGAAGATTTGTGTCGACCCAACCACTTAAAGATCCCTACCCTAGACACTTTGTGTCGAAACCAAAGCTATTTGTGTTGACCCTAAAGACGAAAATTCAAAATACGACAGATCTCAACAGCTGAATTTTTGACATTTATTGCTCCCACCTACCTCCAATGGCCAAGAACTCACAAGAACTTATATAAGGAGTCACTTCTCAACATTTAAGAAGGTTGGAAACTTGCATTTACAATTCTATTGCTCAAATTAATCTCAGAAATTATCAAGCTCACAATTATTGCTGCGACTACTGTTCTTGTTCCTCATTTCTCTTTATCCTTTCATTTATTGTAAATTTTTTATGTAAAGAGAGTGAGTGTTATTCATTTATTACACCTCATTTATTGTAATCAAGGGTGAGTCACCCTTTAATTTTTGAGTGAATAAGTGAAATTCATTAAAGAAGAGTTCAAGAGATATTAGAAGAAAATAGGGGCTTATTTTCATAGAATTTTTTTGAAGCTGAAATAGGCTTGTGAATGTGCCCGTAAACATTCAGATAGCTCAAGAGAAGACTTGAAGCTTGTAAAGACTTAGAATACGCTCGTAAAGTATTCTATTTAGTGGATGTAGGTTAGGATAAAACTGAACCACTATAAATTCTTGGTGTCTGGTTCTATTTCTCTATCCCTCATCTTTTAGTATTTACATTACTTAAATATTTTCATATCTTGCTTTATTGTAATATTAAAAGATTTTTAAAAAAAATTTTTAAATTGTTGTTTATTTTTAAAGACCCAATTCACCCCCCCTCTTAGGTTGCCTAGATCTAACAATTGGTATCAGAGTTTGGGCTCTTATTTTTGACTTAACAGTCTAAGAGTGTTACATGGCAACCACCAGTATTGGACCTGTCCAATCTGAAGGTCAATTGACCAACAGACTCCCTTTGTTCAATGGAACAAACTATAACTATTGGAAGGATAGAATGAGAATATATATTCAAGCCGTTGACTATGACCTTTAGTGGGCTATCATAATTGGACCCAAAAGACCCACCAAAACTGTTGAAAAAAAAATTATCTATAAACCAGAAGAAGAATTGACTGAAACTAACATGAGGGAGGTACAAAAAAATGCTAATGCTATGAATCTCTTTTACTGCTCACTTGACCCAAACAAGTTCAATAGGATCTCGACCTGTGACACTGCTAAAGAAATTTGGGATAGACTCAAAGTTACCCATGAGGGAACCAATTAAGTGAAAGAGTCAAAAATCAGTCTACTTGTGCATAACTATGAACTATTTAAAATCAAATGAAACTATATCTGATATGTTTACTCGCTTCACTGACATTATTAATGTGCTGAAATCTCTTGGCAAGATGTACACTAATGCATAAATGGTCAGAAAAATTCTGAGGTATATGCCAAAGAATTGGGATGCTAAGGTCATGGTAATTCAAGAAGCCAAAGACTTGAATAGACTCAGCTTAGAAGAACTTCTTGGTTCTCTTATGACCCATGAGATGAATATCAAGATGGATGATGAGGAAGACAACAAAAGGAAGAAAGGCATTGCCTTTAAATCTTCAACTCATGATGAAGAATCTGAAGAAGAATCCTCCAGTGATGAGAATGAAGACATGGCTCTCATCACAAAGAATTTCAAAAAGTTTCTTAGAAATAAGAAACAAGGAGGAAGAAAATTCTTCAAGAATGAAGGATACAAGGGAGAACCAAACAAGTTCAAAGGTGATTTCAGCAAATTCAAAGCAGAAAACTAGAAGGATGAGATAATCTGCTACGAATGCAAGAAACCTGAACACGTCAAAGCTGAATGCCCTAAGCTCAAGAAGCAATTCAAGAAAGGCTTTAAGAAAGCCATGATTGCAGCTTGGGGTGAAAGCAAAGACAACAGCTCTGAGGATGAAAAGGAAAAAAATAAAGTTCCCAATCTATGCCTTATGGCCAAGGAAGATGATTAGGTAACTCCTGATTCGTTTTTATTAGAGGAACTACAAAATGCTTCTGAAGATTTGCATGATGAGTTGAGAAAATTAGGTGTAAAGAATTCTGTTTTGAAAAAGTTAGTTCTTTCCTCCTCAACTGAAATTGAAACTTTGAAAAATAAAAAATATATCTTGCTAAAGCAAGTTCTTGTCTTAAAAGATAAAAACAAAGTTTTAAGTGAAAAAATTAAAGATCTCACAAAAACCATTTATAAGTTCACTCAAGGAAAGAAAAATTTGGATAAACTTCTTGGGATGCAAAAATGTGTTTTTGACAAAGTTGGAATTGGTTACAAACTCAAGAAGAAACAAAAATTCTTGAGCAACATATTTATCAAGGCATCATCAAATCATTCAAATGCCACTTTTTTTCACTGTTATGAGCATGGACACATTGTCACCCACTGTCCACATAGAAAATCCTTAAATGTTTCTATTAAGAATGTTTGGGTTGCTAAAGAAACACACCCTTAAGAAACTAACATCAAAGGACCCAAGAAAATTTGGGTACCAAAAATCAAAACGTGATTCTCCTTACGGAGTGTCTCAAATCCTCATTCAAGGAAGGGATGTGGTACCTCGATAATGCTTGCTCACGACACATGATGGGCGACAAATCGATGTTTGCATCTCTCAAGCCAAAAGATAGTGGATTTGTGACTTTTGAAGACAATAGCAAAGGGAAAATCATAGAAATTGGCTGTATTGGTAAAATTTCTTCCCATTCTATTGAAAGTATTTTGTTTGTTGATGGTTTGAAACATAACCTTCTTAGCAAAAGCCAACTTTGTGACAAAGATTGCAAAGTTGTGTTTGATCATGCTAAGTGTGTTAGTGAAGATTCAACCAATAACAAAGTTATTCTTGAAGGTCATAGGCATGAAAATATTTATACATTTACTCTAAATGATCTTTCTAAGAATGACACCAAGTGCTTAGCCGCCTTGAGTGATAATAGTAGGTTATGGCATAGAAGGCTTGGACATGTACACTTGAACTTGATTTTCAATATTTTGAAAAAGGAATTAGTGATTGGGTTACCCCAATTCAAATTTAAAAAAGACAAAGTGTGTAATGCATGCCAACAAGGCAAACAAATTAGAAGTTCTTTCATTTTAAAATTGAAATTTTAACTTCTAGGCCATTACAACTATTGCACATGGACTTTTTTGGTTCAACAAGGACTTCACTTGATACACTTGGGTACTATTCTTAACTCATAAGGATGAAACCTTTGTCTCTTTTACAAAACTGTCCTAGAGAGTTCAAAATGAAAAAGGTTTTCAAATCACAAGTATTTAAAGTGATCTTGGTAGAGAATTTAAAAACAAAAATTTTGAAAAGTTTTGTGATGAAAATGGTATTAACCATAACTTCTCAGCTTCTAGAACCCCTCAACAAAACGGAGTTGTTGAGAGAAAAAATAGGACATTTGAAGAAATAGCTAGAACCATACTCTGTGAAAATAATCTATCAAAATACTTTTGGGCCGAGACTGTCAATACTGCTTGTTTTATCATAAACAAAGTTATGATAAAAGCATCTCTCAAAAAACTCCATATGAGCTATGGAATGGAAGAAAACCTAACATCAGTTATTTTCGTGCCTTTTGGTGCAAATGTTTTGTTTTAAATAACAACAAAGAATTTTTAAAGAATTTTGATGCAAAATCTAATGAATGTATTTTTCTAGGATGTTCTATATCTAGTAAAGCGTATAGAGTTTTTAACAAAAGTACCATAGTTGTTGAAGAATCTATACATGTTTTTGATGAAGCTAACCTTGATTTTTTATAGAATTTTTGGGAAGATAACATTTTAGATATAGAAAAAGGTATTGAAGATATTTTCATCAAAGATAAGAAAGATCCAAATCAAGAGAAAGCTTCAAATTCTCAGCATAATGCAGTCCAGCAAATTGCAGAGTCTGAAATTCTAAAAAATTCAGAATTACCTAAAGAATGGAGGTACGCTCATGTTCACTCAAAAGATCTAATCATTGGTGATCCATTCTAAGGCATCAAAAATCGCTCTTCTCTACATAATGTTTGTGGTAATTTAGCATTCATTTATCACACTGAACCAAAATATTTTGAGGAAGCCAAAAATCCTAAATTTTGGATCTTGGCTATGCAAGAAGAGCTAAACCAATATGAAAGAAACAAAGTTTGGACTTTAGTCCCAAGACCTAAAGAACACTCATTATTGGAACAAAATGGGTTTTTAGAAATAAAATAAATAAAAATAGAGTAGTTCGTAGGAACAAAGCTCGATTGGTAGCCCAAGGTTACAATAAAAAAGAAGACATCGATTTTGATGAGACTTTTACTCCTGTAGCGAGACTTGAAGCCATTAGGATGTTGCTTGCTTTTGCATGCTTTAAAAACTTCAAACTCTATCAAATGGATGTCAAGAGTGCCTTTTAAATGGTTTTATCTCGGAGGTAGTTTTTGTGAAATGACCTTTTGGCTTTGAAAATTCAAATTTTTAAAACCATGTTTACAAACTTTCCAAAGCTCTCTATGGTTTAAAGCAAGCATCAAGAGCTTGGTATGAAATGCTTAACAAATTCTTGATTGAAAATGAATTTTCTAGAAGAAAAATTGATACTACCCTTTTTTTCAAGTCTCAAGGAAATGACATGCTACTTGTACAAATTTATGTAGATATAATTTTTTGTGCAACTAACGAATTTCTTTGCAAGGACTTTGTAAGTGTATACAAGGAGAATTTGAAATGAGCATGATGGGTGAGCTCAACTACTTCCTAGGACTTCAAATCAAACAATCTCAAGAAGGAATCAACATCAATCAAGCCAAATACACAAAGGACATATTGAAGAGGTTTGACATGCTGAAACCAAAGCCTATGGAAACTCTAATGTGTCCTACAACAAAGCTTGATAAAGATGAAGATGGTAAAGCAGTATATGAAAAGCGTTATAGAGGTATAATCGAATCCCTCTTATATTTAACTGCTAGTAGACCGGATATTATGTTCAGTGTTTGTATGTGTGGTAGATTTTAATCTAATTCTAAGGAATCACATGTAATCGTTGTTAAGCGCATCCTTAAGTACCTCTCAGGAACTAAAAACTTAAGATTATTTTATTATAGAGGAATAATCTTTGAGTTATTTGGCTATTCAGATGCTGATTTTGCCGGATGTAAAGTAGATAGGAAAAGCACAAGTGGTACTTGACAATTCCTAGGACACTCATTAATCTCTTCGTTTAGTAAGAAGCAAAACTCAGTAGTCTTGTCTACAACTGAGGCTGAGTATATTGTAGCTGGAAGCTGTTGTGCATAAGTTCTTTGGATGAAACAACAATTAGAGGACTATGGCTTTCACCTAGATCATATTCCTATAAAATGTGATAACACAAGTGCAATCAATATATCCAAGAATCCTATACAACATTCAAGAACCAAGCACATAGAAATTAGATATCATTTTATAAGAGATCATGTGCAAAAAGGAAACGTTGAACTTGAATTTATAGGCACAGATTATCAATTAGCATACATTTTCACAAAATCTTTGAATGAAAAAAGAATATGCTTTATTAGAAGAGAACTTGGTTTGTTATGTGCTCCAAATTCATGATTTAAATGCCATTCTAATCATGTCTTTTGTTGCATTTCAAAATACCTGATATTCTTTCTTGAATGTGAAAATGTGTCGACACAAATGTGTGAAGTATCGAAACAAAACTGTATAGAAGTGGCACTGGGAACAAAAGTGTCGACCCCATTCTATTCAGTGTCGACACCGTAGTTTTTCCTGACTCTCGGTAAATTTTTGTCAACACCAATCTTAACTGGGTGACCCAAATGGCCAAAAAGTGTCGACACCAACTGAAATTGTGTCGACAACATCTCTCCTTTTTGATACCCTCACTTGACACGAAATGTGTCGACACAAAATGAAATTTGTGTTGACACAAATCGTTATGCTTATAAAAGAGACATCTGTCCCCGAAATGTCATTTTGTTTCCCACTCTTACTCTTTATAAATCGTTCGTCTCCCACCTTCACTTCCACAAACCCTATGTCGACTCCACTTCTCCCTCACCTTCAAGCTTCAATCTCAACCTCCTTTCACCAAAAAGGCCACCAAAGACGATGGGAAAGGGTTCCAAGCGACCAGCCGACGAGGGTCCTTCAAGCCCTAGAACTTCGAAATGAAAGAAGGCGACCCAAACTATGACGACAACGGCAACTAAAATTGAACGGGAAAATGTGGCCTCCTCTGAGGTAATTTCCTTTCAATCTTCTAAGATTCGTCAACTCTATTATTCTTCCTTCATGAATCGAAAGATTCCCCCCGGTCGTTCCACTAATTTTAAGTATTCTAACTTAATAGAAATGGGATTCAAAAATCTCTTTTCTGACCTTGAGTGGGAAAGACTTTTACAGATCCAAGAACCCCATTATCCCACTCTAGTCAAGTCTTTTTATGCTCATCTCCATGCTTCACTCATTCCATCCCCAACCATTACCACTTGGGTAAATGGTGTAGATATTACCTTAACCCCCTCTATCCCCAATGAGATTTTGAATATTCCCCCTGGTGAAATCTGTGTTTGGCACAGCCAAAAACCTATTGAGGTTGAAGGCTTCCCTTTTGAGAATTGTGTCAAAAATATTTTTGAGAATGACAACATTGACCTCTTCAAGCCTTTAGAGGCAAACTCCTTGAAACCTAAAATGAGAATCTTACATCACATGGTCAATCATATTTTTCTTTCCCAGTGAAAAAAATTTGGTGATGTATCCTACATGCACATATCCACTATGTGGTGTATTTTGAAAAAAAAAGCCTCAATCTAGGTTTTCTTTTTATCACTCACATGCTCTATTCTCATGAGAAGAAAAATTCCTCTTTGTCACATGGGATGTACCTGACTAAAGTGTTTCGACACTTTAAGGTCAATCTTTTTGAGGAAAAGGCCATTGCCTTTTCCAAGCATGATCTTTATGGGAAGTCCTCCATAAAACACATGAAAATTACATATGTGGATGGTGCTTGGACCACCATTCGTAAAGGTACCCCTTCCACCACCAAGACTCCCCTCCTGCACCACGAGATATTCCCTCATTTCCCATCAACCTTGATTCTCCCCACATTCCACCTGTTAACACCCCTAGTACATCTTTTGTTCCTCCTCCTCCTCCTCCCATTTTCACTTCTGTTCTATCTACTCTACATGCATCATTCTCCTCTGCCTCAGTTCATGTTAACCTCGCAGAGGTTGTTTCTCTGATCTCCTCCTTGTCCTCCCAAGTGACTTTATTTCAAGCCAAAGTCGATCAGGATTTCTTTGATTTAAATCACACTGTCTCCTCTCTTTTTGAGAAAGTCAAGTCCATTGAGAAATCCAATCGTTCTTTGCGAAAGGAAATTGAATGTGCTACGGATGTCGGACGGTCATTGTGTCGCACAATAGACGATAGCATCGTCTCCATTATCAACGCGAACAATGCCATCCTATAGCAAGTTCGCAAAGAATATGATCAAGGTATCGTCACAGCCGTTCACACACAGTCCCAGAAGGTAGAAGAACACCTCGCTTGGATCAAGAATGCTTGGGCTAAACAATTCAAATCCAAAGAGTCCAAAGAGGAAAAAGCTACAAGATTGAAAAGGGAAGCCGACCTAGCTTTGGCAGCTCGATGAAAAGCCCTGGCAGTAGGTGAAGCCAAGGATGAGCGATCTCACGTGGTAAAGGAACGAGCTTATGCCAACGAAGAGAAGGCAAAGGCAAAAAGGGACTTAAAGCATTTCATGGACAATCCCTAGCCCTATTTTTTTTTTATAATTACAGAAGGGGAGAGAAAAATATGATTTTGAGAGACAAGGGGAGTACTGTAAAGGGGAGATAAAGAGAAAGTGAAAGATGAAGAAGTTTTAAAACATTTTTTTAATGAAGGAGAAGTTGTAAAAGCTTTAAATATACAGTTTTTGTTGCATGGGTTATTTATTTATATGGATCAATGGTTTGGTTGTTTAATATTTCCTTAAATTTATGATTAGATGTTTAAACATTTTCTCTTATGAATGCCTATGCTCTTACTTGTGTTTAATTATATCTTATTCATTTGCCTATAAATGTTTGTTGAAAGGATTACATATGAAATTGAATGTGATTAATTAAATAACTTTACACACATTCATTGTTTTGCACAAATTTTAATAAATTCAGAATGCTTCTTGATCTCTTGTGCAAATTATGTAAAAAATTATATGCCTTTATTTTGATGTATGCTTAGCCTCTATATTTGCTTTTATTGTTCAAGTCATTTCGATAAGGGAAGAACCCTTACTGAAAAATATTTTAAATTGTTTCCTAAAAAACGGTAATATGACTGTAATTATCAGAAAAGGAGAGAATATTAGTCCAATGACTTTTTAATTTGATTTTGATTATTTTTATAATTTATTTTTTAAGAATAAATGATTTTAAATAGATAATATTTTATATTTTCAAAATAAAAATATTAACACATTTTGAACGATCAAAGTTGACACCTTAACTAAAAAAAAATGACTTATATCTCAAAAATGTTCAAACACTTGAGAATTTCTGAAATAGAATATTTCGTGTTGATGTTAATTTAAAATTAAATCAAAAACTTTTATGGCAAAGTATACTTGAAGCTTATTACGTGTGTCAACACCCATTGATCAAATGGTTTGACATCATAACAGTTTTACAAGTTGATCTTCAGGTAGCAAAATGTTAGTGTCGACACAAACCAGTTTTGTGTCAACACAAAAGTGCTGAAATACCCAGGACTCATTTTGAGTCGACACAAACATATTTTGTGTCGACACAAAAGTGATCCTCACTTTTGATTTCCAAAAGTTTGGGTCGACACAAATGAAATTTGTGTCGACACAAAACAACTGAGACCTCTTGCAGATTTTTGGTGTCGAACTCAAGAAGATTTGTGTCAGCACAAAACAACCGAGGCGGACTGCAGAATTTTGGTGTCCACCCTAAAGACCAAATGTGTCGACACAAAAGTATCGAGACTCCCTGCAGAGATTTAGTGTCGATACCAAAGACAAGTTGAGTCGACACAAAGTTATTCGTCCAGATGTTGAAGTTTCAAACGAGTCGACACCAGATTCATTTGTGTCGACCCCAAGACATTGCAAGATAAAGTGAAGAAATTGTGTCGACTCCTCAGAAGATTTGTGTCGACCCAACCACTTAAAGATCCCTGCTCTAGACACTTTTTGTCGGCACCAAATCTATTTGTGTCGACCCTAAAGACAGAAATTCAAAATACGGCAGATCTCGACGGCTGGATTTTGGCATTTATTGCTCCCACCTACCTCCAACGGTCAAGAACTCACAAGAACTTATATAAGGAGTTACTTCTCAGCATTTAAGAAGGTTGGAGACTTGCATTTACTGTTCTATTACTCAAATCAATCTTAGAAATCATCAAGCTCACATTTTTTGCTGCAACTCTAGTTCTTGTTCCTCATCTCTCTTTACTCTTTCATTTATTGTAAATCAATCTTGTAAAGAGAGTGAGTGTTCTTCATTTATTACATCTCATTTATTGTAATCAAGGGTGAGTCACCCTTTAGCCTTTGAGTGAGTGAGTGAAACTCATCAAAAAAGAGTTCAAGAGAGATTAGAAGAAAACATAGGCTTGTTTTCATAGAATCTTCTTGATGCTAAAATAGGCTTGTGAATGTACCCGTAAATATTTAGATAGCTCAAGAGAAGACTTCAAACTTGTAAAGGTTTGGAATACACCCGCAAAGTATTCTATATAATAGGAATACTCAAACGAGATCTTGAGGAGTGGATGTAAACTAAGATAAAGCCGAACCACTATAAATTCCTAGTGTCTGGTTCTATTTCTCTATCCCTCATTTTTTAATATTTGCATTACTTATATATTTTCATATCTTGCTTTATTGCAATATTAAAAGATTTTTTAAATTTTTTTTAAAATTGTTATTTATTTTTGAAGACCCAATTCACCCCCTCTTCTTAAGTTGCCTCGATCTAACATTCTATATAAAATTAGTGTACTTTTTAAATTTAATAATTGTGTCTACACTACTTGATAGTTAAGTGTGTTTGATAATGCTTAATTGCCTAAATAATCAATTACCATATCTATTGTTACTAATGAAATTTATGATTTCTACTAGATGGATAACAACATCAACTAATGAGATGATGAAAGCAATGATGAACTTGAGTTATACGGAGTCCTATAAGCAATTGTGCAAGAACTATTTATTATACTATGTCTTGTGTTTGTTGTAATTCAACAAGTTTCGGCTAATTACGCTGCCAATGCTAGGTTATTTAGAGGACCGAATCAATTCCAAATGCAAATGGACCATGTTGATTGGTTAGTTAGGGACAATAATGTCACGTATATTGAACAACTCTGAATGGATCGACGATGTTTTATGTAATTATGCAACATGCTTTAGAAGATTGGAGAGTTGAGATCATCTCGGTATGTTCCCCTAGAAGAGAAGGTTGCCATATTCGTTAATATAGTGGCCCATCACCTGAAGATGCGAAACCTCAAGTTTAACTACTTTAGGTATACGGAGACTGTGAGTAGACATTTCAACGAAGTCCTGAAGGCTGTTTTAAAACTACACAGTGAATTACTTAAGACTCCTTAGCCTATTACTAACACCTGCACTAATCCTAGGTGGCGATGCTTTCAGGTGTTGTAGTTCTATATCGATTACTCCTTAGATGCCAATTCAAGCTCGTCATATATGTTTTGTCATAATAAAATATATACTATATTTTCAAAGAATTTTATAAGAACACTTGATGGGACTTACATTAGAGTATGAGTGGCGGAGGTCGATAAAGCCAGGTATAGAACTCAAAAGGGGAAAATTGCCACTAATGTGCTAGCAGTTTGCTGTCAGGGTTTTATACTAAAAATTATGGGTTTTATTTTGATTTTAGTACTTAATTTTATTTTAACAAAATTATTTTTTCATTTTATGAGAATCTTAATGAGCAATGTATGCAATATAATTTCTTTAATGTTATGCACGGATACCCTTTATTCTGTACAGTATTTAATCTGGTGTGTAAAGTACGGCTGACACACAGAAGACCAGATTATAGATTCTTACAAGATATAAGTATTTGTTCACAGTTTAGATAAAAATGGACAAACCATCGGTACAACTGTAACATAGAGTTTTAGTAAGCATGTCTTGGTTACGGGTAATAGATAATAGAGTGTCTATTGTTCCGACTCTTTGTGCCTTTTGCCTTTTGACCCTTTGGACCCTCAAGAAGGTCTTGAGATTATGGGTCAGAGTGCAATTATAATTCTTTAGTGATGTGAACTGTAATTCAGTGTTTTATAAAAATTACATAAATCACTGCAAGATTTTCATAATTACATATACCACTATGAGATTTGCTTAATTACAAAAACCATTGATGGGTGTCTGTGTTCCACTAGAAGTCTTACTCATAATTATTCTACATGTCCTTACTGTAATCCTATAAATATACAGGAAGGCTAAATCAGTTTCATAACTTATCTTCAAGACTAAAACTGTTCAGGTTCTGCCGGTATGAGTTCTTGATAAATTGTAATCCACACTACATTCAAGAATCGCATATGAAAATACAGTAGAAGGTATGACAGGAACTTCAACTCGGAATCAAATCATAATTGAAGAATCGACCAATAAAAAGGTATTCTTCTAAATTAACTGTGGTTGCACCGGTTTTAATTTTGATCGTTCGTCATCAAAAGTTTTATCTGGAGCCATTTTCGGTATTTTTTCATCCAGTTAATTTTTACTGAAAATTATTCGTAAAAACAATGATCTTGGCAGTTGTGCCTTCAATGGTTGGTATCAGAGCCATTTTATTTTTTGTTTACAGTTATCAGGGTTAAGTAGTTTTAGAACTGTGCTAATTTGATTTTACAAGCAGTCTAATCCCGATTTTATAAATTTTATTTTTGATTAAATAGTTTTGAATGATGATTATTTTTTTTAATCACGAGAGTTGACCGTGATAGATCGAATATGAGCATTCGGGACATAAGATCAATGTAATAGCCAGTTTTTATTTTTAAAATATATGTTTAGATTACTTAAGAACAGGTTGAATATCCAAGAATACAAAAAATGGAGGCGGCACCGAGAGTGGTTTCGAGTTTTTACGGGCCACAACTCGCGGTAAGTTTTTAACAGTTTCAAACAATTTTTTGGTAAATTTTTTGCAGTATTTATGTATTAAAAATAGTAGTAAAAATAAATAAAAAATAACGAAAAGAATTGCTTTTTCTGTTTTGTTAAAATGCTATTTTCGATGGCGATTTTGATGATTTTTTGGCCATTTTTAGACTATTTTTTGAGCAATTTTTTATGCATAAAATAGCAGTAAATATACCTTAAAATATTGTTCAAAGACCAAAAAAATTAGGCAAAAAATAGAAAAAATAGGCGGCAAAAACAGGCAGCATTCTGGCGATAGTGGCGCTATTCGGTGCTGTTCGAGGCATTCTTCGAAGTATCATGTGACTGGATATTTGAGTTATTTTTTCAAAAAAAAAGAATGGGCATCAAAGAACCACCGAAAAAAACCCAAAAGAGCATTAGAAACAGGTGGCGACGCTAGTGGGGCAGCGACAACAACTTCAGGCAATTTTTTGGGATGTTTTCGAGCACATTTTTTGACCCAAAAAATCTACATTTAATAGATTTTTTGGTATAAAGAACGTAAAAAATGGAGCTCGGATGTGGCTGCAAACGCCGGCTAAAGGTGGCGGCACAAGACGGCGCCGACGGTGGTTCGGCTGTTCCCCGGGGCTGTTTTGATTGATTTCTGATATGTTAGATATTGATACAATATATTTGTATATATCGAACAGTATCAGGGAATCCTGATACAATCAAGACACAGAATCAGAGACGTACTTAGATTATTACAGTTTATCTTCAACAGGAGACTGAAACGCTTCAGCATTTCACTTGGATCATAAAATCGGGATATATGCATATCTTGTTTATATATATTTGAACTGCGTGGATGATTTCATATTTATTTTATTTATTCTATTAATTTAATTAATTCAGAAATTTAATTTTAATTAAAATATCTTGTAATATAAAATAAAATTAAGTTTTTTTAATTAATTTATTTTAATTAAAAAATTAAATATTTTATTTTTTTTACAAAATATCACGTTTAAAATGAATTTTCATAAAATAGGATATCTTGAAAAAATATGAAAATTAATTTCAAAATTTTTAATTAATTAAATGAAAAAATATTTAATCGAAATAAATTATTATTTTTCTAAAAATGTGGAAAAAAAAATAAAATAAATAAATATCTTTAATCATTACCTTAACTAAAAAGTTGAAGAAAAAATTGTATATTTATTAAATTTTATTTGTTACACATTTAAATAAAAAAGATGGTTTGGCAAACTAAAATCTTTAGAATCGTGTACATGAAAAGATATTTGAATCTTTCAGATCATGTGATTTTTGAAATTAATAAATTTATTTTAATTAAATAAATTTTTATAACTCTCTAAAATATTTTAAAATTCTAAGTGAGAGAGAAATTTTTTCACAGATAAATTCTGCAGTCTCCATCACCAGTTTGTAAACGATGCAGTTAAATCCTATGTGTTGGCATTAAGACCTTCCTCCCCATCGAACAGATTAATTGTTAGTGTTGATCACTTCTCCGTCTGAAGGGTTCATTGCAAAGCGATTGATTTAGAATTAGGTGATGGTTAACACTTAGCTGTATATAATAGTATCATCTATATCTGAGTCACTGCTATTATATACTCGATCAAAGTTATGTCATCTATTTAATTTTACTTGGCGGGATCAGTTGCCTAATTAGTAAAATTAAAAAGAATTGACTTGTCTCGACTAACAATGGATAGTAGACATCCTCCCATCTAGGTATGTTATTCACAAGATTCCAGGCTGTTAGCAAATTAATTTTAAAATGGTAGAGGGAACCAAATTAAAATGAATTTAAAGTTTTACTCGTCATAATTAACGGTTATTTTAATTATATAATTCTCAGGATTAAAATAGATTTCAACCCACTTGCTTCTATACTCAAAGAAAATAAACTTATAGGACCAAACTATGTTGACTGAAAACAAAATTTAGACATTGTCTTAACTGTCGAGGATTACAAGTTTGTATTAATAGAGATATGTCCACCAGTACCTATTGTGAGGGCGATCGAAAGGGAAACCCAGGCCCATTAGAAGTGACATAAAGTTGACCAGATGGCTCGCTGTTATATTTTGGATTCAATATCAAATGTTTTACAGCATCAGCATCAATCTATGCCCAATGCCTTTGACATGATTATGAACCTCAAAGATATGTTTTGGGATCAAAATCGTGCTGCTAGGCAGGTGGCCATGAGATCTTTAATGAATGCAAACATGGGTGAAGGTACACCTGTTAGGGATCATGTTCTAAAGATGATCAGACTTTTGAATGAACTGGAGATCCTTAGAGCTAAAATTGATAAGAAAACCCAGGTTGATATCATACTCCAGTAACTACCTGAAAGTTTTAAGCAGTTTTGCTTGAACTATTATATGAATAAGCTCAGTTACACATTGGTATAACTTTTTAAAGAACTTCAAGCAGCCGATGGTGTTCTTAGGAAGGCAGGTTTTATGACTGTAGATGAGAAAGGTTCTTCTTCTAAGCCAAAAGATAAGAAGAAGAAAAAAAGTTCAAACACAAAAAAACACAGGTCTAAAAGCAGTTAAGAGACCAAAAACTGGTGTAAAGAGTCCGAGAGGCAAGTGCTATCACTGTAACCAGTTAGGGCATTAGAAAAGGCAATGTCCGGCTTTTCTCAATAAGCAGAACAAATAAGATAATTTCTTAACACTGGTGGTTGAAACATGTTTAGCGGTGTTATCTATCAGAACCTGGTGTGTAGATATAGAAGCCACTAATCATGTCTATAATTTTTTACAGGAGTTCTAAAAAATCAGGCAGCTCAGTGATGGAAAAATATACCTGCACATGGACAATAATACAAGGGTGATGGTAGTTGCAGTATGGGATGTTACTCTAAGTTTTAGTAGAGATAGGATACTTCTTCTGAAAAAATTATCTTTATGTACTTTCGATTAGAAAAAATTTAATTTCAGTCTCGAGTTTAATAAAGAATAAATATTCTGTTCATTTTGGTAACTCTGACGTTGTGAAAATAAATAAATATTTTATTTATTTTGGAACATTAGTGGATGATCTGCATGCCGTATCTCCTATCTTTCCTACAGAATAACTAACTAAATTGAAATACACATCTAATTTATCATAAAAGAGAAATTTTTTTTATGAACCAAATATTTTTTGGAACTTACGCTTGGGTCATATTAATCTAAAAAGAATAAACATGCTGATAGTAGATGGATCTTTGCGTTCATTAGAAGTGGGGGCACTTTCAGTCTGTGAATCTTTCTTAGAAGGTAAACAACCGTTAAAGCTGGTTCATTTTGATGTGTGTGGTACTATGATAATCCGGGCTAGAGGTAGCTTTGAGTACTTCGTCAATTTTATTGATGACTACTCAAGGTATGAATACATTTACCTTATGCACCATAAGTCTAAATATTTTTAAAAATTTAAAGAATTCAAGACGGAAGCGAAGAAGCGTCTGGGTAAAATTATCAAATCAGTACGATCCGACCGTGGTGGGGAGTAAATTTTTGAAGAGTTTAGGGAGTACTTGTCATCAAACGGGATTATATCTCAGTTGACTGCACCAGACACTTTGCAGCAGAATAGTGTAGCAGAAAGAAGGAATAGGACTCTTATAGAGATGGTAAGGTCTATGATGAGTTATTCAAGATTACCTGATTCATTTTAAGGACCTGCATTAGAGACAGCGGCTTATATTTTAAACTTGGTACATTCTAAGTCAGTACATTCTACTCCCACAGGCATTGGTGTCCAGCACATGTGCTGAAAGGGAAGGCGAGTAAGTTAGAACCGAAGACAGAAATCTATTTATTTGTGGAGTATTCCAAGGGAACGAATGGTGATTTATTTTATAATCCTAAGGATCAGAAAGTCATTGTTACCACCAATGCCTGAATCTTAGAAGAGCATTTTATTATGGATCACAAGACCAAAAATAAAATTGTTCTGAAAGAAATAAAAGAAAATACCAGTAGAACGGAAAAGGAACCACAAGTCACAGATATCTCATTGCCTCGTCGTTGTGGGAGGATTATCGGGACAGATGCAAATTATGAACAGGGTGCTACCATTAATATGCCAGACGAGCATGTGGGTAATGGTGCACAGGGTTCAGATTCTGCACAGCATGTTACTGCTAGTACACAGACGCAGGTAGTGCCTCGCCGTAATGGGAGGGTTGTTCATCAACTTAATCGGTATATGTTCTTGGGAGAATCTTTTGAAAGGATCCCAACATAACTGGATATCAAATCCTGTAACTACAATGAAGCACTTTAAGATAAAGATATAGATCTTTGGTAAAAGGCAATAAATTCAGAGATGGAATCTAGGTATTCTAATTAGATCTGAAAACTTGTAAAATCACCCGAAAAGATAAAATCCATTGGATGCAAGTGGATCTACAAGAGAAAGAGAGGAACAGACAAGAAGGTTAAAATCTTCAAAGATAGCCTTGTACAAAAGGGTTCACTCAGAAAGAATGGATCGATTATGAGAAAAAATTTTCGTCGGTAGCCATGCTTAAGTCTAGCTAGATTCTCTTATCTATTGGTACTCATTTCGATGATGAAATTTGGCAAATAGATGCCAAGAAAACTTTTTATAATGGAAGTCTTGACGAGCGTATCTATACGGTAAGACAAGACAGTTTCATAGCAAAGGGCCAGAAGCACATGTTGTGCTAGCTTAAGAGATCCATTTATAGACTTAAGCATGTATCGAGGTCTTAGAACACCGAGTTTGATCAATCCATAAAGTCTTATGATTTTGATCAGAGTCCGAATGAGTCATGTGTGTACAAGAAGCGTAACAAAAGCATGATTGTCTTTTTAGTACTTCATGTAGATGATATTTTGCTCATTAAAAATGATGTAGGGGTGTTATCTTCGATAAAATTATAGTTATCTGGGCAATTTGATATGAAGGACTTGGGAGAAGCCAGTCACATCCTCGGAATCAAGCTTTTGCAAGATTAAAAACTAAGGATATTGGATTTATCAAAAGCACAGTATATCAATAATACCCTTACTCGTTTTAGCATGCAAGATTTCAAGAAAGGGTTTCTCCCTTTCAAGCATGGAATCATTCTATTCAAAGATCAGTATCCTAAGACACCTGATCTTATAGAGAAGATGAAGTCGATTCCTTATGCTTCGACAGTAGAAAGCCTAATGTATGCTATGTTTTGCATTAAACCCGACATCTTCTTTGTTGTTGGCATGGTAAATAGATAGCAGTCTAACCCAGGACAAAGGCATTGGACTGCGGTAAAGAATATAATCAAGTACCTGAAAAGGACTAAAGATTATATGTTGATTTATCAAGCAGACAGTCTAGTACCTTTAAGGTACACATACTTGAATTTCAAATCAAACAAAGATTCCTATAAGTCTACCTCAAGATATGTGTTTACCTTATGAGGTAGAACTATAAGTTGGAGGAGCATCAACCAGTCTTGCATTGCTAATTCCACCATAGAGGTCGAATACTTGGCAGCTTCTGAAGTAGCTAAGGAGACCGTTTGGCTCAGAAACTTTTTGTTGGATCTAGATGTGGTGTCTTTAGTTCAATCGACTATTACACTTTATTGTGATAATAGCGGAGCAATTACAAACTCGAAGAAACCAAGAGTCCATAAGAAAGGAAAGCACATTGAGCGTAAATATCACATGATACGAGAAAGTTTACGGAGAGGTGATGCTGTTGTGACCAATATTGTATCAGGGAACAACCTTACAAGTCCTTTTATAAAGAGCTTACTGGCTAAGACTTTTGATAGTCATGTAAAGGGCATAAGAGTAAGATGTATGACAACATAATTTTAAGTATAAGTAGGAGATTGTTAGGATTGTATACTAAAAATCGTAGGTTTATTTTGGTTTTAGTATTTAATTTTATTTTAATAAAAATATTTTATCATTTTATGAGAATCTTAATGAGTAATGTATGTAATATTATTTCTTTAATATTATGCATAGTTGCTTTTTATTTTGTACAGTATTTAATCTGGTGTGTAAAGTACGACTTACACACGGAAGACTAGATTATAGGTTCTTGTAGAATATAAGTATTTGTTCACAGTTTAGATGTAAATGGAAAAATCATTGGTATGACTGTAGCATAGAGTTTTAGTAGGTCTGTCCTGGTTATGAGAAACAGATAATAGCGTCGTCTATTGTTCCGATTCTTTGTGCTAGTACATTTTATATGTATTGAACGGAACAATATTGGGGTAATTAATTTTATACTAACTATATAAATTAATCCACACCCCAAAATTATTATGAATAGTGCTTATATTCTTAATCCTGAAATAATTATTAATTTACGTATATTTAATATTCGTTATTTTGATTTATTAGAGGGTCCGATTTTATATGAATCTATATTCCTGGTGAATTGAATAGTGGTATTATTTATATGGTGAATATTAATTATTGACGGAATTCACGTCTCAAATGATCGGGGTTGACGATACCCTCTTAAGGAAGCTTATAAATTTTAACCAGACCAAACCCTACAGGTGGATTTGATTATCCAACAGGCAAATAAATTAAGCAGAATGGCTTAAGAAATTTTAAGATGCCGATTAAACTAAATTGTCAATAATTAAATTTAATTGGCGAGTATCGAAAATCTTAATGTGGGGAGAAATGTTAAGCATTTAATAACATGAGCTGAATGCAAGAAGGTCTTGAGATTATATCTTAGAGTACAATTACAGTTCTTTAGTGGTGTAAACTGTAATTTAATATTTTATAAAAATTACAGAAACCGCTACAAGATTTTCATAATTATAGATAACGCTGTGAGGTTTACTTAATTGCGAAAACCGCTGGATGGGTCTCTGTGTTCTATTGAAAGTCTTAGTCATAATTACTCCACATGCCTCTACTGTAGCCCTATAAATATACGGGTAGGCTGAACTAAATTCATAAGTTATATTTCAAGACTATGGTTGTTCAAGTTCTGCCAGTACCAGTTCTTGAAGGATCGTAGCCCACACTACATTCGGGAATCGCATTAGAAATATAGTAGAAGGTCTAATCGGAGCTTTAACTCAAAAATCAAAGTTCGTAGTTGGAGAATCGACCAAAAGGTATTCATCCGAATTAACTATAGTGACACGGGTTTTGTTTTGGTCGTTCGACATCAAAAAAAATTTATCTAGAGCCTGTTTCAGCGATTACCCGTCCAATTTTATTTTTTCAAAAAATTATTTACAAATGAATGATATTTGCAGTTTGCCTCCAACAATTGCTCCCAAGACATGAAGTTCATTTATGTGTTGACTGGGTGGGAGGGCTCGGCAGTTGATTCTAGAATCCTTAGAGATGCAGTCACCCGACCTAACGGATTGGGGGGTCTCAATGGGTAAAGTTTTGAGATACTTCATTTGTGTACAATGTCTTACAAATGTTTTTCTTTAATTATAGTGTAGTGGAAGACAGGTTATTACTACTTAGTAGATGGCGGCTACACGAAGGTTTTTCTCTAATTATCGTTACAAATGTTTTTCTCTAATTATAGTTACCATCATTTTTATTATCGCTATCAGTATCGTTATCATCGTTATTATTGAAAGTCCATATTATTGTCATGCGTGTTTTGCCTGTATTACTTTGAGCACTATGTAATATTGTTGATTGTTGCAATAATGTGATAAAATTTGACAAATAAAATGTTCATAGGAATGGATAGCTAAGTTTCAAATACTGGGACAAAAAAGAATTAGAAGATGGACAATTCTAAAGCAAGATGCTTATGGACAAAGTGCGAAGAGGATGCATTGATTTTAGCATTGCTATGCATTGTTAAAGAAGGTTGGAAGGTGAATAATGCATTCAAAGTTGGGTATCTGTCCAAATTGGAGACTAAAATCTTAGAATTGCTACCAAGGACTGATCTTAGAGGTTCACCCCATATTGAGTCCAAGTTAAAATTATAGAAGCGTCACTACAACAGTGTTTCATCAATGTTGTCCTATAGCGGCTTTAGTTGGAATAAAACTAAAAAGATAGTAGATGTTGAAAGTGTCTGGGATGCATTTGTGAAGGTAAATTGATATATGAATACATAGTCTAGCATTTGCCATATGATCATTATACAAATAATTGTAGAAGTAATTTTATTTTTTGTTCGTTATAGCAAGAACATGACGCAAAGGGTCTACGAAACAAGTCATTCCCCTACTATGATTCATGGATGCAAATCTTTGGAAAAGATAGAGCATCTGGGAAATTTGCTGAAGGTCCAAATGAGGCTTTGAATAATATGGTAGATTCTACATTTTCGGATTGTTGCATGCCTACTATGGACTTTGAAGTAGTGGATGCAATGGAGACTATTGAAGGTGTAAGTGATAAGCCAATGGAGAATTCTGCCAAAAAGGTGAACAAGAAAAGATCGAGAGCATCTGAGGAAGTGGTTTGAAGGGTTAACTCATTTTGCTGATAAAATTGGAGAGCTAATTGGCTCAATTAATGAGAAGTTCGATCAGCAAAAATGTGAGATACTCGCATGATCTTGCATCAAAGCAGGCAACTTTAAATGAAGAGCTCATGAAGCTCTCTATATCAGTAGATGAACATCTGGATGCATGTGAGATCATAAATCTGTTAGGATTGGTATACTGAAAATCATGTTTTTAATTTTTAATTTTATTTAATTTTTTTATTTTATGAGAATCTTTATGAGTAATATATGTATATCATTTCTTTAATGTTATACATGGATGTCCAATATTATGTATAGTATTTAATATGGTGTATGGAGTACGTCTTGCACACAGAATATCAGATTTTAGGTTATTACAGAATATAAATTTTATGTTCACAGTTTAGATGAAAATAGATATATCATCAGTACGACTATGGTACAGAGTTTTAATAGGTTTGTCTTGGTTATAAAAAATAGATAATAGCGTTGTCTATTGTTCCAACTCTCTATACCAGTACACTTTGTGTGTGTTGAACGGAACATTTGGAGTAATTTGTGATGACCCGATTTCTAAACCTCTAGATTAAGGACGTTAAATCAACCAAAACTAGGTTTTTATATTAGGGTTAGATCGAGATTAAGAGTCTCAAAGGATTTAGCCTAGAATCGAATCTCAGAACCAAAAACCCTAGAACCCCATAAGAGAAAAGAAAATTACAGTTTGGTTCAAAACAATAACAAAATTTAAGGTAACAACCCAATATGAAGACGTTCACAAAATAACAAGGCTCTAAGTCCAAGGAATAGGAAAGCTAAGCACCAACTCAATAATTAAGAAGAAAATATACGCAAAGGCTTGATATTTCATAATTTTCAATAATTGCACGTTTATTCCCGAACTTTTAGATAATTACACTTTTAGCTCAAGACACCCTACAATTGGTAAATCCATGCTAAGTTACACACCTATGACGAAAACACAATAAAATTTCCACACAATCACTCTAGAAGTCATCAATAATCTTAGTCCTAACAAGTTACACGCAAGTCCCTCAATTCTCTTTATCTACACGAAAGTCTCCAAGGTAATTCTCATATATTTTCTACAACAAACACTAACTCATGAATAAATATATATAAAAATAACTGATTTTAGATTACAAAAATTAGCGACAGTTAGCCGATGAGATCTTAGGTCGCTAGAAGGATAAAAACCCTAACTCAACCCAAAAAACTTAATCTGACTTGAAAATCCTATAGAGACCAAATGCTTAGAGGCAAAGTCCTAATACTCAGAAAAGACTCCTAACATCCTAAATTAAGTAAATAACACAAAATATAAAGTTAAAAATAAAAAATTCTCATAATTATGGTAAAATAACCATTTTGCCCATAGTACAGCAAAAAGTCTTAAAAATTTAAATGTTGACACATGGACACCCTAAATCAGATATTTAGATATAATTAAATAAAAAAAGACAAAATAATAATTAAAATAACAAAAATTCCCTTGCATGGCTGGCCACATTGGGATTAGTGCACAAAAAGTTACCTTTTGCCTTTTTAAGCTTAAAAATAAGAAAAAAATTGTACAAATTAAGTATTATTATGACTCAAGATTTTTTAAACAAGTAATATGCATAATAATATAATAATATAGGTAAAAAAAAAGTAAACAAATTATTATTTAAAGTTCCTACATAATAAATAAGCCAAAAAGTCAATTCTTGTCAAACTAGCTTAATTTGACTTAAAAGTCTACACTTATTTAATTAATTGCTATAAAAATTATAATAATTTATAAAAATAGTAAATTAATTATAAAAATACTAAAATAATATATTTTAGTAGGATAAGACACCAAAAGATACACCAAATTAATTATTTTAGACATTTTCTTGCACAGTTTAACACCAAAACCTAGATTAAACTCCAAATTAATGCAAAATAAATTTTTAAGCCTCCCAGACATGCCCAGCGAAAATCCCTCTGCCCCATGATCAGAAAATGTCAATCACATTTGCCTTCTCCTTGCCATGCAACCAATGGAAATAAAAAGGGTTTAAAAAAATAAAATAAAACTTTCAACCATCATGAACTCCACTACCCTTCTTTCCTATAAATATAAGGCCAAAAATTCCCTTCCCTCACTACATATTTCAATCAAGAGAGCGAGAGATTCTAGAATATCAAAAGTGTTGAGTGTTCATCCATGTTTGAGAGAAGAAAGAAGAAGAATAAGAAGAAGGAGGGTCCAAGAATGGAACGTCTTTGGAGACCAAGGAGCATAAAGCTAAGTCCCTAGGCCATTCTTCATTCGTTAGGTCCTAAAATAAGTAAGTAAACTCCTTAAAATTCTCTGTCATTCTCCTACAAAATACTCCTCAACCCATCTCTATAAACACCTCTAAGAATAAGAAAACAAAAATTTATCAAAAAGACGTTGTAGGGCCAAAATAGGGACTATTCATGTTTAAATGGTTTTTGGATATGGTTGCATGTGTCTATTCTTGAGTTTAATGACTTGTATAGGTTCTGAAACTTTAATATATATGTGTACGTTACATGCATGCAAAGCAAATACACAAAATCTAAACATATTTTAAGCTAAAACAATCTATCCCTAAATGGCCTAATTTTCTGTATATTATAACTTTCTGCCATAAATTTTAAACTACTGTAACTAATTGTAGAAAAATGATCTAAATGTGATATTTATGTTTAGACCTAGATTTTTAAGTTCTCTTTCATACAATATTAGTTTGAAGTGATTTCGTTGGGTAGAACTCCTGATACAGTATTTTTACCAAAGAGTGTCAGATTCTGGCCACTTTGTATTACAAACATAAAAATCTAGGTTAGAATGAGAACCGAGCTTAGGTCAAAATATACAACTAGTAGATAACATATTTATCTTATTTTCCACCAAAAAAGAGCCACAAATAGGAAGCCTTGGTAGGTCAAAATTCTTTCCAAAGTCACTGTTGTGAATCAGTGACTGACAGAGCTCTCCGTCACATATTTTTGTAGGATCAGAAACTTATGTTTTTAATGGTCAAATTCAAAAATGGTTTTCATGATGAATGTAACTAAAATATTAAACTAGATACTGACCAAAAATCAGCATAAAATACCCTCGGATGGTCCTCTAAAGGTCTTGTGCCTTCTCTGTTAGAAACCAATTCTATTGAACATTTTTATACTGACTGAACCCATTTTATAAATTGATCAAAATCATCAACTTGTTCCAAACAACTAGTCTTAGCACAATACATGAAACTTGTAGGGTACACTTTAAGCTAAAACTATCCCAAAAATTAGACCCATAACCCATGATTTGATGCCCCAAAACTGAGGCCAACAAAGGCCCAAATGCTGTACTTTTCTCTATAAAGTGCTGAATGGTTTTCTCCAAATTAAAATAAATGAGCTTTTCGCCCTAGAATTTGACCTTAGTGTTAAACATGAAAGTTGTAGAAAATATTTTCATCTAATTAGTGTTCAAAAATCAAAAATTAACTCAATGTCTAAGTATCCCAGAACACTGTTGTAATTTTAAATTTGACACTTGAACATTTTTCTAAATTTGGCTAAGTATATAAGTGGCATGTCACATTGTGGAACTTGAATATATGGATTTTAAATGAATTATATGAGTGATTTGTGTATGAAATTGACAATTTTATAAATAAAAACCATGTTGATAGGTTGAATCCAAATCACATAAATTATTGCTTGTGCTTTATATACTTGTACTCTATGCACATAAGTTTACAATTCCATGCAAAGCAAACACAAGTCATTTTAGCCCACGTTATGATCAATTTATACGTAAGAATCGCAAATAGCAGTTGCATATGTCATATCATGTCATCATTGGGTTGGGTTTCGCGGGGTTCACCGTTTTATTTTGAGAAAAGAATGAAAATTGAACCTTAGGGTTGGTACCATGATTGATGGAATTAGAATACTATGATATTGGCTATATGCCCTGATTTTTTTTGGAATGGTTTTGCTCCAATTTCTAAATGCACCTTATTTTTTATGATGTATATTTTTAGTGAAGGCGGTTCGAGTGACGTAATAATAGGAGTTAGATTTTGCAATTTCACGTTTGACCTTGACTTGAAATTCGAGAGCTTGGGTGTTGATTGATCTACGCTCTTACCGTCAGTGATGACCCTGTTGGACACTTAGTCCGTTACGTAGTCATTCCATGGCTGAAGGAACGCTCTTTGTCGATCGGTAGACTTGGTCAATGTGATTGGGATCATGGGGTTTAGGATGGTTCACCTCGATTCAGGAGAACCTAAAATAACTTAAGTTTAAATTGGGTTAAAAAATAAAATTGGTTGCATCGCATTCATTTGCATCCCGCACTTGTATAAATGTCCTTATATATGCTTACCCTGTCGTAAATGCCAAATTTATTTCTCTCATTGACTATAAATTGTACTGGATGTTATATGATATGTGTTGTAGAATATTTTATTGTGAGTTTGGTTAGAAGGTTTAGGGAGTTTGCTTCTGAATTTTGGCTCATGACATTCATACCATAGGTGAGGAAGAAGGACTGTTTGAGGAGGTTACACCCATTGAAGAAGAAGGCTTTGAGGAACAGAGTGAGTGGTAGGAGCTAGCATACCCCAACAATGCGAATTGAAGAATTGAATTTCCTCCCTTTTCTGTTCTTTTGTTCAATTTCCACGGGCATATTATAATTTTGTTAAATTCTTTAGAAAACGGTAATCGTTATGTAATTTGAACAAGTTTTGAATCTTTAATGATATATTACTTATCATATGTAACTACAAATGCATGGCTAGAACATCTTCTTTAATTATAATTATGTATGTTCCAACGTGCTCAACAGACGAGGCGTCACATAATTAATTGTATACTAACTATATAAATTAATTCACACCCTAAAATTATTATGAATAATGTTTAAGTTCTTAATTTTGAAACAATTATTGATTTACGTATATTTAATATTTATTATTTTAATTCATTAGAGGGTGTGATCTTATATGGGTCTATATTCTCGCTTAGTTGGATAACGGTATTATTTATATGGTGAATATTAATTATTGACGAAATCCACGTCTCGAATGATCAGGATTGACGATACCCCTTAAGAAAACTTATAAGTTTTGACCGGGCCAAACCCTATAGGTGAATTTGATTATCCGGTGGTCAAATAAATTAAGCGAAAGGATTTAAAGAATTTTAAGATACCGATTAAATTAAATTTTCAGTAATTAAATTTAATTGGCAGGTATCAAAAATCTTAACGTGGGGTGAAATGATACGTATTTAATAACAGGAGCTCAATGCAAGAAGGTCTTGAGATTATGGGTCAAACTGCAATTATAGTTCTTTACTGATGTGAACTGTAATTCAGTGTTTTATGAAAATTGTAGAAATCGCTACAAAATTTTCACAATTATTGATACCGCTATGAGGTTTGCTTAATTGCAGAAATCGCTTATGGGTGTCTGTGTTCCACTAGAAGTTTTACTCATAATTACTCCACATGTCACTACTGTAACCCTATAAATATTCAGGTAAGCTGAACCAGTTTCATAACTTGTCTCTAAGACAAACTGTTCAGGTTCTGTCGGTACCAATTTTTGATAGATTGTAACCCATGCTACATTCAAGAATCTCATAAGGGAATACAATAAAAGGTCTAACGGGAGTTTCAACTCGAAATCAAATCATAGTTGAAGAATCGACCGATAAAAAGGTATTTTTCTAAATTAACTGTGGTTGCACGTATTTTAATTTTGATCGTTTGTCATCCAGAGTTATATCTGGAGCATGTTTCAGCGTTTTTTCGTCAAGTTAATTTTTATCCAAAATTATTTGTAAAAATAATGATCTTGACAGCTTTGCCTTGAAAAATTGGTATAAGAGCCATTTTATTTTTTGTTTACAATTATCGGGGTTGGGTAGTTTTAGAACTATACTAACTTGATTTTACAGGCGTTCTAATTTCAGTTTTATAATCATCATTTATTTCATGTTTGATTGAATGGTTTTGAATGATTATTATTCTTTTTAATCACAGGGGTTGACCGTGATAGATCGAATGTGAACTTTCGAGACATAGAATCGATGCAATAGCTAGTTTATATTCTTAAAATATCTATTTAGATTATTTAAGAATATATTGAATATCCAAGAACACGAAGAACGAAAACAGGACTTGCAGTGATTTTAGATTTTTACGGGCTATAGATCGCGGTAAGTTTTTAACGATTTTAAATGGTTTTTTATGAGATTTATGTAGTATTTATGCATTAAAAATAGCAGTAAAAATAAGTCAAAATAGCGAAAAAAATCAGCAAAATAGCACCATTATCAGCGGCTTTGCCAGCAACTGTTAGGCGAAAATTTTGATAATTTTTTGGTCATTTTTGGGTTTATTTTTTGAACAACTTTTTTTGCATAAAATAGCAGTAAACATATTTTCAAATACCATCTAAAAACTAGAAAAAAAATGGGCCCAAAAAAGAAAAAATAGACGGCAAAAACAGGCAGCATTCCAGCGGCGTCACCGATGTTCAGTGCTGTTCGAGGCATTCTTCAAAGCATCATGTGGTTCGATATTTGAACTATTTTTTTTAAATGAACACCAAAGAACCACCAGAAAAAATCCAAAAGGGCAGCAGAAACTGGCGGCGGCGCTGGTGGGGCGACGGTAACAACTTCAGGCAATTTTTCTGAAAAATTTCTTAGCAGAAAAATTTTACTTTTTGAGAGCTTTCTTTTGGTATAAAGAACTTCAAAAATGAAATTCGCATGCGGCGGCAAACGTTGCCTGAAGGTGGCAGCACATGGCGGCGCTGGCAGTGGCTCGGCTGTTCCCCGGGGCTGTTTTGATGGATTTTTGATATGTTTGATATTTATACGATATATCTGCATATATCGAACAGTATTATAAAATCCTGATGCAATCAGGATATAGAATCAGAGACGAATAGAAATTATTACAGCTTATCTTCAATAGGAGACTGAAATACTTTAACGTTTTACTTAAATCATAAAATCGGAATATATGCATATTGGATTTATATATATATGAACTGCGCGGATGATTGCATATCTGTTTTATTTATCCTGTTAATTTAATTAATTTGAAATTTTAGTTTTAATTAAAATATTTTGAATGTAAAGATATTTTATTTTTTTACAAAATATCACGTTTAAGATGATTTTTCATAAAATCAGTTATCTTGAAAAAACGTGAGAATTAATTCTGAATTTTTGGATTAATTAAATAAAAAAATATTTAATCAAAATAAATTATTATTTTTCAAAAAATATGGAACAAAAAATAAAATAAATAAATGTTCTTAATCACTACCTTGGCTAAAAAGTTAAAAAAAAACTGTACATTTATTAAATTTTATTTGTTACGTATTTAAACACGAAAAAATAGTTTGGCAAATCGAAATCTTTGGAATTGTGTACACGGAAAGATATTTGATTCTTTCAAATTGTGTAGTTTTCAAAATTAATAAATTTATTTTAATTAAATAAATTTTTATAACCCTCAAAAATATTTTAAAAATCAAAGTGAGAGAGATAATTTATTCATAGATAAATTTCGCAATCTTCATCACCAGTTTGTAGGCGATACAATTAAATCTTGCGTGTTGACAGTAGGCCTTTTCTCCTCATCAGACAGATTAATTACCGTATCGCCAGTACAAACCTCATTTAGGTATAATTCTAGATAATTGTTAATATGGATTATTTTTCCATCTGAATGGTTCATTGCGAAGCGATTGATTTGGAATTTGATGATAGTTAACACTTAACTATATATAATAATATTATCTCCATATGAGTCACTGCTATTATATACTCGACCGAAACTCTGTCAGCTATTTAGTTTTACTTGGCAGGGTCAGTTGTCTAGATAGTAAAATTAAAAAAAATTGGCATGTCTGAACTAACGATGGATAGTAGACGTCCTTCCATTTAGGCATACTATTCACAGGATTTTAGGCTGCTGACGAATTAATTTTAAAATGGTAGAGGGAATCAAATTAAATTAAACTCAAAGTTTTGCTCGTCATAATTAACAGTTATTTTAATTATGTGATTCTTAAGATTAAAATGTGTTTCAACCCACTCGCTTCTATACTCAAAGAAAACAAACTTACATGGCCAAATTATGTTAACTGAAAATGAAACTTGGATATTGTCTTAACTGTCGAGGATTACAAGTTTGTATTAACCGAGATATGTCTACCGGTACCTGATGTGGGGGCGACTGAAAGGGAAACTCAGGCCCATCAGAAGTGACAGAAAGTTGACCAGATGGCTCGCTGTTATATTTTGGCTTCAATGCCAAATATTTTACAGCATCAGCATCAGTCTATGCTTAGTGCCTATGACATGATTATGAACCTCAAAGATATGTTTTGGGATCAAAATTGTGCTACTAGTTAGGTGGCCATGAGATCTCTAATGAATTGTTTGAGCTGGTTCATTCTGTTGTGTGTGGTCCTATGACAATCTGAGCTAAATGTGGCTTTAAATACATTATTAGTTTCATTGATGACTACTCAAGGTATTGATATATTTACCTGATGTACCGTAAGTCTGAATGATTTGAAAAATTTTAAAAATTCAAGGCGGAGGTAGAGAAGCGTCTGGGTAAAAGTCTCAAATCACTATGATCCGACCGTGGTGGGAAATACCTCTTTGGAGAGTTTAAGGACTACTTGTCATCAAAGGAGATTACATTCCAGTTGATTGCACCTGGCACTCCGTAGCAGAATGGTGTAGCAGAAAGAAGGAATATAACTCTTATGGAGATTGTAAGGTCCATGATGAGTTATTCAGGTTTAGCCGATTCATTTTGGGGACTCTCTATAGAAACAACGGTTTACATTATGAACTTTGTACCTTCTAAGTCAGTACCTTCTAAGTCAGTACCTTCTACTCCCATAGAATTGTGGACTAGGCATAAGCTTAGTCTGAAACACATTCGAATTTAGAGGTGTCCAACACATGTGCTGAATGGGAACGCAGGTAAGTTATAACTGATGATAAAAGTCTATTTTTTGTGGAGTATCCCAAAGGAACGAATGGTGGTCTGTTTTATAATTCTAATGATCATAAAGTCATTATTAGTACCAATGCCCGATTATTAAAATATGATTATATTATAGATCACAGGCCCAATAGCAAAATTATTTTGAAAGAACTTAGAGAAAATACCAATAGAATGGAAAAGGAACCACATGTCACTAATATTTTATTATCTCTTCATAGTAAAAAGATTATCGAAACAGATGCAAATCATGAACAGGGTGCTGAAGCATAGGGTTCAGATTCTACACGACGTGTTACTGCTAGTACACTGACACAGGTAGTACCTTGTCGTAGTAGGAGAGTTGTTCATCAATCTGATCAGTATATGTTCTTGGGAGAGTTTTTTGACAAGATCCTGACAAAACTAGATATCAAACCCTGTAACTATAATGAAACACTTCAAGATAAAGATGCAGATCTTTGATAAATGACAATAAATTCAGAGATGAAATCTAGGTATTCTAATTAGGTCTGAAAACTTGTAGAACCACCCGAATGGATAAAATTTATTGGATGTAAGTGGATATACAAGAAGAAGAGAGGAGCAGACAAGAAGGTTAAAACCTTCAAAGATAGGCTTGTACAAAAGGGTTCACTTAGAAAGAAGGGATCGATTATGAGAAAACTTTTTTGTCGGTAGCCATGCTTAAGTCTAGTTGGATTGTCTTATCCATTGTTGCTCATTTCGATGATGAAATTTGACAAATAGATGTCAAGAAAACTTTTCATAATGGAAGTCTTGACGAGTGTATCTATATGGTAAGACCAGACGGTTTCATAGCAAAGGGCCATGAGCACATGTTGTGCAAGCTTAAGAGATCCATTTATAAACTTAAGCATGTATGAGGTCTTAAAACACTTAGTTTGATCAAGTCATAAAGTCTTATGATTTTGATCAGAGTCCGAATGAGTCCTGTATATACAAAAGGTGTGACGAAAGTATGGTAATCTTCCTAGTACTTTATATAGACGATATCTTGCTCATTGAAAACGATGTGGGGGCATTATCTATGGTTAAAGTATGATTATCTGGGCAATTCGATATGAAGGACTTTGGAGAAACCAGTCACATTCTTGGGATCAAGTTTGTGTGAGATCAAAAACAAAAGATGTTGGACTTATTATAAGTAAAGTATATCGATGATTTCTTTACTCGTTTTAGCATGCAAGATTTGAAGAATGTGTTTCTCTCTTTCAAGCATGTAATCATTCTATCTAAGGATTAATGTTCTATGATACCTGCTGAGATAAAAAAGATGAAGACGGTTTCTTATACTTCGGCAGTAGGAAGCCTCATATATGCTATATTTTGCACTAGACCCGACATCTGCTTTGCTGTTGGTATGGTTAGCAGATATCAGTTTAATCCAAGACAAGAGCATTGAACTGCGATAAAAAATATAATCAAGTACCTAAAAATGACTAAAGATTGTATGTTAGTTTACCAAACAGATAGTCTAGTACCTTTGGGATATACATACTCAAATTTTTAGTCTGACAAGGATTCCTGCAAGTCTACCTTAGGATGTGTATTTACCTTAGGAGGTGGGGCTATAAGTTGAATGAGTATCAAGCAGTCTTGCATTACTGATTCCACTTTTGAGGTCAAGTACGTGCCAGCTTCTGAAGCGGCCAAGGAGGCCGTTTGGCTCAGGAACTTTCTGTTGGATTTAAAAGTAGTACCTTCAGTTCAGTCGGCAATACACTTTATTGTGATAATAGCGGAGTAGTTGTAAACTCGAATGAGCAAAGGGACCACAAGAAAGGAAAGCACATTGAGCTTAAGTATCACATGATACGAAAAATTATACAGAGAAGTGGTGTAGCTGTGACCAAGATTGCATCAGGAGACAACCTTGCAGATCCTTTTATAAAGAGTTACAAAGAGCTACAAAGAGCTTACGGGCTAAGATTTTTGATAGTCATGTAGAGTCATGTAAAGGGCATGAGAGTCAAATGTATAGTAGCATAGTTTTGAATATAAGTGGGAGATTGTTATGGTTGGTATACTGAAAATTATATTTTTAGTATTTAATTTTATTTTAATAAAATAAATTTTTTTATTTTATGATTAATTTTATAGTAGCATGGTTTTGAGTAATGTATGTATATCATTTCTTTAATATTATGCATGGATGTTCAATATTCTGTATAGTATTTAATTTGGTGTGTATAGTACGATTTGCACACAGAAGATCAGATTTTAAGTTCTAACAGAATATAAGTTTTATGTTCACAGTTTATATGGAAATGAACATATCATCGGTACGACTGTGGTATAGAGTTTTAGTAGGTCTATCTTGGTTACAGAAAAAAAATTTAAAAAAAATATCATTTATTGTTCCGACTCTCTGTGCCAGTATACTTTGTGTGTATTGAACGGGACATTTATGATAATTAATTTTATACTGACTATATAAAATAATTCACACCTCAAGATTATTATGAATAGTATTTGTACTCTTAATCCTGAAATAATTGTTGATTTGCATATATTTAATATTCGTTATTTTGATTCATTAGATGGTGCGATTTTATGTGGGTCTATATTCTCAGTGAGTTAGATAGCAGTAATATTTTTATGGTAAATATTAATTATTGACGAAATTCATGTCTCGAATGATTGGGATTGACGATACCTTCTTAAGGAAGCTTATAAGTTTTGACCGAACCAAACTCTACAGGTGAATTTAATTATTCGGTGATCAAATAAGTTAAGAAGAAGAGTTTAACGAATTTTAAGATGCCGATTAAATTAAATTGTTAATAATTAAATTTAATTGGCGGGTGTTGGAAATCTTAACGTAAGGAGAAATGATAAACATTTAATAATAGGAGCTCAATGCAAGAATGTCTTGAGATTATGGATCAGAGTGCAATTATAGTTCTTTAGTGGTGTAAACTGTAATTTAGTATTTTATGAAAATTCTAGAAATCGCTTCAAGGTTTTCATAATTACAGATACCGCTATGAGATTTGCTTAATTGCGAAAATCGCTGATGGGTGTCTGTGTTCCACTAGAAGTTTTACTTATAATTACTCCGCATATCCCTACTGTAGCCCTTTAAATATACGGGCAGGCTAAACCAGTTTCATAACTTGTCTTCAAAACTAAAGCTGTCCAGGTTCTGCCGATACGAGTTCTTGATAGATTGTAACCCATACTACATTCAAGAGTCGCATAAGGGAATACAGTAGAAGGTTTTATGGGAGTTTCAATTTGGAATCAAATCGTAGTTGAATAATCGACCGGTAAAAAGGTATTCTTTTAAATTAACTGTGGTTATACGGGTTTTAATTTTAATCGTTCGTCATCAAAAGTTTTATCTAGAGCTCGTTTTGGCGTTTACTCATCTAGTTAATTTTTACCGAAAATCGTTTGCAAAAATAATGATATTGACAGTTTTACCTCCAACAAAGTCATGATGCACAAAAGCTTGATGTATTTTTCAGCTTGTCTCATGATGACAAAACTCGTTGGGTGGTTAGATTGCTTAGTAGGCTAGGAAGATAGAAAGGTAGCAAATAAGATGAAAGGAAATGATTTTTGATATAGAAATGTTTTTTGGGGGTGATATCCAGCTTAGGACCGATATTTTTGTATAGTTAAGTATTTACTCCCAAATGGATGTACAAAGCTACAAGGGTGGTAAGTAAGATGAAAGAACTTGTCTTTTGTTGAAAGTAAGTTGGAAAAACTTGTCTTTTATTGTAAGTAAGATGAAAGAATTTGTCTGTTGTTGTAAGATGGAAGAACATGTGTAGTTTATTTTTTTGAATACTTTGACAACATGCTTTTAACATTTTATTTGAATTTTGCAGCCTTGTTTGCATGTGCAAATTTATAGAATGTTTTATACTTTATTTGGATTCTTCATTTGTATGTTTCGAGTAACAAATGTGCATGAAGTTGCATATTGAAGACACATTTGACTCTGTGTTAACTTTAGCTGACTCCAAGCTTTGTTGTTTGCTATGCCTCGAATGGCGTTGTTTGCATACTAGGGGTTAAGCTTTGCTAATGCTACATTAAATGGAGTTGATTTATTGTGACAGCAAATAGTGATGAATTGAATTATTAACTGATATTGGTTTGTAGCTTATTTTATGCTCATATAAGCAATGGACAATTGGACAAACAGAGAGGAATAAAGGGCAGCATTGCTAATGTTGTTTGTACTAATTGTTTAAACCAAAAAATAAGAGTTTGTAAAAGAAAATAGAAATTATAAGCTTGCAATAAGAAAATGTAAATTATGAATTTATTAGCTTATTTTAAAATTTTAAAAACATATTTATTAGTTTTTTTTACTATCAGGATAATCATAAAAATTAACAAATATAATCCTATCTCACATTATCCAATTCCACTCAAAACAAATATGAGTTTTTGTAATCCATTAAATAATCCAACTCAAATCAAACACAAAAAAATTATAATCCTACCTCATTTGTAATCCCGCCTCATTACCAATCCATACACTAATCGCACCTCATTACTAATCCCTCTCATAATCTTATCCTTTAAAACAAACATGCCTTATGTGTTTCACCATTAGCCAGTTTGACGTTCAACAAGTGGCCGATTAGCGCTGCCTTTGTCCTCCAATGAAGTGCCCTATGAACAATTTGCTGTGCTGGTTTAAAGTGCTGATGGATCCTAGTTTGAAGCGACTGAACCAGACGCGAGTTGATCCTTTCAAGGTAGTGAGGAACGCTCGGCACATGATCTCATCTGGGACCGCATGTAGGTGCATAAAAGCTTTGTAGGTCTCCAAGTGGTCTAGAGGGCTTTTTGTTCCATGGAAGGCTTCCATCCATCTGGGGCATCTTGAATTTCATTGGCAAAGGCTCAATCGTGATTACCAAGGAGAAGGGGAGGTTGGTTCTTTGTATGAGTTCGTCCACGCCCCCAGCCTTCTTGTCCTTTACAGCCTCCATGACATTTTGAAGTTGCTCCCTTATTCGTCTCATTTCGAGTTCAATAGTGGCGGTAACTTTAGACCTGATGTCTGGGTAGGCCTTCCCCACATGGTGGGGATCTCCCACCTCTAGACCTGTTTACCGACTTTCCACCTCCTCTCGATTGTGGAGGTTGTTGACATTGCCCTTAATCCTTTGTCCCTAGCCTGGGTAAGCATCATCTTTAGCTGAGTTGGGCTAGCTTAAAGCTTCGTGGTTCTGAGGGGTGAGGTTGGCCGGAGTGAGGTTAGCATCACCGGCCTCTGGTGGCTCGGCTGGGATGGATGGTGGGCCTATTACTTGATCCTCAAATCGCTGGTGAAGGACGCGTGTCTGTTGCGCCAGTTCCTGGACTAGGTGGGCCAGGTCAGCCAGTTGTTGATTGACGTGTGAGTCAGTGGCACCATTCACCGCTGGGAGACGCTGGCGGTTGTTGTCGGAGGTCATGGCCCGGGTTTCTACCATCGAGTGTACCAAGAGAAAGGAAAGCAGTTCCCACAAACGACGTCAAATGATGGTACCTTGACGGCTGAACCAAGGGTATCGGGCTTTGACCGACTATAAAGCTCTTTTGACTGGACTTGAAAAGACAACGTCAAAAATAGTACTAGCGGGGTACTGGTCGAATACCTTCTGATGTTTAATTCAATTTTTTGTATATAGTAAGTTGCTAGTTGAGATGTAAGGATTAACTGAATGCATACCTCAGCCAGAGAGAGCTAGGGTTAATATAGAAGGAAACCCTCCACTGGATTGAATTAGATCCCATGGATTACACCTGAAGAGATTATTATGATCCCAAAAAAGTAGCCTCCTAATAAGGCGAGCACGTGTCTTGAATCATCGGAGGGTATCATAGGCAAACTTGGCACCTGTTACTCGGTCGTTCTAGCCAACCGACCTACTCGGGCCAAGGTCCGTACAACTCGGTCGGGCATCTTCATTCAAGCTCGGTCATCCCTCGGTCGGATATTGTCGACTCCATCAGTAATAACATAATTAAATATCATTAACAATAATATTAAAATGTGTACTTATTAAAAAAATATTCATAATACATAAAATAGTGATTATGATCATAAATATTTTAATTTATTTCTTATAAAATATAAATATATATATAAATATAAGTATATATATAAAATTAAAATTCGTCGTATATTAAAATGCAATAACTAATATATTATTATAAGCGAGTTGAGCTGTTGACTAATTGAAAAAATACAAATCACAATTATTCCATTTTTTTTATTTTTTTCATTCAATGCACTCAACCTAACCCAACACACTCGGATTGGACTCAATTGACAAATTTGAACAAATTAATGAATTATTTGCACTCTTACTGTTTTATAAGTCCAAGGCAACTCGTAATTTGAATATATTATGAAAATTTAATCCCACTCATTTAGCAAAAACAACATTAAATCAAAGCATTATGATGTCGAGCCACTGTATTTGGTCTCACAAAGAAATTTGATCTAGCAGCCAAAATAACTTTTTTATGGTGATCATTAGCCTTACTACTAGAAACTACATTTTGTGGCCAGTAGTAAAGAAACAAAACAAAATAAAATAAAAATTCATTTTCCCCATTTTTATTAAGAAATGAGAGCAGCAGTACATCAAGTTGTTCAGAGGATTTTCCTTTCAAACTCCTATAACTTGATACCAACTACAACTTTCAATGAAACAAATCCAACTTCTTACTTGACTACCATATAGGAAAAAAGTGAAGAGAAAAAGAACATTTTTCTTCCAAGCAGACTTTGAAACTTCCAATGAAGATACTTTGAAAAGAACAACTTTTGATTCAAGCTCCAGAAAGACATGGAGCCAACGCTCCTCGCCCTAATCCTTGTACTTCATCTCGGACAATAAGAATCCGGGCATGTCAAATGAGCCTGCAAACTTCTCGACATCTGCCTTGAGCTCTTCAACGTCCTTGTTGTTTACCAGACCCTTGTTGAAGTCCTTCAAGAGCTTTCCGTGCTCCTTTTGGATCTTCAAAGTGGTGGTCACAGCACGGTGGAGGAACTCCCCGATCTGCTCAAAATCTTTCTCAACCAAACCTCTAGAAGTCATAGCCGGTGTACCTGTGAACGGATCAAACAAAGAACTGCCGTTGTTAACCTTTAAAAGTCTTAACACCGCGATGCTGAACTACTGATTTTTGATTAATATGTCAATTAAAAACAAATGAACGCTTCAAAGTTCTAAAAAATTTGAAAAAAAAAAATAGACAACCAATTTGCCCACTGCTTAACAAGTACGGGCAACCCACCAACTCTATCTGGGTCACTGGACACATAACTTGGTGAATACAGGCAAGCAACTTAACTTTCATCTCAAGCAGCGGCAGATCGAAGGGCACAGGGGCGGGGCAATTTTTTAAAAAAAATTTAGTTTTATATATTAATTTATATTATTTTATGAATAAAACAAGTCTTTCAGTGTTTTTTATGAGCCTTTGGCCCCAATCGTGAGATCTGGGTCCCTCCACTAATCTCAATTATCCTTTAAATTCAACTTTGACATCAAAGTATTGAATTAAACAACCGCAGATCACCTACCTAGGAGTCGAACAAGAGCCATTTTGGGTAAATTAGTCATAAATCTCAGGTAACGAGGTACAGGGGTTTGAGCTGAAATATTCAGTAAGAACTGATACTTTCAAGTTCATCTCACTCCACACTACCAGTGAACCAGACTTTTATAAGAGAAAATCCTCTCATGGTCAAGTAAAACTTGTTACAGGATTTTTGTTAAAACTCAAAGAGGACTCATATCTTCTATCAATAAATGACACCTTAAAGTTAACGATTCTTACCAATGCGTACCCCTCCGGGGGCCAAGGCACTACTGTCGCCAAATACAGCATTCTTGTTCACAGTTATATTGCACAAGTCACATAGTTTCTCAACCTTGTTGCCTGCAGCAACAACTAATTAGATTCCATGAATATAAATTGATGTTCGGCTCATTTTTTGTATCGAATTTTTTGAGCGAGTTTGTCTTTAAACCATTATTGCTTGGTTAGCAAATTTTTAGAACAAATGATGTAACCTTAGTCAATTAAGTACCTTAGACTAAAACAAAAACCATTATTTCTTTGAATATCTCAAAAAATTCAAACCAAAAATTTTAAAAACCGAACATATATCTGGACTTTCTTTGTAAATTTTGTTTTGAGAAATTCTCAAAAAATTTTCAGAAAACAAAAACAAAGATAGCCCATTATTTTCACCTAAAACCTGCAGAAATTTAGTCCTTTTACCAGTCAATCCAAGAGGACGAAGATCCCATAGCACAAGGTGGTTCTCGGTGCCTCCTGTTACGAGCTTGTAATCTTTGCTCATCAAGTAGTTACCAAGGGCAACCGCATTGGCCCTGACTTGCCTAGCATATGCCTTGAACCCGGGACTCATTGCCTGCTTCAAAGCAACAGCCAAAGCACCAATCTGGTGATTGTGGGGACCACCCTGGAGGGAAGGGAAAACGGCAAAATTGATCTTGTCTTCAAAGTCATAAACCGCGTCTTCCGGCTGCCCTTTCTTGGTAGGTTTAGGACCCTTTCGGTAGAAGATCATACCAGCCCTAGGGCCCCTCAGGCTCTTGTGGGTAGTGGTGGTGACTATGTCACAATACTCAAACGGATCTGCAGCTTCCTACAACAACAGGAAAAAAAATTATATACCACCTAGATCCACATGATCTACCTCAATAGTCAAGAAGTTAAAATCCACCAGAAAAATATATTTTTCTTATAGTTTGATGGTCTTATATTTTGCATTAGAATGGCTTGTCTGCATTGGAATCTGGGAATTTGTTTTCTTTTTGAGTGCATATTTGACTCCCCAATTTCAAATTTTTTAAAAGTTACTGATAACGAAATATAAGAGGATTAAGAAAAAAATAGAGTACACGTGTCAATGTAGATCTCACGATTACCCACCACTAGATCTGGTCATCCAGACACTTCTAGAAGCCAATTTCCACATAACACAATTTCTGTACATGAAACGTAAGATAGGCCGAGCTTTGCTTCTCGTAAAATTTCAATGAAAAATGAATTCAATACAATCATAGTAGTTAACAAAAGGAAACCAACCTTACTAATACATTTTTGGATCCCATGCCACAATTCACTCCTAAACTCATAAAGTCCAAATCATGTATATTCAAACTTTTATACAAATTAACTATCAATTCCATTAGTTGCAAGCCAAAATACTTATAAAAACAAAAGGTACTTGATAAGCTCGTCTTAAACAGTAAAATGCATAGCAGAAGTAAGAGAGAACCAGAAAGAACTACAGGAATTAAATTCATAACAACCAAATGGCAGTATGCACTATGCAGAAGCCATTCAACCAAACAAAATATCTGTCACAAAAGAACAAAGACGACCAACAAAACCCAGATCAGAACTCGTAATTAACCAGCTCTAGGGCTAGGAACGGCTATTGGGAGGGGCCGGAGAAGAAATGTGGTGGGACAAAAAGATCAGGAAGGCGCGAGGAATATATTGGGCATAGCTTATAAACTTCAAAAGGATAAAACTAATAAGAGTTAGAGAAAATATTACTGAAGTAACAAATATTGGTGGATGAATTATAAAAATTGAAAATATAAAATATAGAAAATATAGATGAAAAATAATAAAAAAAATATAATATTTATATATTTTAATCTTGTATATTTTAAAAATACACTTTATCTATATATCTATATATAAAAATGTATTTATTTTATGTAAAGGCACATGAAAAATTAGATCGTTTAAGTAAATACCGTTCTCGCTTCATAAATTATCGGGTCAAAAAATGTGTATATGACGGAATGTCGTCCAGCCCGTCGTACGGGAGAAATTACCATCCTTATCTACGGCCCCACTTCAATACAGATCCAATACAAATCAAGAACATGACAAACACACAGACCCAGAACTAACACTACGTCACAAAGCACCATAGCAAAATCTCAAACGTAAAAAGAAATCGTTTCAAAGCCCAAAAGAAGCTAAACATTCCACGCCAAACAAAGATCAAAACCTCCACAATTTAGACTAATCCAACCAGAATTCACAAACCACACAAAAGGAGATACAATGTCGGCAACGAGAGAAAGAAACGCACCTGGGCAGCAACAAGGCCACTGATATGCGCCATATCACAAAGCAACAACGCACCGACCTTATCGGCAACGGATCTAAACCTCGCGTAATCCCAATCCCTAGGGTACGCACTCCCTCCGCAAATGATCAATTTCGGCCTGAAATCCATCGCCTTCTCCTCCAACCGATCGTAATCGATATATCCACTTTTCGAATCAACCTTGTAGGGCAAGCTCTCGAAGTAAATCGAGGTCGCCGAGATCTTCTTCCCGCCGGAGGTGTAATAGCCGTGCGTCAAGTGGCCGCCGGAGGGGAGATCGAGGCCCATGATGCGATCGTGGGGGTTGAGCACCGCCGTGTAGGCGGCGAAGTTGGCGGGGCTGCCGGAGTAGGGCTGGACGTTGACGCCCCACTTGGTGGGGTCTAGGCGGTAGGCCTTGAGGGCGCGGCTACGGCAGAGGTTCTCGATCTCGTCGATGAACTCGTTGCCGCCGTAGTAGCGGTTGCCGGGAAGGCCCTCGGAGTACTTGTTGGTGAGGGCGCTGCCGAGGGCCTCGATGACGGCGAAGGAGGTGAAGTTCTCGGAGGCGATGAGCTCGATGCCGCGGCTCTGCCGCCGCTTCTCCTTCTCGATGAGGTCGTGGATGTCGGGATCCACCGTCTGTAAAGAGGTGTTACCCCAGGCGTTCACGGGCTCCATTGTTGAAGAAAGAAGAGAGAGAGAGAGAGAGAGAGAGAGAGAGAGAGAGAGAGAGAGTGGGGGGGGGGGGGGGTGGAAAT
>JAOTRH010000027.1:5921011-5946096 GCA_034768845.1 Heliamphora exappendiculata
AAAATAAAATATCTAAAGTTTTTTTATTTAATTAAAATTAATTAATTAAAAAAATTTATTTTTATTTTCTATCACAAAATATTTTAATTAAAATTAAAATTTTGAATTAATTAAATTAACAGGATAAATAAAACAGATATACAATTATCTACGCATTTCATATATATATATATAAACATGATATGCATATTGTTCGATTTTATAATCTAAATGAAAATATTGAGATGTTTCAGTTTTCCTAAGAGAATCAGCTGTTTCAATCTATGTTCGCTTCTAATTTAGTGTCATTATTGCATCAGTCTCGTATACATATGAAAATCAACACAAAGCAACTCCGGGAGAGAGAAATCGCCCGACCACCACTAGCCACCGTCGGCGCTGCCTTGCTGCGGCTTCTGTCGCCTCATCTGGGCTCCGTTTTCGACGAGCTTTATATCGTTGGAAAGCTCTCAACATATGGGTTTTTTCTGTCAAAAAAAATTGCTGGATAATTGCTCGAAAAACGGCCAAAAAATGGCCTGAACCTCAAAAAATGCTGCTGCCCGCCACAGCATTACGCAGCTAACTTCCCGGGGGTTTTTCGACCTCTTTCCAAACTCGGTTTTTGAAATACTTATATCAAAAGAAAAATCTCAAAAAGTGCTATTTTTCCATGAGAAAACTGCTCAAAAACAGCCTAAAAAATTGCCGAAAACACCGTCCAAAACTGCTGCCGCCGCACCCAGCGCCGTTACCTTGAACCGCCAACTTTCCAAGGCCATTCTTATCTCATCTGAACTCCGTTTTCGACGTATTTTATATCATTGAAAAGCTCTTAAAAAATAAAAAAAATTTGTCAAAAAATTTGCTCAAAAACAAGCCATAAAACTGTTGAAAAATTGCATAAAAGCTGCTGCTATAGCGCCAGCGACGCCAGAAAAAACCGTTATCATTTTTTTCTTTTTTAATGCACTATTTGGCCCAGTTATTTTTTTTTATTTTCGACAGTATTTTGAGGTATGTTTTATTACTATTTTATGTAAAAAAAACTTATCAAAAAATGGCTCAAAAAATCATAAAAACTGTCGCTGAACTGCCGCTGGCAAAGCTGCCGAAACTGGACTATTTTGGTAATTTTTCCTTGCTATTTTGACTTTTTTACATGCTATTTTTTACATATAAATACTATAAAAAACTCACAAAAATTCGTTTAAAATCATGAAAAACTTACCATTACACCACTGGAACCCACGACCTCCCCATACCACCACAGAACCTCCACATCACTACCATGACCCATTATGGCCACATTGAACCATCCCGGAACCACCATCCAACAAAAATTTCTTCTCTAAATATTTAAAAAAATGGGTTCACCGAGCCGTTTTCGGCCATCCAGAGCCACCACCACGGTCCACTATTTTTTGTTGCCGAATCCATGTATAGGATCACCTCGCAACCACCTTCGCATAGCCACCAACTGCTATCCATTCCAACGTCCGAATTGTTTGAATAGAGGGTCCAAAGTTGGATAAAAAAGTCATAACCTTTCTTCTCCTTTTTCCTGTGCCTGTTCTCCCCTGTTTGCATGCATGCATGGCTTCTGTCTTTAAAAAAAAAAAATTGCTTGAGAAACAAAAGTTAGATTTTTGAACTTGAGATAAAAAAAAATTTAAGATAAAAATTTTAAATGTCGAAAAATAAAAATAAAAATTTAAAATTTGTGAAAATAAAATAATTTAACAAAAAATATGATTTTTACTAAAATTAGTATTTTTATGTGTTTATCTAAATTTGGGAATTTCTCAACAAACTTGATTAAATAAAGTCTCTGCTAAAGTTGATGAGTCATTTGATATCTTAGTTAGTTAAAAAAATTTTAATTTACTGCTTTATAAGGATATGTGTACCATGATCGATGATGATATTATTGTGGAATTGTGGATATTATAAAGAATAAAAAAATAATAATTTAAACAGCATCCCGATTATTGAGAACGATAAAGTATACCAGCGGTGGGACGATATAAGGGCGACGAGTCACGACCAGGTGACTACGAAATAATTATCTCCAATTTATGTAGTGTAGCTCCCTAAATTGTTGGTAAAATCGTTAAATGTTATCATTTTTAAAATAAAAAATGAGAATTAACTCAATATCTTAGGCACTTACACTAGCTTATTGAAATGTTGTAATTTGTGAATTCAAATAACGCGTAATTGGAAGAATAATGGCAGTTGGAAGAAATTTTTGTGTTTTTCTTTTGTAAATTTGTAAATATTGCTACTCTATCTCCTATGACATAAAATAGTAAGGTGAATGCCGCATACATGCATTTTTAGTATGCTCTAAGAATTTTTATAAAATAACTGAAAAAAATTGGATAAAAACTTGAATTCAAGTAATTTATTTTCTCATCCAAAATCACAAAAAAGGGCTTACCTTTTAAATAAACAATTTAAAATTTCATTTGCTCAAAAAGTTTTTTTCTTCTCAAGTTCCATTAAAATTTTGAATAACTTTCTTTTATAAATAAATAGAAATTTAACAAGTTTTGAATAAAATCCTTCTATAACAAACAAAAAGTTTTCAAAAGAAGGGAATTTTTTTTTTTAAAAAAAGAAGCCTTTAGTCGGTTTTAACTTACTACCCGGTCATGGACGCTATTTGCAAAAATAGGCAATAATAGAAATTGTATCAAAACAAAAGTTTTAAAAATACCAGAGCTTATGACACTTTACACCACTTTTATGTGCTTTATAATATTTTAAACATATCGTTAAATTTGGGTAGACCATCATAATAATAGGAGTATCTTTTGTATACTGTAGATCATGGACCCCATAGCATGGACACCTTTGGAGATTATCGCCTCACCCATCACCTATAACAACCTTTTGGGAGCCGCTTAAAGCAAACCCCTAGATCTAGAAGCATATACGTATCCTATTAATGGAGGCGCTGGCAAATTTTTATATGAAGAAATGATAAAAGTAGACGATGAGAAACTGTTTTACCTAAATACTATGAAAACAACAATGGTTAGACATCGTCTTCAAACTAAATTGCATGTGTGAAAAGGTCTTGTAAAGGATGGATGATATGGGGCACTACTAAATGTTATTGAATAAGACAACAACAAACAGACACGACACTAATTAGCCTCCCCCAAACTTTGCCCCAAATCCCATAAACCTTCTTATGGTGGAACTTATACAAAAACCAATAGCAAATCCAAATGAGTTAGGACAAGCTCATGCCCCTGTCATCATAGATTCAGACTCAGATCCAAACGAAGATCCCTCCGAGCCATCTACATGGGACATGATTTTAGAACCATTAGTTAATGGGCATAGTAAGGGGTAGGTCAGAGATGGGAGACGAGTAGTGTTTTGAGTTTTTGGGTATAGTTTTGGGGGTAGCATCTTAGATAGTTGATAGTTCTTTTTGTTTTGTCATACTTATACCTAAATGACATAATCTTGTAAAAGTGTTATGTATCTATGAAACTGTTCTTGACTGCCTTATTTTGAAAACTTCTTCTAATTTATGAGAATTCAAAATAATACCTTATATGAAATCATGATGCTTACCTTTTAAATCCATTATTAAGACTAAGTTAATTTGACATAGATCTACTAACATGGTGAATATGCGTAGAACAAGCTAAAGTGGAATCATAGACAAACTCATGACGCAAGTGAACATGCAAATGAATGTGATGCGCCAGATGATTTATGAGTTAGCCTAGTTTCATGAGCAAGTCAGACCGCAACAAAATCCAATTCCCCCTAATCACATTCATAACAATCCACCACCGTTTGTGCGCCAAGGTCAAGTCCAAAATCCCATAATTCCCCAAAACCCAATAGAAGGCCGAAAGTGAGAGAATTCTTAAAGATGAAACCGCTGTCTTATAAAGGAGGGTTAGATCTAATCAAAGCTAATGAGTGCATAACAGTGATGGAGAAAATATTTAGAGTAGTGACGTGTACTGAAGTGCAGAATGTAAGTTTGGCAACTTATTAACTTGAAGGTTAAGCCCACAAATGGTGGAATCTGAAGAATCAAGGTAGGCCACAGATGAAATGGGATTAGTTCTTAGTTTGTTTTCAGGTTAAGTACTTTCCTCAGTCTCCATAAGATGCAAAGTGCACTGAGCTCCAGCAGCTCAAGCAAAGAGGTGGGACAACTATTTCTAAATACGAGGCAAAATTTATTAACATAGCTGAGTATGCCCCACATATGATTCACACGGAGCATATAAAGGCGCAAAAATTCGAAGATGGATTGAAATAAAAAATTATGAAAATGATTCGACCCTTAAGATAGCCCAATTATGCTGACGTCGTTGATCGGGCTGTGACGTTCCGTCCTCCGGTCACGTCAGGACATATATAAATATAAATAAAGAGATATTCTAGCCATTCATTAATATTTACATACGTTAGTTATTACATCATAAAGGAATTTTAAACCGTTCAAAGTACATAACAATTACAGTTTCACCAAGAAATTTAAAAAATTATGCTAAGCATGAGAGAACTGGATATAAGAACAAAAATAAAGATCTTGACTCAAAATGCACCAGCAGGATCTATGTACTCTTGGAACTCACCATGTTCTTCAAACTCTACTTCTTTCTATGGGATGACTTCTTCTAGAAACTCCTCATCACCTGTGGCACGAATGCAATGAGCCAAGAGACAGAAGAAAAACACTATAACCTTCTAACTAATCTCACGGCACAAAATTTACTACAACACATACCGTATAACACCTAGTGTAGTTTATAGTCAAGGAAACTAACAAATTTTATAACAGAATAGCAAATAAGTTAATAAACATGTGCATATGAGATGCTGTGTATGAAATGCAGATACCCAACCCAATATGCACCCAAATTATAACAGGAATTTCACATCGGGAATCATCATAGTAAACTTCATGGGACTTGATCACCGAACCTATCCTCGGCTCATTGCGAAAGGTAAACGCTCACCTTTGTTACATGCCTCAGCCGTTTTACTCAATGGCATCGGCGTGGGGGCGGGACAACCAGTTTTGTCCATCCTTATCTGGGCCAACCGATCCCACATTAAGAACCAGGATGCTCATTTGGCGTCAACTCAAAGTCTAAGAGATTAATCAGGAAAATTCAAAAGACATTTCACATTATACAAAGTACTAAGATGAGGGATTTAGGACCGCCTTAATTGAGCTCTCTCCGAAATTACCACCGCAGTGGAATTAGGTCCGCCGAACTAGGCTCTCTCCGAATTTACCCTTTAAAACATTATGGCAATTGGGTTTGGGTCCGCCATAATTGAGCTTTCTCCAAAATTACCACAGCAGTGGGATTAGGTTCGTTGAATTAGGCTCTCTTCGAATTTACCCAATTTTCCCGTATCATAACTCAAGGAGCGACGGAATCAAAGAGACATCAAAACCAGAGTGCTAGTAACGAATGCATGGTGCCGAACAGTATTCATGATAAACCATTTTAAATAACGGGAACGTACTCAGGGTGTACAAGGGGAATATATCCCAAAATGTTTACAAAAATAGCAACCAGAGACGCCCTACATTTAGAACCAAGAACGACAATCTCAATACAACCCATCCCAACAACGGTTTGCACAGATGCACTCCAATATCCCAGGATGTAAGTGACAATGCTCATAATATTTACCATTGATCTCAAATGTAACAAGTTATAGCATGGCATCAACTAGTATTGCAAGGGTCATGGTACAATTCACAAAGTATAAGGTGCAAGTATGTGAAGCAAAAGTTACAATTCTCAAGATATAATTCAAATATGATAGCATGAGTTCTAAATCATCAAACGTTCACTTAAAACACTAATCAACTAATGCAAATCAATCATCATATAAAACTCGAGTCTCATGGCAAAGAGTACTCAATTCACACTTAGCGACTTTTAAGGTAAAAAATTAAGTATTAAATTAAAAGAATCGACAAGGTTTTGGGATATCTAGATTTGTAATCAACCTATGATTTTTATACATAATTTAGATAAAATTTTATAATTCTCATGTTTAACACCTAGACCAAAACCTAAGGTAAAAGGGTGAAAAAAACATTCTAAGCAAAAACGGTTCAACACTTTTCTCAAGATTTTACCAAATATATGCTTCTGTTGGTCTCGATTTTGGAGTATCATATCAAGTCCAAATGAGCCCATTTCTTAGTATGTTCTAGTTCAACAAGTTTCCTACAAGTTTTATGTTTAGAGTTAAGGGTTGTTATTTGAAACAAGTTAGACTCTTTGGCCATTTTAGAAAATAGGTTCTGTTAGCCGCTAAAACTCAACAAAACTGGTTTTGGACAGAGGGTTTGAAACGATTTTGGGGTATCATCCCGACACTTTAATGTCTATTTTTTGGAAAGCTAATACTTCAATATGTTATCTACAATGTTCATGTACATCACTTTTGGAATAGGTCACTAAAAATAAGAGTTTTGAGCTATATAAAAATATGTGACAAAAGTGTTCCAAAAGGGCTGAAACTCAACAGAGAATTTCAAAGGAGTTTTGACCTATAAAAACTCACTATTTTGTGCTCATGTTGGTGGGTACATATATATATATATATATGTGTGTGTGTGTGTGTGTGTGTGTGTGTTATCTACAATTTTTATATTTTGACTAAAGTTCGGATCTCACTTTAAACTAGAATTTCTAAGTCAGTAGTGTTGACTGGTTGAAAAATGACACTTTGGCAAAATTCTAATATCTCGAGTTCTATTTATGCAAATTAGTTGAAACCAACTTTGGATGAACGATAACACAAAAATATAAATCTGGACGTAAATAACATGCTTAGATAAATTTTTTATATTGAGTTATGACATTCTAAAATTCAGGACAAAAACATTTATGTTCTCAAAAATCAAGTCTCATAGGGTCCAAGTCTTCTACTTATGTCATGTTAAGTTTTTGTTCCATTTCTTTGCGTGTTTGTGTTTTAGACATGAATATTAAGATTTCAATACACTTCTAGGTCATTAAACTCAAAAATAACAACATACAATAACATCTCATATCATCCATAAACACAACAGTCCATATTTTGTTACTACAACGCCTTTTCGATTTGTTTTCAATTTTTAATTTTTAAAGTGTTTAAAGTGATGAGTTGAGGGATATTTTGAGAAATATCAGATATAAGATTTAGATATTTTACTTACTTGTTTGAGAGATTAAAGGAGGTTGGAAGATGAATTTGGGCTTAACTTTCGAAATTCTCCTCGATGTCTTCTTTTTCCTTCATTTTTCTTCCTCAAACTCACCTTAACACTCCAGATCAAGGAGTTCTGGTTTCTCTCCCTCACTTGCACGAAATTTTTATGTAGAGAATAAGGTGTTTGGCTTCCTTTATATAAGCAAAAGCTAGGGGACAAAAGGGGAACATAAAGTACTCTTAAAGGACTTTTTTCTTCTTTTTATTAAATGAGATTTGAGATGATTTGAGTGGGTTCAAGTTTTGAGAGCTAGAAATCAGATATAAAAAAGATAAATATAGCTAGGAGGCTGTTTGGGGTACAAAAACCTAACCTCACATCAATCAAGGAGTTTTATATTGGTTTGCGTGCCATTTTGTGCAAAAAAATGTATTAAAAGTTAATTTAATGTATTATTTTGGTGTCTTTTTCTATTGAGACCTATTATTTTAGTATGTTTATGATAAATATAGTATTTCTATGTATTATCATAGTTTTCATAACAATTGATTAAATAGATGTAGTCTTTTAAGTCAAATTAAACGATTTTGATAATATATGATTTTTTGACTTATTTTATTGTGTATGAGATTCAATAATGATTTATTTACTTTTATTGACCTATAACACTATATAGTTATGTATATTACTTGCTCAACAAGTATTGGATCATCATAACGTTTAATTTAATATATTTCTCATCATTTTAAGCAAAAAATAAAGTAAAAAGTCATTTTTTGGCATTCTTCCCAAGGTGGTCGGCCACTAAGGGATATTTTTGTTATTTTTAATATTATTTTATCTTTTGCTACTTATTTGTACTTAAATCCCTAATTTAGGATATTCATGTGTCAAAATTTGAGTGTTTAAGACTTTTTGCTCTATAATTGGCAAAATGATTATTTTATCCTTTTTATGAGAATTTTTAATTTTTAATTTATTATTTCATAATATTTACTTCATTTAGAATGTTAGGAGACTCTCCGATTGCTAAGGTTTTGTTGCCTGAGTTTTGAATATTTTTGGGGTTTTCGGTCCGAACTTAGAATTTTCGATTCGAATTAAGATTTTAAACTTCATCCGTGCTCTACAGTCTCGTGGATTATCTGTAATTAATACTAGGGTCCGAGCATGGTAATTACACGGGCACTGCTAGTAGAATAAGAAAACAATGAAAGTTGAAAATTACCTAAGAATCGAAAACATCATACCACGAGTTTAGGAAACATCAAAAGGGAAAGTTCGATGAAGCAAGACGTAGGAACAACGAAGGGAGAAAACCGAAAGGCCACCTGTACAACATGAGGAAAGATTCACTCAAAAGTTTTTTGAAGAATGACTGATAAATACTTTGGCTGTAGCGTTGAAGAACATATCAGGAGAAATTCTCCAAGGCTTATGGCAATTAACGATGGAAGAGGAAACAAGAATCAGGGGACTATAAATGCAAAGAAACCACCATTTGAGGCACGAAAAAATGACAACAACAACCAAAGGCAAGGGAAGATGTTTGCCCTAGTCCCTGGAGATCTTCAAAACATGGAAGAAGTGGTTGAAGGTAATCTCTCTATTTTCTCCTTACCTGCTTACGTGTTGTTTGATTTTGGTTCGACGCAATCCTTTAAATAGTCTCGTTTTGCTAAGAAGTTGATGAGAACAACGGAACCTTTGGGTTATAATTTGTTGATATCCCAACCTATGAGTAAGGGAGTAATTTGTTCTACGGTATATAAAAACTGCAATGTGACTTTTGGTGACATTAGCTTACCGACCGACCTAATCTCCATCGATGTGGGACATTTTTATGTTATCCTTGGCATGGAATAGCTTGCCTCCAATCATGCCACTATCGACTGTGCACTAGAGCGTATTGATTTTCATATTCCTCAACAAGATGAGTTTTATTTTAAGGGACAAAGAGTGAAATCTTCTAAAATAAACTAAACGTATCATTGCACTTACACTTAGATTATATCAATCTACAAAAGAATTAATAGATTGGTTAAAAATAGACTTTTGAATTCATTGAAATTAGAGACACTTTCATTCTGTGAATTTTGCTTAGAAAAAATCTTAAGTTCGAAAAATCCAGGCTTTTTTCGTTAAGTTTCCATTCAAATGGTTTTCCATCCATCTGGATGGCTTTGCGCAATTCACACTTCTTTGTGTTCTGTTGTTTAGTTTTGCGTTGTTTGATTCAATTCGTATGTATCATCATTTTATCTTGAAATTTTGATCCCTTTAGTAACAAGTTTTCAACGACGGACAAAATAACAAATTTTTAACGGCGGACAAAGTAACAAATCTCTAACAGTGGGCAAAGTAACAAATTTTCAATGGCCGAAGTAACGGTCTCCAAAAGAGTTCCTAATCCAGCAAGTCTCCAAAAAAATTTTTGTTCCTACAAATATCAAAAAAGGGAGAAAGTTTGTTAGAAAAAAAAATTATTATTAGCAAATAGAAGAAAGTGAAGAATGGTTCTAACCGCCCAAAAGAGTTCTTGTTTTAAAAAAAGATAAGTGTCTTAGGAGTCTTAAAAAAAGGTGTTGTGAGTGCTATAAAAAAATATAAAAAATGTGTAGAAATAATTTAATAATAAAAGTGTGCGAGTAAAAAAAGAAAAGCAAACAAAAAGTGTAACCGGTTCAAGGCATATAATTGGTACTATTCAAATATTAATTGGTACCGATCATAGTGGAAAATTATGGTTTATACCAAAAAAATATCTTTATGTATCAGTTCATGTTTATTTTTTCCAAATTTCCTTATTTTTTCTCTCTTCATTTTTTCTCCTCTCTAATCAATGTCTTTTTTCCTACTCTAATCCATGTCTCAAACATTGCATAGAGGGAGAATAATTTTGACCAATTAATGAAAATATTATGTTAGATAAATATTTATATTATATTAAATTAAATTATTTATTATGACATAATATTTAATATATATATATATATATATAAACTTGGCTCTCGGTATTTTACCAATAATAATATGTACTACCATATCATTAAAAAAGGAAACAATCCTTGGTGCATATCATTGGTGTTTTATAATTAAGCTAAAAAATATATAATAACAACTTAAAATTAAGATAACTAATAATTAACTGAGTCTAAAATTAATATGATCAAAGTCTAAAACTGACATAGTCAATGGCGAAATTTTAAAAATTACCTAAAAAAAGATAAAATTGTGATAATCAAATGGGTAGCCACCAAAACTATTTGAGTGATTTCGTTTAAATCTGGAAAGTGTAGGACGAAAAAAAATAAAAAACTCTCAACAAATCAACGTCAACACAAGGGGGGGTCCAACACCACCCTCCGAACCCGAATTTGATGGACTTTACCAGATCTACCGAACAAAATGCAAATACCCTTTCTGACCTAAATCCATCCCAACACTATCAGATGTTATTATATAGGTAAATAACACCAAGTTATTACATTGATATAGTGTGTATCTAATACATGCACATGTGTTTATTTAATATAGAATTTATTGATACATTATAATTATTTTACTTTAATATAAGAGTAATTTCTATAATTATAACTACATAATTTGCACGTATTAAGTAAACATATTATATTAGCATGTTAATTCTAATTAGGAATGACAATGTTTATAATTCTGTCTTGTTTCCTCCTCACATGTTCTCCGCCCCCACCCTGCTAACAAAGAGGGGAGATGATATTTTTTTGTCTTATCCATTTTTCTTCTATCCCACTCTTAAATACATAAAATAAATATTTTTAAATATAAATATATATATAATATATATTTTGTAAATATAATAAATTTAAAATATTATATTTATGTCTTATTTTTTATATTTTTAATTCTATTAATTTATTAATTATTAATTATTTTTTATTAATATTATTATTTTAAATTTTAAAAATTATTCATAAAATATTTTGTTTTTCCCCTTTTCTCGTTAATATTTTTCGTCCAGGAAACGGGAATACAGAACTCATCCTGACCCCACATTGCCATCCCTATCTTCGACTCTACACCATCTCCCACCCCCCATCCCCTGACGTATCCTGATCGTTCGTTTCGCCTCTTCGAACCTATTTATATCTCTCCCTTCTTCACCTCCTTCCCCTACGACAACAACTCCCTCTCGCATCCACACAGAGAGAGTGTCTGTTTGTTTGTTTGTTTGTTTGTTACAGATCCAACAGATCTAGAGAAAGAGAGTACTTTTCTCGTGTTTGTGTGTGTATTTTTCGAGATTCAAATTCGACCATGGCTTTGCTCGTTGAGAAAACCAGCAGCGGCCGGGAATACAAGGTGAAGGACATGTCCCAGGCCGATTTCGGGCGGCTGGAGATCGAGCTGGCGGAGGTGGAAATGCCGGGTCTCATGTCGTGCCGAGCAGAATTCGGCCCCTCGCAGCCCTTCAAGGGCGCCCGGATCACCGGCTCCCTCCACATGACCATCCAGACCGCCGTCCTCATCGAGACCCTCACCGCCCTCGGCGCCGAGGTCCGCTGGTGCTCCTGCAACATCTTCTCCACCCAGGACCACGCCGCCGCCGCCATTGCCCGTGACTCCGCTGCCGTCTTCGCCTGGAAGGGCGAGACCCTCCAGGAGTACTGGTGGTGCACCGACCGGGCGCTGGACTGGGGCCCCGGAGGCGGCCCGGATCTCATCGTCGACGATGGTGGCGACGCCACCCTCCTCATCCACGAGGGTGTGAAGGCCGAGGAGGAGTACGAGAAAAGCGGGAAGTTACCCGATCCCTCCTCCACCGACAACGTCGAGTTCCAGATTGTTCTGGCTTTGATCCGAGATGGCTTGAAGTCTGATCCGAATAAGTATCACAAGATGAAGGGGAGGCTTGTGGGCGTCTCGGAGGAAACCACCACTGGTGTCAAGAGACTCTACCAGATGCAGGTGAATGGAACCTTGCTGTTCCCTGCTATCAATGTCAATGACTCCGTCACCAAGAGCAAGGTATGTTCGTACACACAGATATTGATAATTATCTATCTATTTATGCATCCATCCATCCGTCTATCTATCTATACACACATATGATCTCCTTTTGTATTCGTTGGGATAGGACTATTTTAATAAGATAATTATTGATTGGATTACAAGGATACGTTTTTTTTATCAGATGGTGTTGGTGTTTGGTCAAGAGGAAAATAGATTAAAGAATAAATTGTAAGTTGATTGATTTAGCATATTTTAATAAAATTAAATTTTGTAATGTACAAAAATATACTTACAAATCAACCCACCCCCTCTCAGGGATGATAATTGTCCCTCAATGGGGGGTAAAATTAATTCGATTTTTTTAAACCCCATTTCAATTGCTTTCCACACATGGTTATATATGGAATTATTTTTATATACTGTCATCTCTTCTTATCCCACCACAAAACATGGCCTATGGGTTCAATTTACTTAATCAATTCTCAAAGTTTATAGATACGAAAATGAGGGATTCACTCTTTGTGTTCTTATAGCTACTGGGTGATAGGGTATTGGTATAGACATGAAAATGAGGGATGGTATCGATATAGATATGAAAATGAAGGATTCACTCTGTGTTCTTATAGCTACTGGGTGATTAGGTATTGGAGCTCTTGTTTTGTACTTGATTTGTTACGATTTCAAATTCTTACTTACAATTGTTGGGTTTTGATAGCATCGTTCACGTTTTTTTGTAACCTGTTGTTCGTTCAGAGCTGATATGCTTTCCGTATTTTACATCGGATCAGAGGCTTCTAATTAAAGAACTGTTACTGATTTGGTCTTATTATTGTCAACAGCAATGGTACTATTAAACCAAATCAAAGAAAATCAAATTAAGTTTTTGTCCTAATCAATTGGGGTCAAATATATGAATCTTTTTACTCCAGTTTATTCTGTTAAGAGTCATATTTTCAATTAGTTTTAATAAGTTCATATATTTTCTTAATACGGCATTCTATGTTGATTTAGGTCTAATCCTCTTCCTAGTGTTTTTATTACTCATGATCTTGTCGCTTTTTTTTATTACCGTATTAATTTATCTACGTTGTATGTGTCTAAATCACCTTAATCTATTTTTTCTTAATTTGTCCTCAATCGGTGCGACTTCTACCATTCTGCAAGTCTTTTCATTCCTAATTTTATTTTTTTAAATCTTATCATATGTTCACCTTAATATTCTCATTTTCACAACACTCATCTTATTTATGTAATTTTTCTTAACAGCCCAGCATTCTGTCCCATATTAAATCGCTAGTCTTAACGGTTATCATATAAAATTTGTCTTTTAGTCTTAGAGGTATTAGTCGGTCACATAAAATTCCTGAGCACTCTTACACTTCAGCTAATCAACTTTGATTCTATGGGTTCATTTGCAACCTCTCCATATTTATTAATAATCGAACCTAGATAACAAAAATATTCGCTTTTAAGTATCTCTTGATTTTGAATTTTTATTTTTTCACCATTAATATTTCTATTATTATTAAAATTATATTCAATATTCAATATATTCAATTTTGTTTTTACTTACTTGAAATCTTTTTGATTTAAAAATTTTTCTCCACGCTTTTAGCTTAGCGTTAATTTCACTTCTAGTCTTATCCACTAAGACAATATTAATCAGCAACTAACATAAATTATGTGACGTCACTCTGAATATCTTTAGTCAGGTCATCCATAACTAAGGTAAAGAGATAAGGATTCAAAGCTTATCATTAGTATAATTCTACTGTAACTGGGAATTCACTTACTTCTCTTACAGGTAATCTAATTGTCGTTGCAGTTTTATTATACATGTTTTTTGTCACATCAATGTAACTATTTGTCACTTTATTTCTCTGTAATGCCCACCATATGATATTTTTAGGCACTTTATCATAAGCTTTTTCTAATTGTCGTGGCAACTCTATTATACGTGTCTCTTATCTGTTGTTAATTGCAACAAATATTTCTATGAACTGTTTCTTCAATTCCTTCTATCTCAATTAGCTAACACTGACATTTCATTTTCTGAGATTGTGCCAAGATTTACTTTCATTTCATTAATTAGCTGATTGTGTTTTGTCGTTGTGCGGTGTTTGTTTGATTCTTGGATCTGAATATGGTCCAAGGCCTGAGAAATTTTGTCTTCTTACTCATTTGTTGATTATAACCCAACTTGTTGGTTTTTGTGATCATTACGAACTCGCTTGTATCAAACAGTATTGAGCACAGGTATAGTGTAGATCCTTCATATTCAAGTAGCATCTGGGTTTTTGGCCCTTTTAGTCACTCCAATTAATGATCTCTTTGTTCATTATGCGAACAGTTTGATAACTTGTACGGATGCCGCCACTCACTCCCTGATGGTCTGATGAGAGCCACTGATGTCATGATTGCTGGCAAGGTTGCAGTTGTCTGCGGCTATGGTGATGTTGGGAAGGGCTGTGCAGCTGCCTTGAAGCAAGCAGGAGCCCGTGTCGTCGTGACTGAGATTGATCCAATTTGTGCTCTTCAGGCTCTCATGGAAGGCCTCCAAGTTCTAACCCTCGAGGATGTTGTCTCAGAAGCTGATATCTTTGTCACCACCACCGGTAACAAGGACATTATCATGGTGAACCATATGAGAAAGATGAAGAACAATGCCATTGTCTGCAACATTGGCCACTTCGATAACGAAATTGACATGCACGGGCTCGAGACGTACCCAGGCGTGAAGAGAATCACGATCAAGCCTCAAACTGATAGGTGGGTTTTCCCTGATACCATGTCGGGCATTATTGTCTTGGCCGAGGGGCGGCTCATGAACTTGGGATGTGCAACGGGGCACCCCAGCTTCGTAATGTCTTGCTCTTTCACTAACCAAGTGATTGCCCAACTTGAGCTATGGAAGGAGAAGAATACCGGGAAGTATGAGAAGAAGGTGTATGTTTTGCCCAAACACCTTGATGAGAAAGTTGCTTCACTTCACCTTGGTAAGCTTGGAGCTAAACTCACCAAGCTCTCAAAGGATCAGGCTGATTACATTAGTGTGCCCATTGAGGGGCCTTACAAGCCTGCTCACTACAGGTACTAGAGGGGGGGAGAGAGAGAGAGAGAGAGAGAGAGAACAAAATATTCTAACGGAATGATTGTTTACTTTCAAATTTTGATTTTTAGTAGTATGGAAGGCTTTTCAATTTTTGTAATGGGTTTTGTTTGGTGATGGAAGGTTGGGAGGAAATAAATGGTTTCTTCACTATTGAAGAAGACCATACGAATAAGGTTGGGTTGTGTTGTGTATCTTGTAGCTACTGCTGTTATGGATTTGTTCTAAAAAATGAGAAGAAACTATTTTGCCTTTTGTTTATATCTTTTCCATTATTACGGGCAGTGATTGCACGAGATTTATAAATAATATGGTTAAATTATAAAGCAAAATTTATAAATAAAAAGTATTAAATTTAAAATAAATATGTGTTATATTTAGAAATGATAATTTATGTTATGTTGAGTACTTGTGTCTTGTTTTGAGCTTGCAAAAGCGAACGCGCGAGGGTTCTCTCCGGGCTGAAATTGGCCTAAAAGAAGGGTCTAAAACTTGATTTTAAGTTCCTGCAAACGCTCGAGGTTTCTGTCCCAACAAAAATGGGCCTAAGAAGGCCCTATAACTTGATTTTAAGCTTTTAACTCAATTTATAAGGGATTAAGACCTCACCAATTATCTATCAACCTTCAAATGTAACTTTTTACTAAGAAAATGGCTCTATGGTCACACTTTCATACTTCTTATAGCATTATCACAAATTCATCTCACTTTATTTATTAAAATAAATATATTCAAGCAAACTTGTGCGATTATCCTTTCAAGTAAAAAATTTATAAACGCGTACAACTTCTAAGTTAACAAAATATTTCTTTTCATTCATTAACTTTAAAATAATTGTTGAATTAGATCTTAGTTTTTCATAACAAGTTCATTTCAAAAAGTAACCTTCATAATTCATTTCCACTTACATGCACTAAGAAGATATCCAAGATGTAATAATTGGCCTTAAAGCTTTACATGTCAAAGGATTAAATTAGAGATACAAAATAATAGGCACTGTTCAAATAAGTCATCAGCTACTCCTATCTTGATGGGTCGTCCTGAGCTGTTAAAATATTTTTTAAAATAAAGTGAGGCTAAGCTCAATAAGAACATACTATCTAAAAATAAATAAATAACATGTGATCAATAAATGTTACACAAATAATTAAGTTCCACTACCACCCAATTCAAGTTCTTTGAAAACTAAACAAGTCTCTAGAAAAATATATGTTATTTTCCTGCAAAATCAATTTTTCGATTAATTAAAATCAAGATAAGATTGAATCTACCATTTCTGTCCATTATAAAAATCAAATGGGTCTAGCTATGTACTAAATGGATACCATTAGGTGTCAACTGACAACTATGTAATTTTCATAAGTTGTGAACACAAATTGATTTTTGGCCTTTCATGGAGGAACTAGTTAAGCCTATTTTATTTACATGAAATCAACATGGTACATTAACGTAGAACCTTTCTGATCTCAATCACATTTTAAGTAAAGTATAACCGTAAGCCAATTACCTTCCAATTCATATGCAGCATAGTTTCCATAAATTGTAATCATATTTTCATGTCCAAGCCAACTTTATTTCATTTTTTCGTAGTAGCTTGTCATACGGGCATTTTATCAAACAAAACATATGCAATTCTACAGCAAAAATTAGGATTCATGCTCCAAAATCATTTCCTTTACATTTTCTAAAAAAGTAAAGCATTTATTATATGTAAATCTCAAATATTCTAAATTAGTCTAAAATTCTACCTCAAAGAAGCAAATACTCAAAAATTGAGCACACCCAAAATTCCGAACTTTGTCCAAACAAAAATCTGTTTGGTTGAAAACCGTAGCCCTTGAACTATAGAATAACTTTCTTCTATGACTTTGTGAAATTTGGTAGTTCGGCAGATGGGGCATGGCCCCCCTTTTAGTTTATTTTTAAATTAAATCTTCTCTTAAAAGCTTTGACCTTGTTAAACCTCCCTTTTTTAAAAAATTTTTCTTTAACATTTATTTAACAATATACAAACATAACTCCACATAAGTTAATTAAAATTCTTCTTTCATAATTTATTACAAGTTTAAAAGTGATCACAATTCAATTTCTCAAGTTATCAACCACATGTGTAGGTCCTACAATGTTTAATCAAAAGTTATTGGGCTCATGAACCATATACCCAAAATAAAATGTGCACATAATTTTATTTGATACTCGTTAGTAATTGCATGAAAAAAATTATCAAAATAAATAAGCAAATTTGGTTTTTACAACTTTTTTCTCTTAAGGAATTTTATCCTCGAAATTTAACATGTACCTTAAGGAAAAAATAATCCTGAGCATTTAAAACAAAATTCAGATTTGCACTTTCACGTGGCTTCCTTGACTTCAAGATAACACCACAATCCTTCAAATAGTCTTTCCTCGAGAATTTGCTCCTTAGTATCCAAAATTCGCATTGGTTATTCACAAGATATGTCTTCCTTGATTTTAAGTTCAGTTAAATCAAACACGTGCAAAGAATTTGGCTTATACTTTTGTAACACAAAAACATGAAGACATTGAGCACTATCAAGATTACGATGGCAATGTGGAATGATATGCTACTTCTCCAATCCTTTCAAAGTATTCAAATGGTTTAATAAATCGTGGCGATAGCTTTTTTCTCTGGCCGAACCACATCAAACCTTTCTATGGCATGATGATTGTTAGAGATATATGTTAAAAGTCATACTTTTATATAAGGAATTTTGGTATTTATTTTATTTATTAATAAAAGTTATTATTTTTATTTTAATAAAAATCTGTATGAGTAATATTTGCACTGCATTATTTATTTAATGTTATGCATGCATATCTTTTATAATAAATGATCTAGTGTGTAGAGTTCAACTTATATACAGAAAATCAGATTATCAATTTTTATAAAATATAAGTTTTTTGTTCACAGTCTTAGATAGAATTGGACATATCATCGGTAAAACTAAAGTATAGTATTTTAATAGGTCTGTCTTGATTATGTGAAACACTATAATTTTAATTCATTGTGCTAGTACATTTGGAGTGTATTGAATATGATTATCTTAGGATAATTATTTTTATACTGATTATATAAAATAATTAACACCACATGATTATTATAAGTGCTTATACTCTTATTATCGAAATAATTAATAAGCACATATATTTTGTATTTGTTATTTTGATTTATAAAAGTGACATCTCTTATAGTTAATAAACTTAGTGAATTAGATAACAATATTACACGTATGTAAATATTAATTATTAACGGAATTCAAATTCCAGTATAAAAATTGATGATACCCTTTAAGAAAGATTATAAGTTTTGATTCGATATATCAAATAAGTTAAGTAAAAAATCTTAAGGAAACTATAGGTGGTTAATTCAAAAAAATTATTAATAATCTAATTTAATCAATGGGTATCTGTAATCTTAACACAGGAAGATAAATAAGTACTTACTAACATAAAACTTAAAATTATTTTTTGATATAAGCCCAGGAGTACGATTATAATTCTTTAACGATAGGTATTATAATAATTTTAGGAATTAGGAATTTACTTCATATTGAAGTAGGCTTCCCTAATTGTATAAGGATCTCGATTCTTATTTACTCATCAGTTACTATTGTAGCCTATATATATGCGGCTTAGCCTTCTTGGCAACTAGGATTTTGATATTTTTGTGATGTCAAAGAGGTAGCCAAGCTAAGGTTTAGGTCACAAATTTTTATTCCACATTCTATTCGTGAACAAGTATACGGGAATATAGCAAAAGATTTGAGGTGCATTCTGTTAGGGTTGTATACTAAAAATTGTGTTTTAGATTTTTGGTATTTGATTTATTTTAATAAAATCTATTTTTTCATTTTAATGAGAATCTTTATGAGAAATGTTTATGTTGCATTATTTATTTAATGTTGTGCATTTGTATTTTTTATTCTACATAATAGTTAATCTAATGTGTAGAGTTTAGCTTACACTCAAAAAATCAAATTATCAATTTTTATAAAATATAAGTTTTGGTTCACAGTTTTAGATGAATTTGGGCACATAATCGAGTACAGTGTTTTAGTAGATCTGTCTTAATTACAGAGAACGACATAATTTCGACTCATTATGTGAATACACATTGTGTATATTGAATAAGACCAAGTTAGAATAATTAATTTTATACTTATTATATAAATTAATTTACATTCTACGGTTATTATGAGTGTTTATACTCTTAATTCTAAAATAATTATTAGATACATATTTAATATTCGTTATTTTAATTCATTAGAGGATGCGATTTTTTACAGGCCAATAATCCCGGTAAGTTGGACAATGGCGTCACGTATATGGTGCATATTAATTATTGACGAAATTCATGTCCCAGCAAGGAATTCATGATACTCTTTTAGAAAGCTTATAAGTCTTGATCATATCAAATCCTGTAGGTAAATTTTATAATTCGACATATCAAATAAGTTAACCAAAGGTATTAAGAAATTATAGAAGAGGTCGATTAAATATAATTGTCAGTAATTTAATTTAATCGACGGATATCTGTAATCTTAACGCATGAAGAATAATAAGCATTTGATAACAAGAGCTCAAAAGTTCGATTTTGAGAATAAAGATGGGAGTGCAATTATAATTCTTTAGAGGTATAATTTGTAATTTATATTTTTAGAAAATTACTTTTGGATTAAAGTGAATTTTCTTAATTATATTAGAAGCCCGTGTCTTATTTACTCTTTAGATCCTTACTATAGTTTATATATGTGCCATTAAAACCCTAGTGCCAGTACATAATGTCATTCAATCTTTTAAGGTTTACACATATTGTGAGAACCAAAAAAAGGAGAAGACAGATAGACAAGGTTTTAGTACACAAAAGATCAAAATCCACACTTAGTTCGTGTTTCAGAATTCAGGAATGCAATAAAATATCTGAGTAGAGAAAAGATTGTCGATCATCTACCATGTTGATTTTTAGATTCAAATTCAAGAATAGAAACGTGATCAAATTAGAGAGATCACGCAGGTATAATTCCCATTTTGCCTTATGGGTGTACCAGGTTTTCTATTTTGGGGTTTGAAAAAAATTAGGGTTTTCTTGTACGCATTCCGTTCGGACGCTCATTGCATCCTTTTGGATTGGTCGTGGTACAATAATTTTTGTTGTTGTTATACTGTGGTTTGTTTTGCTCCATGTTTGATTTGATTTATATACATCGTCATTGGGTCATGGGATTTTAGTCTCTTCAAGTGGTATTAGAGACATCTTTAATACTGCATATGGCTTGAATCAATTTCATGTTGTCCATATCTATTGATCTATTCATATGAGGTTTAGGTAGACTAGAACTTTGCTAACCTTTGTTTTGCAGCATTCTATCCCAACTTTATGGTCACACATGTATGTATGTTTGATTGCATGAATGTGTAATGATTGATTTTTGGTTTCCATGACATTTGAATCGTGATAGAATCAATGTGAACTCTATTGGAGGCATAGGATCTTGTGTAACCTTCTTACTGTCTTGTAGATTGAATGTGAACTCCTAATATGGAGATTTAGGAACCAAGCTTGTAATATTTAACAGGTTGAAATTGAAGATTAGAATGTGTTTTGGAGGCCACGACGTCGTTTTCTGTTATCTTGTAGAGTTCTAGTATGAAAGAACCGCTTTAGATGGAAAAGCTGCGCTGCTATGGTTTCAAAACGTGAAATGCAGAAAATCACATTTCGTTTGGATGCCCCAGTGTTCGTCTAGACGAAAAACATTCGAGAGGAATCCGTTCGAACGCCCCAACGTCCATCCAGATGGAATAACTATTAGTGCTATATACTAAAAAACATGTTTTGGATTTTTGAGTGCTTATATTCTTAATCTCAAAGTAATTATTAAATAAATATATTTAATATTCATTATTTTGATTAATTAAAGGATACGATCTTTTACGAATCTATCATTCCGGTGAATTAGATAGCAACATTATTTATATGGTGGATATTAATTATTGATGAAATTAACGTCTTGAATAGGAATTGAGACGTTAATACGATTTAAAATCCTAGAGATCTAACACTCGAGAGCCAAAATCCTAACACACTAAGAAAACCCCCAACATTCTAAAATTGTTTAATTATCATGAAATATTAATTTAAAAATCATAAATTCTTATAAAAAAAATGTAGCATTATCATTTTACCCTTAAAACACAAGAAAATTTTAAAAATTCAAAATTTAACGCATAGACACTCTAAATTGTAGAATTAAATTAAAATAAGAGACAAAAGACAAAATAACAATAAAATAACCAAAATACCCCTTAGTAACCAGCTATGCCTTATTTTGTGTGCCAAAAGTCTCTTTTTGCTTCTAAGCTCAAATTAAAAAAAAGATGTACAAATCAAATATCATTATGATCCAAAAATATTTAAATAAGTAATATTAATAATAATTTAATATTTTAAGTCAACAAAAGTAAATAAATCATTGTTAGAGTTCTTACACACCTAATAAAGCTAAAATGGCATACATAGTTAAAATAGCTTAAAGTAATTTAATTGCCTACACTTAATTAATCAATTATTGTCAAAATTATATTAAATTATAAAAATAATAAATTAATCATAAAATTACTAAAATAATTCATTTTAGCAGGTAAAAAGACTAGAAAGATACATTAAATTAATTTTTAAAACACTTTCTTGGATAATGTAGCATCAAAATACCACCAAACAAGCAATTAAAACAAAATTCTGAATTTTGAGCTTCCCAAATAAGCCCCAACTGAAATCCCTCTGAAAAATCTGATATCAAATCTCTTAATAAGCTCCGCACCTTGCATGCAACCAATAAGAATTAAGGATTTTAAAATTTTTCTATCTCCCACTAATTGGTTTTTGTATAAAAAAGAGCAAAATTCCTCTCTTCTTCTCCTTCATTTCGGTTACAAGAGAGGGTGAGAGCCCTGAAAATTCTGAGTGTTCTAGAGGAGAAGAAGGAAGAAGAAGAAAGAAGGAAGAATCAAGAGAAGGTGCTAGGAGGTCTTTGGAGACCTAGGAATACCAAAGCCAAGTCTTTACCCATCTTCTACACTTAGATCATCTAACAAGGTAAAAAAATCTCAAAACTTTTTAAACTTTCTCATCTCAAACTCTCCTCAACCCATATCTGAAAACAAACTCAAGAAAAAGAAACAAATCATAAGCTAAAAAGGTGTCGTAGTGAGATTAGGGACTGTCCTGAAATTTTATGGCTTGTTATGTGGTTGTATGTTGTTTTCTTTAAGTTTCATGACTTATCTAAGTTCTGTAGTTTTATATTTCAGTGTACAAACTATGCATACAAAGAAAATAGACTAAAACATGACATGGACTATGCTAGGAGCTTAGAACACAACATAACCTGATATTCGAGATTTTTAGCTCTCTCCCTTGGTTTTTAAAAACTCATAACTAATTCTTGAAAAATGTTCTAAGTGTGTTCTTTATGTCCAAACTTAGGTTTTTATGATAGCTTTCATCTAAAATTTGTTTGAACTGATTTGCATGCATAAAACTCGAGATATGGCTTTTCTACCAAAACATGTCGTTTTCAGACCAATTTGTTTTGCATAGCCAAAAATCATATTCAGAAAAGGTGTAGAATGACACAAGACGGCTCATGACGCAATGGATCCTCCCTCATCACCATATTCTTTAACATTTTTTTTCCACAAACCCAAGAATTGATGAAGAATGCCATGACGTGCTTAATAGATATACAAGACATAGAATTGGATGTTAACACTTGTTACCAAAACCTACACCTATTCAACACTTAGTCGAACTTCACAATGCTTAATTTCATCGAATTTAAACATAAAAGATTTAATTGAAACATACAAAATAAGTCTAACTATGTCAAATAAAATGATTATTTTTTGCTCTTTAAATAAAAAGCTACTAGATATCAATTTTCTTGTCGACATGCATGGTAAGATTTTAGTTGCAGAATGATATAAAAGAAGAATAGAGAACTAAGGAATTTCATTCCTACTTTAGAGTTGTTGGACGAGAAGACAAAAATGTGAGAATGTGATTCGATCTCCTCAAGTGCGGCCTCTAACACTTCCTTTTCCTCTCTCTCTCTCTTTTCCTTTTCTTACTTTATATTACTAAGTATTTGAGAAAAATATGTAGGTAGATCTTTATAAGTGATCAAGGCTCATATATATATATATATATATATAATGGTGTAGGCTAGTGGTGCAATGTATTTACCACAATTAAAGTCAATTATCTTTGGACTAGATTCTTCTAATCAAATTAATGTAATTAAAGTAGGTTAATGTATCTAATGTATCTTAAATACATTAATTAAAGTAGGTTAATGTATCTAATATATCTTAAATACATTAACTAATGTATGTTAATGTATTTGCTGTATATTAAATTAATGTATTTAATGTATCTTATATTTGTTAATGTATATAATGTATCTTGTTATCCACAAATATTATTAATGCATCTAATGCATATTAATATATCTAATGTTTATTAATGTATCTTTTAATCCACTCTAATTTTTTTTATATTTAAGTATTATATATATATATATATATATTATTTTAAATGATTAATGTCGAAATAGAAGGATAATTAGTGATTCCTTTAACATAACATTTATGCGGTAAATTTTGAGATTTTATGTTTCATAGTTGGGGCATGAATTATGATTATATATATATATATATATATATATATATATATATATGTAAAAAAAAATTCAGATTATTACAATCTACTCTCTTAAAAAAAAATTTCGTCGTTGAAATTGAAGTGGTACCTTTCAAATAGTTGAGGGTAGTTGGCTCGCATGTCATCCTCTCGCTCCCATGTCGATTCTTCTACTCCTCGATACCTCCATAAAACGTGTACATGTGGGATAGTTTTTTCTCTTAGAATCATTTCTCTTCTGTCTAGTATTTCAACTGAATTTTCTTCAAACGTAGCGTCTTTTCCCAATTGGAGTTCCTCCCAATTCAGCACATGAGATGAATGGGCTAAATACTTTCGGAGTAATGAGATATGGAACACGTTATTTGTGCTAGTTGTGGGGGTAGAGCTAAACGGTATGCAACTTCTCCGATTTTCTGCGGAATTTCAAATGGACCAATGAATCGAGGGGGTAGCTTTCCGTTTTTTCCAAAGCGGACGATTCCTCTTCAAGGTTGAATATTTAAGAACACGTGATCTCCGACTTCAAAGGTTAGAGGTCGAGACCGTTGATCGGCGTAACTTTTCTGTCGACTTTGAGTGGTAGCAATGCGTTTACGTATCAATTGAATCTTCTGAGTGGTTTCTTGAACAATTTCTGGTCCTAACATGCTGGTTTCTCCTATGTCAATCCAACAGATCGGTGAGCGACATGGTCGTCCATATAGTGCTTCGTAAGGAGCCATGCCAATGCTAGCTTGATAACTATTGTTGTAAGCGAACTCTACTAGTGGTAGATGTCGCTTCTAATCTCCCTTGAAGTCTAGTACACATGCCCTTAGCATATCCTCGAGTATCTAAATGATCCGTTTTCATTGTCCATCGGTCTGAGGGTGGAAGGTTGTGCTGAAACATAACTCGGTTCCCATAGCCTTTTGTAAGCTTTGCCAAATACGCGAAGTGAAACACGGATCACGATAAGATACAATTGATACTGGTACTCCATGAAGTCGAATAATCTCCCAGATGTATAGTTGGCCTAACGAATCCAAGCTATCTGTCTTCCTTATTGATAAAAAGTGGGCACTCTTAGT
>JAOTRH010000027.1:5946196-5962486 GCA_034768845.1 Heliamphora exappendiculata
ATATATATATATTTATATATATTTATATATATATAGACACACACACACACACACAGGAAGAATATTCTTCAATTTTCATTTTGCTAAACTGGAATAAACCAAATACTCGCTTATGGACCACATAAACAAGGGTAATTCTTCAAGCTCATTTAGAAATCACTTTGCCGAAATGAACCGAAGAACTTAAAAAATTACCATAAAACTGAGAGAAAGAACACTCACGATATTCCTTCAACACTCTTACTGCTAGTGAACTGAATCCACATCGAGGAAGATCAGGTACCCCTTTCATGTATATCATTACAGGGTTGTCCTTGATATCCTACAATAAAAAAAACAAACTCTAAACATATAAACAACTGAAAGTTTTTTCTGTATAATAAGAAAGAGAAAATACTTGGGGCTCAATATCTAAGGTGGAAGGTAGAGATGACTACGTCTACCTGCTTAACAATATCTTGCAAAAGAAGGCCAGAACTCTCAAGCTTGTTAGTGGGTCTGAAATCCTCATGTGTGTCAGGGTCGTTGGGCACTGTAGTTGAGTATTGCATCCTGTGGTGGTTAAAGGATCCAGCAGCCTACCGGCAATGAAGGAAAAATACTATCAAACACATTTCTATGATCATCAAAAATGCTTGTTAAAGGGATGAGAACAAACATTGATGAATTAAAATTTAAAAAAAAAAGGCCAATTTCTCTGTGTAGCTTAACAATGTAAACATTTTCTTCTGATCCACAATTTTAGGATAAACCATACAAGAATTCTAGAATTAGATGGTTTTGAACAAATCAAAATTCAAGTAGCTTCTTTGATGCACATCGAAATTCAAATGGCACAGTACACACTTGAAAACAGTGAGTCCAAAATCAATGTGTTAACAGCAGAGGCCAAGTTTTGTGGCTAAAATAAAAAGGGGTATTAGTTAAAAATTTGACTAACAACTTTTTGCTTTTTTATTCCCATTGGAAGCTGTGCCTAAGTGTTTTGAGAAACTCTATTTTGGTTTGACTGCAGGTTTTCAATAATTAACTTTTATCATAAGTTCAGCTGCAAATAATGAACTTTTGTTTGTATGAGATAATTAGAGGGTAAGAGCTAGGCAAAAAATTGAAGGATTTTGGCATCTGTTAATGGGTTGTGTTGGGTGTTGTGATCAGTTCCGTAATAATGACAACTAGATGCGGTTGTGAGGATTTAAAGAATAAAATCGCTGAAAGACAAGAGAGATAGAGAGCAAAGAAGAAAAAGGAAATTTTAGACACCATATCTATATCAATTAGGTATCACACTTGGACCTGGGGGCAAAACTGTATCAGACACTTGGGCCACTTGCCCGTGGATCCCACATTGTTAAACCTAATACAAGGACTCCATACATGTACAATGACATCTACATCTCTCTCCTTCCAGCAAGAGCAAGACATCTCCTTTGCTTCCCTCTTTCATTGGGGATGTTTCTGCTCTCATCTCGTCAACCTCCATTGATTTCCAGCCATCGAAATGTCTATCAGCTCTATTGGGTCATTTGGTTGGAGCACAATGCTAGGATATTTAAGAATAAGGTTGAGGATATTAAATTTTTATGGGATACACTTTGTTACTTATCGTATTCAGTTTCTCTTCCATACAACGGTATCCTGTAATTTTTGGCTCCTAGAGATTCGGTTTCACTTCCATTCAATGGTCCCACTTATAGTTTCTAATTACCTGTTATACTACTAAATTCAACCTTCACATATAGCATCTCACTCAATTCACACAACCCATGTCTTAAATACCATAAAGCCACATAATAGTAGAATTGATTTGCAATTTATTTCGTCAATTCATGCAAACCACATATGAATTACCATCATCTAGCCACCTCATCACTAAATGGATTTGCAATTTACTGGATCTACTATATCCATTGATTTCCTGCCATCTAAATGCCTACCATCTTTCCAGAGGGCTTCCTCAGCCAACTCACCTAACTAACCACATGAGCTTTCGAACCAGCAAAGTCAGACGGGTCCATTCACAGTTTTTCATTGTCTATTATGCTACCTAATTCAACCTTCACAGATAGCATGTTACTCAACTCACAAAAAATCATGTCTTAAATACATAAAGCCACATAACAGAAGAATGCATTTGCAATTTATCACTTAACTCATGCAAACCACAAATTGATTACCATAATCTAGCCAACATAATCACTAAATGGATTTTCTATTTGCAGCAGTAGACAAACCATGTGGATCTCTGGTATATACCCCCAAAAAAAAAAACTGTTGGTATATAACAGCAACTTTTGCTTGGTTTCTTTCACTTTTTCTCTTGGTCGCAAGAACTAATCTGTATTCTGATGCCTATAGGGGTTGAAAACGATATTGTTGAAAAAGTTTATGGCAGGAAGGAAACTCAATTGAACGTAGAACGTGGAACATGGAGTGATGGGGTTGTTTGAAATATATAGTTTTACCCTTGTAGTTTTTTGTTTTTCTTTTTGTAGATTAAAAGTATAGTATTAAAGTAAAATAAATTGTACCATTTAGGTATAAGAAAAATAGACAGAGCTTCATTTAGGAGGAGATACCAAATGGTTTTCTCCTTTTATATATTAGTATAGACATTAAAGTATAAGAAGATCCAAAATAAGTGATTGTACATACTGTGTTGATAAAAATAAGCAGTCATATTCAAGAAGAAGATTAGCTTGGACAGGGTAATCCGCCACCCTTGATCTATCCACAATTCTCGCAGTCTATCTGTGAACCCCAACGATCTTGCAATCTATCTGCAATATCCCGACGATCTATCTGCCACCCTCTCGATCTATTTGCAATTTCTTGTGATCTATCTGCGAATCCTGGTTAAGTAACGATAATTGTACTAAAGCTCCCTTTCCAACGCCCGCTGCTTGCATCCCCAATACAGGCCAATGTTGAGAACCTTGCTTGTCCTTGCATCCTATCATAGCATCCTGGCCTATCTATTAATAGATTTCTCTTCTACATGTCAAATGTGATGCTGAGTTTTCTTAGTTGCTTGTACTTCTTAATGGTGAATCAATCAAAAACTTTCTTTTGTTGGTATGTCGCTCCGCTCCTGCAATATTGAGTGGAAAAATGCTACGGAAGACCGCTATGGTCATATCTAGTTTCATGAAGGATCCTCAAAACAACTTACAGGAGTGTTAATAGGACCCAGATTCCATATAATATATTTTCAAGCGCAAGTAAAATATATTCCAAAATTTTCTTTGCATTTAAGAGAATATTCTCACATTCCATATCAAGTTTTTGCTTTACTACTTATTTTATTCTCTATTCTTACAGTCTGAGTCAAAGGAAGTTCAAAATGTCACCATCTTTAGAACCACAAAGAAGGGATGGGGCCCTTCCAGATGGAGGGACGAAGTTAGCTCGTCTCCAGCAGTATACCAGTCTTCATGGGCTGGTCATAATGAACACTAGTAGTTGTTGTACCCAAGTTTAGGCCCAGCAAACTAAAGTGTAATGCACCAGGTTTTTTGAAAGGGAGAGGCAGGCAGCCAGGCAGCTAGCTGGCCAACCAGCTGGTTATGGTGGTGGTTTTGTCCCACATCGCAATGATAGTGTGGTGATGTAAGGTATATATCAGAACACATGCAATCCATGTTAACTTCATACCATAATTTTTGGGACGCGTTGTAAAAATTCAATGGACATTGTCATTGACATCTTATGTGTGGCTTAGAGTATAACCTCGATATCTGTGGCATGTGAGCCATGGCACCGAGAGAGTATCTTATACTGTGTACTGCAGATGCAAAATGGAAACATTTTGACTGAGTGGAGGAGACTGTAAAACTCCAGATTGTTGAAAGGGAGAGATGGCAAGCTGGTTCTGTCCCACATCGCAATGATAATATGGTGACGTACTGTATATATATGAACGCATACACAATACATGTTAACTTCCTAAAATGATTTTTGAGGAGCATTATAAAGCTCCAATGGAGGTTGCCATGCACATCTCGGGCGCAGATCTTCACACAAAGCATAGCAGTGTACGAGTCTATATCTAGTTTCTTTGGCATGTTATTCTGGTAGTAACTATATGGACTCTCTTTAAATAATGTCGTCTTTTCTCTAGTCAAATGGTCATATAGTTTGGTTGTTCCTTATATGCTATGTTAGATGGGTTTTTCACAAGAAATCAACTATATTTGTCAGACACTTAATACATGGACAAAAAGGTAGGATATGTCCCCGGTATTTACCCATCGTATGCTTGATACATAAAATTACCACATAATTGTCACAACATAAGTAAAGAAAATTATCATTTTTTGTTGAGCCCACATGCTATTCAGTTACAAATATGATGGGTGCACCCTTGGATACACATCCACACCCAGCACCAGTAACCATGTCAATGTAAAATAGTTTATACAGCTGTATGTTATGCATCAAGTGATGTATTCCCCATTTCAATCAAGCCTTGATCAATTCCTTGCTTAGAGGTGTTAATTTGCTCCTCATCGCCCGGGGGAGAATTCTTGGGATATTCTATCCATGAATGCAAGAAAATATATATTTCAAATAATAAATAAGGGTCATTCTAAACAATCAATTCAAACCTATTGCAATATTCAATGTTGAATACAACTAGAGGTACTCCATCACTCCCTGGATGGTGGCTCAAAAGTGGAGTACATAAGATGAGTTCACATTCAAACCCATTTACAAAGAGCCAAATAGCAGAAGAACAGTAACCAGAACTAGACATTTATATCAAACATGCTGAAAATAAAACACAATTAAAACGCATGAAAATTATTGAGAATTAAGAATGGTACAGTAAGTGATTCACCTGATATTGATAGTATCTGCTGTCAAGTTTTTTAATGCCATGACCCAACTGAACAGTTCCAAAGTATTTAACATCATTGAGGATGCCATTTCTCCTATAGACATCTTTCCCTACCCAAGCAGCCAAGCCCATCAAAAATTCCTTCTTTACATGGGGTTTGAGCAAACGCACGCAATGATAGAGAGGCATTCTTCACTTCTCTTCTTCACAGCTGAAAAAGGCTCTCTAACTGTTTCATCAAAGTCATTAGCCAAATAAATAACAAAATCCTTATGATTTTCTCATTCAGATATGATTTATACTTTTACTTAATTCTCAACAAGCTCACAGAACAATATTAACCCATTCAGAGAGCAAAATAGCACGAAAACTGATTAATTACTCATTTGATCACTTATATACATTGAAAATAAAGACCCCATTCATTAGCAATTGAATTATACAAATTATTATTGCAGATTCCAAAAAAACAATAACCTGTGAACTGCAAAAGTATAAGCTCGTGAAATATTATCACTTTCATTTCTACTATTATATTAACAAAATGAGGGTTAACGTGAAGTGAAACACTCATTACAATGAAAAAGAATCTTATGAAAACCAAATGTGACCCTTTCCTGTGGGAAAACAAACACAGCTCAAAATGATGGTCAATTGGTCATATAGCTTTTATCATAAAGCAAAGTCCCGCATCGCCTGCGTACAAAAGTTATGTAGTATATAAGTGTAAAGGCACGCGCACTTCAATAGCTAACTTTTGGGGTTAAGATCTACCCAAGATTGTATAACATGATATCAAAACTAAAGTACCAAGAATGGGTTGGGTTTGTGTCCCTAGCCGGTGCTTCGAGTGAGCATGCTACGCAAGAGAGAGGATATGAAACAAAGTCCGGCATCGCCTAAATACAAAAGTAATGTGCAGTATATAAACGTAACGCCAATCTCACCACAATAACTAGCTTTTGGGGTTGAAATCTACCCAAAATCATGTAGATTGACAACAAACAATCTTGAAAAATACATATGCATGCTAATTAATTCATCACCACAATTCAAAGGAAGCTTGCAGAATTGTCTGTCATGCATCCTACGTTTCATAGCTTCCTTGAGTCAATTAGTTGAGTTTATTAAGCACCTAATTCTTTCCTTCGAAAACAATTCCCAAAAAGAAAAAGAAGAAATATGTGCGTAATTCTAATCAAAAGCTCCACTATTCTGATTGGAATATTTCCGTGAAGCTTGAGGAAAATTTAAAATGCATTTTCAAATAGCTTAAGTTCATAGATATACACAAAGGAATATAATATACATATATATATATATATATATATATATATATCTTTTAGTTTCAGAAATTCACAGTTTCTTTGAATATTTTTCCCACAAATCACATGGTGCTAACCATTTCCATAAGTGTGATCCACCTTTTGCACTTTAAACCCCAGTCCAAAGACAGAAAGAATTCATTCATTAGATCCTCACCCCCCCTCTCAACAACTATGCATGCAGGACATTATCCAATAAATTTGAATTAAAACGTAAAGATTTCTAATACTATAATTGATACTATAATATAAAGCACACACCTCACTTGGTACTGTGATTTTGTGAATGAAGTTGACTCACGGTTTTGTAACCACTACAAGACTTCGGTAACTGCCATAGTTTTTAAGCTTTTTAAAAATCTGCATTCCCTCTCTATTCCCTATTTCTTCTCTCTCTCAGACCCTAATCCAATTTTGTGTAACCGCTTCAATTTTTTTCTCAAAATCCCTACTTCTTTCAAAACCCTAATTCTAAGTCAACTTCTCTTTTTCTAATGCAACACTTAACTCTTGCAAAATTCTAATGATTTCACACATATAGCGTATTAACGTATTCCACAAACACTACTATACATATATGAAAGCAACAAACATCTAACCATATATTATCAAAGGAAAAATCCTGAGGAATAGAAACACTCCTCTTATAAAAAAAAAGGAAATGAGGAATAGAAACACTCTTCTTTTTTTTTTGTCCTCTCTCTCTCTCTCTCTCTCTTCATTGGCAGGAGTTCTATGGAAACTTCTTCAAATTTCAAAAAAGAAGAGTAAATCCTACCATTTTTTAACGCTCGAACCATGATATGAAATGAGTGGATAAAGCTTACTAACCTGTCGATTCAGCACTGTTCAGAAAAGTATGGTATAGTATACTTCCATGGACATGTGTATACATGTTATGTGTATAATATATGACCTAAAGAGACATAGATCGCTTCAACCCGACGTTGCCTCACAGAACAATTTCAAATGATAAATCTTTCAGCGAAACTTACAACAAAGATTACTTTCCAGAAAATCCTCCAATTATACGAAGATAGAGCAAAAGACGGAGCCTCCTTCCATCTCTTCTTTCATTGGATTTGAGTAAAAAAATTTGGTTAAAAGTTTCACTTGATACTACACACCCCAATGATTGTAAGCAATTCTTTCATCAAATCTTTTTAAGAATTCCCAACTTATCATCAATATACATTTTAACAATTTTAATAAAAATAAATAAATACTCCAACCCTTCATCTTTTAAACATTTCATCAGATCTTTTTGAAAAATTCTGCACTTATCCTAAAAGCTTCTTTCGCCAACTGGGTGGAAAACTTGTTTCTTTCTTGAGTTGATGGAATATTAAGAATAGATTTGATGAAAGGATTGGAGCTCAATTTTGGCTCATTTTTCATCAAATTTTGATTTGATGAAGAAAAAAAATGAAGGGTTGAAGATGCCTAATAAACAGGATCTAATGTAATTTTAAACAAATTATATATCTTTTGTGCGACAGAAGAAGAAGAAATCTACCTTCGTATTCGATTCGAGGACGACAGAATGCAGAGGGAACTGGCCTGGTATGTTATTTCTTCGGCGTTTCTTCAAAGTTGGCTTTATTCGGTATCTAGGAAGAGTTTGGCTTGCAGCTCTTCTTTTCTTTTCTTTTTTTTTTTATTGTTTTTTTATTGTGCAGATTCCTCTTAGGCGACGGAAAATATTGTTTAAAAATTATTTTTTATATTTTTTGACGTCTAGTATGACAAAAATCAAAAGTCAACAAAATTATTTTTAAAATTAATAAAAAATAAGTTAATTTTTGTGTAAAATATTTTTTACTTTTCTTATAGTAAAAAATATTTTCTACTTTTATTATTCGACGAAACACACATTTTACTACGAGCATCATCATTATATCAACACCACTAGTCTAAGGGTTCAGAGATTCGAGTGTTTAGGGTTTAGAAATTAGGAATCTGGTGTTCGGGAGTCGAGGGTTTTAAGGGTTCTGGTGTTTTGTCCAGGAACCGAGAGTCAAGGATCGGGGGTCGAAAGTTTAGGGTCTAGAAGTCGGGGTTTGAGGGTTGGGGGTTGGAAGTAGGAGTTGCGGAGCATTGAGAGTCAGGAGTCCAGGGGTTAGGGATCGGGGATTGCAGGTCGAGAGCCCGAGAGTCAGGATCTAGCATAGTTATCGAAGGTGCGACTAGGCGCGCGCCAAGGTGCGAGGCGCATCAAGGCACAGCATGTGCGCTTCAACAGTAACAAGGCAAGGCAACTTCGACGAAACGCGTGACTCTCTTTGATTAATCATTAGGCGCAGTGTGACTAAGGCACACGCTTCTTCCTTTGAGACACGAGTTAAAAAAATTTAAAACCCTAGTTATTATTTACACTGAAGTCTGCTTCTAAAGGCTACATATCTAGCTCGCAGCTCGCCTCATCTCAGTCATCTTTCCTCTTCAAGCCATCACAATTGCAAAAAGCAAATTAGCAACTTCGAGCTTCTTCTCTGGCGACTAAGTAAGCCCATCGTCTTCTTCTTCTCTTTCTTTTTTTCTTTTCACTTTGGCACTCGAACTTTTTGAGCTCTTCCACTTTAGGCAACTTTGGAACCGTTGCCGTTTGGAACCATTATCTTCTTCTTTTCTTTCTTTTTTTCCTTTAACTTCGAATCTTCGATATCGAAGTTGGGAGCCCTTCGTCACATACTTGCAACACAGCTGAGGGAGGGGTTTTTTTCTATTTTTTTATCTATTACTTTTTATTCTTTTTAAATTGTTAGTTAACAAAAAAAACCAAGTTTTTAGCATCTATTTATCATTTTTTTTCTAATTGATGGTATTTTTTTCAGTTTATTTTTGTTTAGCTGATTTTTTTTCCATCTTTTTAAATCTGTTACTTTTTAGCATCTATCTATCAATTTTATTTGTTTTTTTTTTCAATTGATGGTTTTTTTTTCTCATCCCATTTTTTAGTTTATTCATTTTTATTAGATATCAGGTGAAGATAGTAGAAAAGATTCTGCTTAGCGATATGCACATTTGGTAGATCCACACAACATAAACAAATTTAAGTGTAATTTTGGGACAAAATATCCTATGGAAGAGTTTATCGAGTAAAGCAACATCTTGTGGGAGGTTTTAAGAATGTGAGAGTTTGTCCTAAATGTCTATTCAAAGTAAGAGAAAAAAATTAAAGAGTACTTGTTGATAAAAAAAAACACACAGAGAGCAAATACACATGTTATTAAACTTTGATGAGGTGAGCAATGATTTGAAATATGAAGATGATATTGTTGAGATTGATCGGCATGATAAATCTATTGGGAGCAGTCAAGACTCTATTTTATTTCTACAAAAGCCTAAGAAACCGAAGGCTAAAGGTCCTATTGATGTATTCTTTACACCTAATCCTGATGTTATGGCTCAAAATCAAAAAGAGCAAGAAAAACAAACTAAAATTAATGACAACAACTCTTATAAGAAAGAATTAAGGGAGCGAACAATTATCAGATTTACCAGATGGATGTATGACACTAGTATTTCTTTTAATGCGGTGAATTATCCAAGTTTTGGAGCAGCGATTGAAGCTATTGGGCAGTTTAGTCTTTGTGTAAAATTGCCAAGTTATCATGAGGTACAAGTTAGTTATCTCAAGAGAATAGTTCTGTCATATAAATGATTTGATGAAGAATCACAGAAAAATTTGGGTGAAATATGGATGCTCCTTGATGGCTGACAGGTGGACTGATAGAAAATGGAGGACCTTGATTAATTTTCTAGTGAACTGTCCACAAAAAAATATGTTTATTGAGTTTATGGATGATTCAATCTATTTTAAGGATGCTCAAAAATTGTTTGAGCCATTTGACAAGTTTGTAAAACATATTAGTGAAGTTAATGTGATCCAAATTGTTACGGACAAAGCCTCGACTAATATTTTGGAAGGTAAAAATCTTTTATCTAATTCGACTTTAAATCTTAAAATTGCAACTAATAATTTTACTATTTAGTACTAAAGTAAGTAAACTACTAATTTTAAACTATTACTATTAACAAGAAAATATGTGAAAAGCGAAGCGAGCACATCTTTATTGGACAACGTGTGTTGCTCATTGTCTTGACTTGATGTTAGAAGATATTTTTAAGATATCACAACTTAAAACGGTATTTGAAAGGGCCACCGAAAGGCACAGTTATATTTATAACTAGGGAGAAGTGCTTAATATGATGAGACATTTTATGCATCAAAGGGAGTTAGTCAAGCACACAAAACAAGATTTGCAACTGTCTTTCTCATTTTATCAAGGATTCATCAGCAAAAGAATAATTTTAGAAAGATATTCACTTTTGAGAAATGGACAAAAAGAACATGGGCAAAGGAGCAACATGGGAAAAAGATAGCATAATGCATGGCAATGCCATCTTTTTTGGAATGGTGTTGTCTAGCTCTAGCTCTTAAAGTTGCGGGTCCTCTAGTTTGTGTGGGTTCTCTAGTTTGTGTCTTAAGATTAGCTGATACTAAGAAAAAGCTTCCAATTGAATACATCTATGAAGCTATGGATAGGGCAAAAAAGGGTATTATAGCCTTTTTTGATGGGAAAAAAGACAAATATAAGGACATTTTTAAGGCCATTGATCAAAGGTGGAGAATCTAATTGCATTGTTTTTTGCATGCAACTGGGCATTTTTTGAATCCAGAATTCTTCTATTCAAACCCAAATGCCGAGAGAGATAGTAAGGTAATGACTGGAGTTTATAATCGCATAACAAAGTTAGTTCCAAACACCTAAGTTAAAAATAAAATTATTTCAGAGATAACCATTTACATGAAAGCAGAAAGTCTTAGTGACAAGAGCACTAGATAATTTATTTTAAATATGTAATATTCTATTACGTAATCAATTTTGCCTTGTAAAATTATGATTAATTAGTTTTATTTCACAGCTGACTGGTGGGTTGCATATGATTCTAAAACACAAAAATTACAAAAATTACCATGAAGTTCTTAGCCTTACGTGCAATTCTTTGGATTGTGAATGAAATTAGAGTGCATTTGAATATGTTAATATCTTTCTCAAATTTGGTAAATTTATAATTCCTAATCACTTTATATAAAAATCTAATAACTTTTTTTATTTTTGCAAATCCATAACAAAAAAAAAGAAATAAAATGGAAAAAAAACGACTCAGTGCTTGGTTTATATATCAAATATAACATAGCATTGAAATGCCAAATATGTTATGTGTAATACACTTGATTCCATATCTTTATCGAATATTGATGAAAATAACGAGTAGTTGCGTGGAACAATGGATGGAGAATCAACTAGAGATAACGAACTTGTGTTTGATGATAATAATTTGGCAGGGAATAATGTTACTAGTGCTTCAGTAGTCAGAGAAAGCAAGAGAAGAATTAGACCAACAACATTAAGAGTATCATTAAAGGGTTCAACATCAAGTTGTCTTTACTTAATAAATAGATGAAGATGCAACTTGAGGAGAAAGAAGAGGAAGATGTGGAGGGATACAAATCAAATGACGAAGAAGAGGAAATTGATTTGCATGTTATTGATGCTGAGGATGATTAATACGTAGCAAGATTGCATACTAAAACTGAGTTGCTCGTGATTTTAATTAATTTTTTATTTTGTTTGAATTTGAATATTTGTATTTTGTTGAACTAATTAGTCTTTTATTTTGTTTGAATTTGAATATTTGTATTTTGTTGAATTTTACTATTTTTTACATGTCTTTATAATTTTTTATATTTTTTGTTGACAATGTGTTCCTTACTTCAATGAAGCACATGCTTCATCTTACGTCTCGCGCTTAAGCCCGAAGAGACCTTTAGCGCTCCTGTGCGCCTATTGCCTTTAATAACTATGGGGTCTAGAGATCCAAGGGACAGAGTCGAGGGATCCAGAGCTTCGGGGGTCGAGGGTAGGGGGTTTAGGGGTCAAAGATTTAGGGCTCTAGGGGCCCGGGGATGAGGGGGTCAGGGCCCCAAGGTCTGAGGTTTTGAGTTGGGGTCAAGGGTCCAAGAGTTTGGGAATCAGGTGTTCGAGTGTTCGAGATTCAGGGTCCCAGGGTCTAGGGGTTACTGCCACTACCGCCGCCATTGCTTCCACTACCGCTATTGCCACCAATTTTAACACTATTATATTTACTAACACTATCATTTTTAAAATCGCAACCAATCACAAATTCTTGAAAATACTTAATGAAAAATGTTTTCCGTCAAAACAAATGGAGACTTAGACTTTGATTGTTTCGCCGAAAGATATATTTTATAAAACATTTAATGTATATTTTGGTATTAAGTACAATGGAAGTTAAAAGTTAATTAAAAAAATTAATTTTGGTGAAAAATATTTTTTTATTATTTTATTGCATAAAATATTTTTGACATTTATTATTTCACCACCACCACTATCTTACCATTGCTACAATTTCCACCATTCCACTATCATCGCTACCATCCCACTATCACTAATGTAACTACTAGCATCGCCAGCACTACCAGCATAACCACCCCACCTTTACGTCATCCTACCATCGCAACCATTACCACCATCCCACCACTGCTACCATCATTAGTTCAGGGTCAGAGTGCTAAGAGTCAGGGTCATAGGTTTGGGTCAAGGAGCCAGGGTCGAGTTTTGAAGTATAGGATTCGAGGCTTGGAGATCCAAGAATTAGGATTTAGGGTCAAGGGCTAGATCGAATTCTAAAATTTGGGGTTCAAAGATCGAGATCGAGGTACAAAGACTAAGAGCCATGGGCCAGAGGTCGAGGATCAAGGGGTCACCACATTCACTAGCCCCCACCACTACCACTATCTTTACCTTCAACTATTACCATTTCCACCGCCATTACTGCCACCAATAGTAACACTATTGCGCATTACTAACACTATTATTTTTTAAGTTGTAATTAAACACATAAAACATATATTTCATTAAAAATATTTTTTATTGAAAAATAAATAAATTTACTTCTTCACAACTCTATCAACCATTCTTGTTTGGATGTCTAAGGAAACGTCCACAATATTTTTTTACATAAAATCCAAATGAAATAAAAAAAACCCTTATAAAAATGCCTTACTGACTGTTTCCTCAATCTATAAATCAAACTTTGGATTGGAGGGGGAAGTGAATTGAATTAAATTATGTCCAATCCAACAATAAATTTTGTCTCCTCAAACTAATAATTTGGCGTATATTTTGCAAAATCTGACCAAACAATTCAAAAAATTTCAAATTATTAATACTAAATTCTTTGTATTAACAATACCATCACACTCTTGTTATTAGTAGTATTAGGTTCTAAATTATCTTTACTACTTATCTAAAAATAAAAAATAATTATATATTTCTTATTTTATTATCTATTCTACTCTATCCAAACATAAATAAAAAAACTCACAAAACACGTATTAGCATCCATAATTGCATGATATAAAAACAAAGTTTCTGTTGACCACCGCCCAACTAGTAATGGATAATAAAGTGATGGGAATAAAAAAATTTAATATCAATATAGTTTTGAAGATAAAGCTTATCGCTTTAGCGGATATCAATACACTTTACACAAATATCTTTACACTTTTTACACATTATTCATTGCCTAATGAGCGATAGTTAACATATTCCTGAAAATAAATGTCAAAATCTCTAGTATTACTTTTTTTTCATCTTATCTAATTCCATATTGAATTCCATCTCTTGAATCGAACATGGCCAAAAGAAAAGCAACTTAGTAGAAAATAACATCAGATGGCACTGCACACTATCTTTCTCATAACTCTTGAAGACATAAATGGCTCACTTTCCTACCTATATATATGAAGTTCATTGAAAACATATATAGAAGCAGCAGCAGCAGCATAAATCTCCACTTGTGAAATTGAGTTTTTTGTCATTCTCCAACAATTAGTAAATATCGATTATTTTCCGAACCATTTCATTATGCAAATACACAACCTCACAAACATGTTCAATACTTTTCCAGTTCACTTGTGAAGGCCAATTTGACAAGTTTCTCCCGAAGAATGGCCGACCCGACATGAAGTCTTAAATATTAGGATTAAGCTCTCCTCAAGACCTTTTATGTCTCTAAACACCGCTCAAAACTCTATTTTGTGGGTTTTGTGGGTCTAATGTGGGCCTACAACAATTTCCGACCTCATATAGAAGAACATCTACGCAAAAATTCGACTTGATAGGAATATCAACGGATATATAAACGAATTGTATTTTGTTTTACAAAATGAACAGATTAAACTCAAACAACCCATTTCAAACCAAGACCATTTAGATAATATGTTCGCCTTGCCGAATTTTTACATAGATGAGCTTTTTTGTTAAACTACGGGATAAACGGTCTGAATAATCATTGTGTAGCCCACCTCTGACCCACAAATTAAAGTCCTGTGGGGTCGGTCTTGAGGGGAGCTTTACCCTAAATATTATACATGATTTATACATGATTTACGATATATCTATCGTACAAACATAACAGAAAAAAATACAGAACACTGGAGAAGCCTTTAAAAACTTGTGACCAGGTTCAACTGCAGCTTTGGTGCTCAAAGGGTGAGATGTTCCTTGTTCTTTACATTTCTGGAAGTAGGATGACCTGATCTTCTATCTTCTTGATCATTGTAAGGGTTTTCCCGGAAACTAGAGCTAGCCTCTTCAGCATCTGAACAGCCGGGTTTTTCAGTTAGGAACTGCTCCCAAAACACATCATTCACTTGGACCTGAGTAGTTGCAGTCCATTGATTCTTAATAGGTGCTTCTTGTGAGGAAGAAAAAGTTGTATCATCATCAGAGAAGGCTCTATTGTTGGGGGAAACTGTAAAATCGGCTTCCTTACCGTCATTGGGCCTTGATTCTGGAGACTTGCCAATTTCACGACCAAGTTGTAGCATCCCGGCTGAAGACTGACTATTGTCAACCTGCAGTGGCAAAGATGCCAAAGTAAGGTTCAAGTGGCAGGAAATATGGCCGTCGCCTTCTTCGTTAGAAGCCAAATCTTGCTGCAAGGATTGCACTCTTGGGCCTTCACCACCTCCTGTTTTTCGCGACAAAGTTGAATCCATCTTGAATGTCAAAGACGTTCCGGTGTCTGATAGCTCTAATGTCTCGGAGGCAAACAAAAGACCCCCAGTTCTCGTCTGTGCATCTTTCGGGTAACCTTCAGATAGTCTCCTCTGTGGACTTCCTCCATCTTCGTTGGAACTCTGTGTGCTATGTGAAACCAAGTTAATATCTGAAACAGCCGATGATAACTCTAATCTTAGCTTATTTGAGAAATCTTGCGGGAAAATATTCCCAAACTCGGGCCTAGAGCTGCTATGGTTGTCGACGAAGCTAGTCTCTGGAATTGGCTGGGAATAATTGACTTGGGGTAACCGCCTTTTCTTATTATATGCTGAAAAATCTGTAGCTTCAAGTTTTTGAGCAAGTTGTTCAAGAAAATAACGATTCAGAATTGCCTTTTCTAAATAGTTCATCAAATTCTGCTGCCTCTGCTCCATGCCATTTACTCGCTGAGTCAAGTCTTCCAACTGAAGCTTTGCAGCAGATTGCTGTTTGAACCTTACAAGATTACTTTCTAGCGCAGCTTTCTCCCGTGAAAGCTTATCAATTTCTTCCTCAAAAGCCGCCCTTTCTGGGTCAACTGGAGTACCATGAGGATGAGTGTGGCTGTGAATGGGTTTCCTGCGGTAGATATTCTTTAGAAGATGCTTTTGATCTTTCACAAAATCTTCATTTGCAAATTCCCATCTTTCAGGATCAATCTTTCGAAATCCCTACAAAGAGAATATATCCATGTGATTATTTAAACTCAAGTAAATTACAAGTTGACCCGAACTTCTAAGGATTAAGGCTCCATTCGTTTCATTGTAAAATGTTTTCCGGTAAAATATCCTGCCTATTTTTTATTGCTCGGTTTCATAAAAACAACGTAAAATATATTTTCAGTAAAATATTTTACATCATAAGACCAAAATTGATTTACACAAAAAAGGGAGTCATTTTTTGTGTTAACAGGGGAAGTGGTCGTAGCGACGGTAGGGGTGGTGGCAGTGGTCACAGTAATGGTGGTGGTGGCGGTGGCGGCAACAGC
>JAOTRH010000027.1:5967597-5987447 GCA_034768845.1 Heliamphora exappendiculata
ACGTAGCCCATTATACGCACGGATATTTTCTTATCGGTTTCGATAATTATTTAATTTAATTTGAATGTCGATTTTGCCGCCGAAAACATTCGGAGATTAAATTAAATAATAGAGGTCGGTATTGGAATTTAGCACACCTAGGGATCACTCCCTAGGTGGCCGGTCCTAATAGAGGTTTAGAGGATGTTTTATGAAAATTATATAACTCCTCCTTAGTTTTAGGAAAGAAATATATAGTTTCCATAAAAATCTCAAGTGATATATTAATACATATCACAATGAGCCAAAGATATATCCTTAATCCCAAGCTCCAGCCGCCGCCCCTCTCTCTCTCTTATGGTGTGTTCCTTTTGCTTTGAGAGAAATGTGTGAGATAGAAACCAAGAAGAAGAAAAACACGAAGATCCGGATCGATGCCCACTCGCCGGAATCGTCGTGTGCGTCGGGATATACATGAGAAGATCAATGGGTCGTCTCGAATCGTTGTTCTGCATCAAAAAAACTTATACAAGTTTCTTGAAGGTATATTTAATCTTAATATATCTATTTGTCAATATGATTTTTCATGAAAAACGCATGCGCCATTTTTTACAGTCACGACGCCGGTTCTAAATTTTTTCTTCCGCGTTCCAACAATGGTATCAGAGCCAAGATTGCAATTTTTCGTGTAAAACTACTGTGCTAACATTTGTTTTGCAGCCTATGTCGTTATGATCCGGTTATATGTGTGAATAGATGGTTTTAATTTTATATCATTTTTTTAACCGTTTATCTCGGCGATTTTATATCGAGATTAGATAAGTTGTACACCTCCTACGTGGGGACACCTAAAGCATTTGCAATCAATCCACTAAGCAAAAGTCTGTAAACATAAATTTATGTAAGAAATTGCAGCCACAATTCTAAAATACACTCAAATTTTCATTTCAACAACCCAGGCACGCCTCAAATTTTTGCAATCTATGCACTATATGTCTAATTGGGCAAATATTTTGTTGCATGTCTTCGTTGGGTTTCAGCCACAAAAACTTAACCAAGAGAAGGTATATATCATCCCGTTTGGGTCAAAAGTAAAGAATTCCTTTTTTTGGCTTTTTAAGAATTTCTAGTTCCCATATAAATACAATTTGTTATTGTCTCACTTTATACATCCTAATGTCCTTGATCAAGGTGAAGCTCTTTTCCAATTATCCCCATCCATAATGTGAGGGCAAAAAAATAGCACAAGTGAAAAGTAGAAACCATAGTTACTGTTGTTGGACCCAAGTTAGAGGAGTGAGAAAGAAGTATACAATATCAAAATTAAAAAAACATAAATCAAGTTAAGTGAATTGAGGGAACCGCTTTATTCCATTTGTGCACAAGTTAAAATGATGAATTTTATTGAATCAACATCTAACAAGATTCATCAAACTAAAGGTAGTAAATATATGAAATTAGAAACCACGATGTATGTAATAATGCTGTATTTTATTCCTTTGCACCCCAAAATTATGCTGAAAGATGCTATTTGACATCATTTTCTATATAAAAGAATTGTTATAGAAGTGTGGAATTCTAAGTGAATTACTTGTTTAGAAAATTTAAACACATCATATCAGTTAGGTTTCCCAAGATAAAAAAATCCAATTAATGATAGAACTTACAAGTTTGATGTTCAGTCAACAAAATGAGCTAAAATACCAACAAAGATTTAAAACGAGATGTGATATAATGCAAAAGTTTCGTAAATATTAATACAAATTGGAAATGCACCTGGGATAGAGAATAATTTTGTTAAGAAAATATAGGAAATATCTCAAGACAAGCAAAAAACTCATGAGAACGAAGCTTGTATCTTGTTAGATCACATGGCAACATACATACAACATGGTCTGTATAAAATAGAAGATACCAAGATCACTGTTTAATTTTTAAGTACCTTAGGCCGTGTAGCAAAATATAAGGCTTTATACTCATAATCACGTATTATCGAAATTTTTACCTTTTGAATCGGTGACATTTGAAAAAAGAGGCAAACAAAAAAATCGATTTTTTATATCTTAGTTGAAAGGATGAACCATTTGAACTCTTATTCTAAATAGTTTTAGTAAAAAATAATAAAAAAACCAAGATCTAATCACAAATTGAGCGGAGCAAAATATATCCGTGTGTTATGACAAAACCATAAAAGACAAAGTTGTACCTTTTTCTGCGCAAGTCCTGATAAAGAGAAAACAAGACTTGAGAAATAAAGAAACCGAGTAATTGCTAAGTAATCTTAAAAAGCACTAAAAAAAACCATAAATCTAGTTTATTGGTTTGTTTTAATCTGTTTTAGATTTTTGGAACTTTTTTATTTTTGGGTGGAAAATATTCCTTTTTCGATTCATAAACATTCAAAAGAAGAGGCGAGGAAAAGAAAATGTTTTTTTAGATCCCAATTTAAACGAGCAGTCATTATGAACTCTTTCCCTAGATAGTAGCAGCAAAAAAAGAATTAAAAAAGCTAAGATCTAACCATTAATTAAACAGAACAAGCCATAAAAGGCATAGAATTGTACCTCTCCGCAAGCAATACCGATAAGACAAAGCAAGAACTGAGACATAAACAAAGCGATTAATAGCTGAAGTTGGTAGTACAACCCCCTGCAAAGGAAGAAATTGAAAAGAAGAAATAGTTAAAAGGGGAAAAATTAGAAACCAAATGAAGAGAAAAGGCAAAAAACTAAACATATTAAAATACAAACCGAGGAAATAATCGGCAGAATTATTGGCAGTATATCTAGAAACAGAAATAAAGAAGAAATCCAGATCACGAATAGAAGAAGAACCTTGTTGAAGACACAGAACCCTACGATACATCTACTCCCTGTCTTGTCCATCGCAAGTGCTATAAAAAATTATGAAAATATAATATAATTAGTACGAAGAAACATAAATATGCAAAGAGCACCTAAACATGACTATGTACATACATATGGATGTACGTGTGTAAATGGTTTTATCTGCTTAGTCAGATATTAAAAGAAAATCAACAAACTGACATGTGCAAAATGATAGCATTCATTAGTTATGGAATATCCAAATGCTATCCAAAGTAAACTAATAGTAGCTGTAGAGAAGATCTCCAAAAATAATAAAACTATTAAATTCAATTCAATATCAAATTTAAAACCCAAATTGCTTGGTTTTGTCATTTCTATTCTGCCAAAATAGCAAAAAATAGAACAGGTACAATATCGTTAAAAATCCAACTACTAGATGTGTCAAAAAATTAACAACACCAGGTAAGATCAATTCAAATAAAAGATCTAACGTTTGAGATAACACATTGACCATTTCAATGCTAACCAGCATAACTGAAAATCTACCAAATAAATAAAATAAAACAAATTAAAATGACCTAACAACATTGAAAAACGTAATTGTTGGTATAAGGTATACCTGTTTTGCTATCCACTCTTGCAAATAAAGATAGAAAAACTGCATAAACACGCATCATCATTGTTCTTATCAATAAACCCAAAACCAAATTGAAGTCAAGCTCCATTGCGGAACATCAAGAATTCCACTTGAGTTGGGATTCCTAGGAATTTGCAGCTAAAATTACAAATAAATGAAGTGTAGCCATCAAACTCAAACTATCATGAAATTTAAGAGCAATTTAATACATTGAACCTCAATTGTATAAACAACAGTTACTACCGTACGTCCACTACTTCAAAGTTTCAAATAAAATAAGAGCACCATGGGATGACAAACAAGAGAACCCACCAAAATAAAAAAATCACCAAAACCTAGCTGATCTTTGTAAGTCGAGAACGGCTCATCGGTGCCCTTCTTCCGTGTAATGTCTTTGACAAGTACTTCATATGCCTTCCTCTCCGCTAGTTCCTCTAGCTTCCTCTGTCTCACCTTCAATTCCTCACTCTGAAGAGGTAACACGAAAACCACAGCATAATCAAAATCATACACAATCATACAAAATCCAATTAATTTAATTCTCAGGAAACAGGGGGTGGGAAAGGCAAGCTTTTCTCTGACCTTTTCTCTAGGTTTAGGGCTGGTGAAGATGAAGTTGGATCGAGAGAAGAGGTAGAGCAAAGGCCACCAGAACGCCATTTTAGATAGCTTCAAAGAGAAGAGAATCTCGTATATAAACCTAACATTTTAGAGAATATTATAATTACCAATGTAAAATAGAAGCTCCTCGATTAAACAATATAAACCCTAGGTTTGAGGCCGGTGAAGATGAAGTCAGGTCGAGAGAACAGGCAAAGAAAAGGCCACCAAAATGCCATTTTAGATAGCTTCAAAGTGCTGAGAATCTCGTATTTAAACCCTAACATTTTAGAAGATATTATGTTTACCAATGTAAAAATAAAAGCTCCTCGATTGACCAATATAAACCCTAACGTTTCTGAATCGTCCTTACTGGAGAATCAGAGTTGTACAGAACCATCGTCCTCGTCGTCAACCATTGACAACGGTGATCTGCGATGATCAACGTAGGGAGAGAGATCGCGAGAGGATCGAGAACCATAGACATCGCATATGAAGAAGTCTACCAAGGTGGGAATGGATTCAAGACCCACCGAAAATTGCTAAGCGCAACAAGCAATGCTTTGGCATGCTTATACAATGCGCATAACTCAACTTGTATAATCCAAAACAAATAGCTGGTGAAAGAGATTTGATGGCTGCACATAGAAATTCCCAAGGGGCAAACCTGGATCGTTTTTCTACACTAACCCTCAGAATTTGGAAAATGCCATGCCAAGTCACAAGAACTTCTAAAGAATAAAGAAAAAACAAGAGGGCAAAATAGGCTAAAAAAGAGTAAGCTATCAAACACCTTAAGCTGCTTATATACTATTAATAAGATATAATATACAAAACTCATATCACCGACCTATGTAGAATATCTAACAACTCAAGCTCCTCATAACTAACTATGTCAGCTGTGAAGTAATTGCTGCTTTGAGGTTTATTCACATGTATATCATGTTCAAGACAAACTGGTTCAGTCGAGCGTATCTGATGTTGATATGCTTTACTAAATTTGTGATGACTGGCATTCTTACTGCACTTGTCTTCATTGCCTGATCTGATATTATGTTACATTATTAATTAACGACTCATTCAAAAATTTAAGCAGTTAGAAAGTGTAATAATTTAAGTGTCTCAACAAGAGCTATAAATAATATTAAGACATTGGTTGAGGCAAATGATAGTGGGAGTTAGCTTGCCGCAGAACTAAGCAATGATGGGCAGCAGAGAAATCGTATAGTGATGAAGGTTTATGGAGGAAATGTTGTGCCGATGGGAGTTTATCGTGGAGGTGGTGCAACGATAGTGGAGGAGAAAGAGATGGTTATGGAGATGACGCAACAATGGCGGTGGCCTCCAAGGGAGCTATTACCACAATTTGGCAAAGTAATGTGACACTGGAGGTGTTTGAAAATGTTACTGCTAATAGCTTTTAGCTTCGGGCTAGTAATTTTAGCTATAACTTATAAGTTCACCACTTCTACTACAAGCTACTATTAGTAGTTTTGCCAAACACCACCACTGAAAGTGGTGGTACTTTGTGGGTTGTGGCTTTGTGATGTGATAAGATTATAATATTAGTGGCTATAGATATGGAAGTTTAAGTAGGGTGGTGGTGGGGAATTGTTAAATAGTTAGAAGCTCTACATTGGATTTGAACTTTAAAAAGGTTAAATAGTCAACAACTTCACACAAATCTTGCTAAACAATACAGATTGATGATCCACATGGAGTAAGAATCCCCCAAACTCTCATGAATAACTTTTGTATGATTGTAAGCTAAATTATAAAACAAGCAATGGTATCAACACCTATTAAACAAAAAGCCTCCGATGTAGATTCATGTATAGAAAATATCTCTAAAAACTCTAATTTTGGAGATCAATTGCTTTCGGAAGAGCAATAACAAGTATACACCAAAGAAAAGTTTCATTTTCTTACTTTAGTGAGCCTTCACTTTCTTAAACCTATTGATAAGGGAATCGATAGATTTCTGTATCCGATATTTTTCTGCTTGCCTCACTGCTTGAGATGCCTGGTGTGAACTTTGGATTCCACGATCCAAACTGGCAATTGAAGGAGCTGAAGGAAGAGACTTAGCGGCACATTCAATTCCATCTCCATACATGAGCAACCCTGTGCAAGTAGCATTACTACACCCAAATGTAGCCCATGGAAGAAAACCAATTGGCCAGGCCTGTCATTTCCTCATTATGTCATAAAATGCTGTTCTCATGGCTTGAAGGCTGGTTCTCTCTACAGATGCTATCATACTGTGAGCCACAACCCATATTTTTTCGGTAGAAATCGTTTCCTTCAAGGCAGACGTTTTGGCCCCGATGCTTACAAATCCCCAGGCAACCACATTTGATGGACCACCGGTCTTGCTAAGTGCAATAGCAACTGCCTGTTGGGTCTGACCCAAAGCAAGTTTAAGTGAAGCAAGAAGCTTAAAGGAAACCACTTATGAAGCAAGGACACGTCAGAATAGGTGCCATAGCCAACAGGCAGTTGGCTATTGCACACGCCACACGTTTCGGACACGGCATGTGGTGTGCCCTATTTTTTTTTAAAAAATTCCAGCCGGGCACACCGAGGGACACGTTGGGGAGTCCAATTTCAGAAATGCCTGGACACGTCAAACCCAATGATGAAATAAAAATCCTTAAGAGTCTCGGTGCACAGTTTGAAAAAATACTCGGCCCCTCGTCTTTGCTACCCACTGCAACCTTCACTAGCGAGTTCGACGACCACCGATGACCTCGATCTCACCGGAGACAATCACCAACGACTTTCAATTGCCCTTTAAGTAAACACTCTCCTTTCCTTCCTTCTATTTTTTGACGGCGTCTCTCTCTATTTTCCGTTCTACTTGTCTGCATCTTCTTCTCCCCTCTTTTTTTATTTTCTAGTTTTTACTTCCTTCAAGTCTTTGCATGACGGTAGGGACGAATGCTTCCATTACTGACCAAGCACAAGCTCAAAAGAACATTCAGGAGAAGGGCTGCAAGAAGAGAGGAAGTGAAAGAGATACAAGACGGATATGAAGGGGAGGAGAGGGAAGCAGGCTTATTACCATATTCAATAACAATGGCCTGTTTAGTTGTTTCTTGGTTTTTATCTTTACCGTTTTAGATTTTTCTTTACTTTTTTAGTCATTTTTGGTTTTTTTCTTTACCTTTTTTCTCCATATCTTTTCTAGTTGTTTTCTTTACCTTTTTAGTTTTTCCTTTACCTTTTTTTTTTGAGATTTTTTGTGAATATTCTATTTATAAACATATGCTAAGTATATAAAAAATATATATTTTCCAATGTATCTCTGCCGTGTCCGTGTCTGTGTCCTAATATTTTTGAAATCATCGTGTTCTGTGTTCCGTGTGCATGTCTACGTCCATGTCCATATCCGTATATGTGCCTCATAGGTAACCACCTTCTTAAAGGTTGATGCAGGTGTAACTTTAGAGAGTGATGAAGCTTCTAAAATGGCAGTAGCTCCCACCCCAACTGCCACCACTAGATTGTTAGTTAATAACCGTTTTATGCCCATTATGATTTAAGGTTTCCTCATCATTTTAACAATTGGTAATTAGTTGTTCGACCATATCCTTGATTTCCAAAGGAAAAGAAGTGTTCCAACATTTCCTGAGACCAGCCAAGCAAGCAAAATCAACTATTGCCACTATAGATTTAAACTTTTTAGTCTGACTTCTAAGGGTCCGTGCGAGAAGAGCATACAACTTGTCCTCGACATCAAGCTCTGAAACTGAGTTGTAACTAAGTTGGAGTTCGACATTTTGTTGACAGGAAGCCCACCTGCAATGTTGAGAGCAATTCTCAAACTCTCAACTGCACTTTGAAAGATGTAAACTTTCATATAGGAGTTTGATATCAACCATTTCTCTCTTGTTCACATCATTAAGCATCTTTTGTGCACGAGCTAAAGCCCTTCCAATCAATGGGATATCTTCAAAAATATTGTGCAAGTCCACAAGTAAAGGATAAATTGACCGGGTAAATGGTGGAGCCTCATAATCTACTCTTGGCTGAAACCCACCAGAAGTCCCCTCCGAAACCAAACTTGATTGAGATAAATATGAAGATAATGACTTCACCATCTGAAATTGAAGATCATTCTTAAGACAAAACATCCTACACCTTTACGAAAAAACTGAACCCACCTTTTACGGAACCAAGCTGCTAAGTTGTAAAGCTAATGCATCTAACCTATTTCCCGATTCAGCTACACCCATCGTATCATCGTCCCCACCACATTTCTGAAATGGAGATTCAAGCACCAAGAACAATGAACCAACTTCTTCAGCAACCCTTTTGGCAGCCAAGAAACGCCCACAAAGACTAATCCCAAAAATCTCTTTCAAAACCAAGCTCCCAGTCACATTGTCATACTTGTCTCTATTTATCTTTTGAACAAAGCATATATTCAAAACATCCAAGGACGAAATTGGAACTGGAACATCTGTGTCATTCCTATATTCAGTTTTTTTGGACTGAATATCATCCACCGCACCATGACCCACTTGAACCACAACGGTATCGGGTCGAATTTCTCTAATAAAGCACTTGGCATCTAAAGCTAATCTCTCCGACAAATTCTAAGCACACGGTATATATATCACATCTTGCGATTCAAGTTAGCGTATCACAAAAATAATTTGTTTTGTATGTTTGGGCACCTGATAATTTGAGAACTAATCCATCTGAAGCTTTCAAATCATCAAATTTGAGAGTCCAAAAACACCATAAATTTTATTATTGCACGTAATACAGAATTGTCGTTGCCATCACAAAATGAATTGTCACGCACACTTATATTATGCCACATACGAACTACAAAACCCTAGTTCATCCTAAATCTCCCGTAGATGAGAGAGCTCAAACAGGGAAGCAACCAATCAAAACCAATTAGACCCAGCTAAGAAGTGGGTCTCTAACTCGAGTGAACTCAACAAGCTATAGAGGCAGCCACCATGGCCAAATCTTGTATCGATTTATGAGGAAAATGATAGAAAATTGGAAGGGAAACAATTTACAGATGTAAATAACATTAATATTCACAGTAAGCTTTAACGTGAATTGTATCAACCATTTATCTCATTCTTTTATTTATTTTGAATTAAAGTTAAATTTATGAGTAATCTTTATTGAAAAATAAATAGTATTACCGAGAGAACTGTCCTTTCCAAAAAGAAAAGTCTTCTTGGTTGATATTTCTTGTGTTTTTTGTTTTTAATATCTTCCCCTGCCACAAAATAGGAAACCAGTCACTTTTAAGCAACTGCTTGGCTGAAAGGATATATAACGCGCACAAATTCCTTACCTTATCATCTTCTATGTCTTCCTCTCTCTCTCAATCAACATGCCTAACCATCATGGCTTCACCAATTGAATTCCCACGACGCCTACACCATCTTTGTCTCCGCCCAACAGTTTCACACCTGATCCACGAGTCAAAATTCACCAGCTCCCACCGAGTTCTCGAATAAAGTCAACGTCAGCGTGGATTTCTTCTCCTCAGATGTCTCAGTCTACCGCAGCATCCAAGGTCTCTCCATTTGGGAATCACTCCGCCATCCCTGCGACTCCATAACTCCGGACGCCGTGTCCCGCTTGATTTCTCCAATCTTCATCCCGTTCCCGTTGGACAAGCTCCGATGGAAATCCCGAGGACTCGACGGACTCGAATCCACGTCAACGCTTTTAGATGGCGAGGAAGATATCAAGTCGGCATTCTTGGACTTCCTCCGCCGCGCAAGGGCAGCGGCATACAATACCCGGCAAAGGACATTGTCAGTGAAGCTGACGATCAAGAAAGTGATAACCCTACCATCTCAAGAATTCAATTCGTGGACATCTTGGTATGATGAGCAAAGGAGTTCCGATTCAAGTTTCGTCAGAGACTACGCAAAGGCTATCAGAAGACCTCGGCGCGTTTGAGAGTCGGTGAGCCAGGAAGCGTTAGGGTTTCCGCCGTTTCCAGCGGTGGAGGAGGTGAGAATTGCAGGCAATGAGTCAACGGAGCTGTGTTCGATCCTGTTTGGAAGACATGGCGTTGGATCGCACGTCGCTTGTCTTCCTTACCCTCATCTGTACCATGGGAATTGTGTTCGGAGGTGGTTGAAGAACAGTAATGTCTGCCCCTTGTGCCGGTACACACTTCTTCTACCACCTTCAAACTGAATTATCAATTGTCCATTGTCAAAATTGAAGTTTTGATTTTGTAATTTCTATCAATTTTGGGGAATTTTCTATTAGAGTGCATCGTGCATGTCAAATTATAGTTTAATTTTGATTGGAGTTATCATAATTTTTTTTAGGTTTAGTTATGGTCACTTTTAAAGTTTTACAGTATGAAATCATAATCAATTTTATGGTATGCATTTGATTGATTGTTTAATTTTGATTTATGATGATTTTATGTTGAGTTATATAATTTAATTTTTTAAAGTCTTAACAATTTATTATACAATTTTAAACTTAGTTATGAATTATGTGCAATATGCACTTAAATAGTGGATTTACATAGCAGTTGAGCCCTTGATTCTAAATGAAAACTCTTATAAATTTTGGAAAAATTAAAAGTTCTCATACTACAAACAAGATCTTTTTCAATAAGAAATGTTATGGAAGGGGTGTTCAGCAAAGCTACAACTTCAGTTATAAGTGATGGCTACTTTTTTTTTTTTCTATTTCTAGTTATATTAAACACTCACAACTTTTGCTATAAGGTACAATCTATAAATAACTAGTTTTAGTAATGCCCAACACTACCCAAGTATCCTGCAAAACAATGGTAAAAGGGGTAAAATTACAAAATTTCAATGGATTCAAATTGTTCAAGATTTCATAATCAAGAACTTTTAAAAAGGATTTAAAACTTATAATTGGGAAATTGGATTATTGTGCATCATCTCAATTATTTTAATTTTGCTTGGAGCTATCAGAATTTTAGGCTTAGTTATAGTCACTTTAAATCTTAACTCAGAATAAATTTTAGGAAAATTTTGGCTTAAGTCCCATTTAGAAGTATTGTTTTCCAATAAGTCCAAACATAAGATTAATGTTCCATCATTAGGTCCTATACATTATATTTATATCAAAACTACCCTCTATTCCCATCTTTGCCTCCACAAACAGCATTCTCCTTCTTCCAACCACCGCACTGCCGTCGCACCATAGCTTGATATATATTATTGGGCCATTTTCTAACAACTTAAACTTTTGAAAAAATTAATGACTTAACATGATATTAGAACTCTAGTTCCAATGAGGTCTTGGGTTCAAGTCTCGTCATGCGTTTTCCTGTTATAGTTCTCAGGCAGCTTAATATAGCCATCTCGATCTTTGGTTCATATTATTCTTGCCTCGCTTCGAATCTATCACTTCGTACTTTGATATCCATTTGATCTTTTACAATTCTGGTATCTAATTTTTTGTTCTGAAATATTCATACCCTATATATGATCTGTAAGAATTTCATATGGTAAGCTTTTATCTTTTTCCTTCTAAATTTTTTGTTTTTGATTTTTTCCCTTATCTTGTTTTGGTGAATATTTGTTCATTCTTTATTCATTTCTTTCTCAGGCAGTTCCAATGGAGCGATCTTGATCTTTGGCTCATATTGTTCTCGTTTTCTTTTTTTTTCTTTTTTTTTTTAATCTATCACTCTGTACTTTTCCATTTAGTTGCTCTATTACAATTCTTACACCTAATCTTTTTTTTCCTTAAATATTCGTACCCTATATATAATAATGTATAACTTTTCCTATGGTCATCTCTTCATCTTTTCCCTTCAAGTTTTTTGCTTTCGAATTTTTTAAAGTTCTTCTCGGTAGTTAGTTTGTAGACCTTTTACTTCTTAAAAAATTACATTCTTTTGTGTGGCTAGGTCTCATGAAAGCCACTTGCTTCAGGTATGTTATCTATATGGTGCTTCTTTTCTATCTATCTCACAAGGTTGTGATATAGTGATCTCAATATGTGATTCATATGGATTTTGGCTTTCTCTTTTACAATTGGAACACATTTGCCTTCCATATATTTAGGACTACCTATTGGGGCTAATCCAAGATCTGTGAAAATTCTGGATCCTATGATTAGATAGATTTAAGAAGAAATTGACAAATTGGAAAAGTAGTTACCTTTTGCAGGGAGGTTGATTTTAATCAAGGCTACCTTATCAAATCTTCTAATTTATTACTTATCAATGTTTAGATTGCTTGAAAAGGTGAGAGGGAAACTTGAAAATCTACAAAGAAAGTTTCTCTAGGGAGAAGTAAAGGAGAAAACAAAATTTCATTTAGTAAATTGAGGGAGTGACTACAAGGAAAGTGTTTGGTGGATTGGGAGTAGTACAACTGAATGTTTAAAAAAAAGGGGGGGAGAGACTTTTTTGTCTAAATGGTAGTGGAGGTTGGAATGGAAAAAAAGATATTTGTGGATGAAATTGTTTTGTGAAAAGTATAAAGAAAATCAAAAGGGATGGTTAGAAAAGGTTTGGCATTTGGGGTGTGGAAAGAAATTATGGCAATTGGTGAGAGAGGAAGCGAAGTGTGGAAAAGTCTACAGAGCAATACTTGTATAACAGTGGGGAATCAACTGAACACGAAATTCTGGCATGATTATAATTGTCATTACCAAAAAGAAGAATTTCTGGCAGATATTGGTTTTATTGATTCAGGTATTACAAAGTGGAGATTGGAATTTAGGAGAAATCTCTGTCAATGGGAAACTGAAAAGCTGTATGAGTTGTATGGCCTTTTGGAAACAGTTCGCACCAAAAGGGACTTGGAAGACAGGTTGCTGTGGAGTGGGGATAACAGTGACCAATTTTCTGTGTAGTTTTTGTGGATTAATGTTGAGAGAAGTAAGGGGCTCAATTGGTTTTTAGTGGAACTACCTGATAAAACTTGTTCTTCCCAGAAGACAATTTTTTGGATGGCAAGCATTGCAAGGAACGACCACAACTAAAGACTTGCTATTAAATCGGAATATCATTCCTCCACAATTAGATCATAATTGCATCTTATGTGAAATGGAGGAAGAATCGACTGAGCACATACTACTTAATTGCAGGTTTGCTTGCAAAGGAAGGACTAATATTTTAACTTAGTGGGGAGTAACATGGTATATCCAGGAAATCTCCATACAGTGACTGATTGGTTGTCTGCGTTAGGATATAAAGATTTCAAAATGATGCTCTAGGATCTCTCTACGTTGCGGTGATGTGGTCGCTATGGCTAATGAGAAACATTGTAGTCTTTAACAAGGCACAAGTGAATTGGAATGAACTCTCTGACTTGATTTAGTAAAAGTATGAGCATCTTCTTAGATGAAGGTTAAGGTAGGAAGTATTGGCAATGATATTTTGTACAAAATATATAAGGGGTAAAAAGTTTGAAGATAAAGAAATGTTGAATACATCAATCTGGGAATGAAATCACTATTAGGGAGAGCTTTTGAGATTTCTTGATGCATAGCCACTTTGTTTTTGTTTTTCCCCTTCGGTTATGTGTGTGCAACAGTTTGTCTTTGGTTGGTATCTTGCTGACTGAATATGGGAGGGGATGTATGGGGAGATGTGTCCTATTGGATTTCATTCCTTATGCATGTGTTTTGTTTAACCCTTTTAATTTTCATCTTTCTCATGTTGTACCAATTCATAGATTTCAGTCTGTAGAGGTATATAGATCACCAAATAATGCAGCTTACATGTTCAAATCAACTTGTGCACTTCTACCCTTTCCTGCTACATTCCAATTTCAATTATAGGTTTATGTTTTCCTGAACTTACTTACTGTTTATAACTTTTGTCACTTCTAATTCCGGAGCAGAAATTGTTGTGCTGTTTGCATAAATGCTTAGTCAAGCAATGACAAATTGTTGCAGTGTTTATTGTGGATCTCAGAGTTGTTGTGATGTAACATTTAATGACTACAAATTCTCTGAACCCTGAATGAATTTTGTTGCTAATCATAATCTCGGAAAGAATTGTGCTTTGTTATTCGGTTATCAAGGCAATAATCTCTTCGACTGCGTATATTTGATTCTTGCTTTGTTTCCATAAGATCCCCATGGGTCTTTACTCCAAACCAAACACCTATAAACTAGAATGTTGATGATGCTAGAAAAGCTGGTTGTATTCCAGGTTGGCCTGTTAGTACTCTATTTTTAGTACCATTCCTTGATTCTTTTCTACAAGATCCTATAGATTTTGTATCATGTGAATGAGGTTGTCTTACATTTTAGTACTATCCTTGTCTTACATTCCAAAGAAGACGAAGGGATAATATGAAATTCATGTAGTCTCAGATGATGGTTGGCCATTAATTTTGGCATGTATATATATATATATATGTGTGTGTGTGTGTGTGTGTGTGTGTGTGTGCACGCGCGCGCGAGAGAGAGAGAGAGAGAGTGCGCACGTACGTAATTGATAAATTATCTTCTGTGAGTGAGTGGACAATATTGAACCTATTAGATAATTTGGGTGTAGGAGGTTATATGTATGCATTTTGAACAATTTGGACCAAAAGTTTGATTTCATTGTTGTATCGATCTACATGCACATGTTTAATAGATTAGAAAATAAAATCAAACCAAATTCTGTGTGTTCATAGTCTGCTCTTAACAATTTGAAATATATTTCAGGTCAATCTTCTGATCCCCATTCTCTCTTTTTTTACTGATTGATTTCTGTTTTTCAATTAGTCAGATTGGTTCAAGATACACAATCAAATTGATTCGAGAAGGTAGCGACATAACAGTGGTTAGGTGGGAAGTTCAGCTCTGTGTCATGGAACAGGCTGTCTCAAGGCCGAGAAAATAAATGGTTTTCGTGATAAAATTCTTCAATTTGATTTATGTTCATTCGTTATAGAATAATTTTTTTACAGCTAGCTCACTGAAGTATTATTTCATCCAATTATTAATATTTTTATAAAATCCACATACATACAATTGCTCTTTTATTAACAATACTCAATGCATATCTTATAAAAGAAAAAAAGATTCTCTTACCAACAGACTCTATTATGAGCGTCTTTTGTATAATTCAATTACTTAAATTCTCTTTTCTTTATTTACTACTTTCCATTCTTTCATAGCAGTCTCTTCATATTGGAGTTTTTTTGGGGGGTTCCTCCATGGGCACAATTTAACGTGCGTAGCATGTAGGCCCACACTAGTGCTTTACTAAATTTGTGATAGGTGGCATTCTTATGGCACGGGTCTTCATTGCCTACTCTGATAATATGTTCAATTGTTAATTACCAACTCATTTAAAAATTTAAGCTGTTGGAAAGAGTGATGACTTAAATATCTCAACAAGAGCTATAAATAATATTTTCACATTGGTTGAGGCAAAGGATAGTGGGGGTTAGTTTACCGCAGAACTGAGCAATGATGGCAGCAGCGAAATCGTACAGTGATGGAGATTTATGGAAGAAATGCTCTGCCGATGGGAGTTTATCGTAGGAGACGTGGTGCAACGATGGTGGAGGATAAACATATGGTTATGGAGACGACGCAACAACGGTGGTGGCCTCCAAGGGAGCTATTGCCATAATTTAGCTAAGTAATGTGATACAGAAAGTGCTAGTACTTTGTGGGGTGCAGCTTTGTGATGTGATAAAATTATAATATTAGCGGCTATAGAGATGGAAGTTTGAGTAAGGCGGTGGTGGGATTTGTTAAATAGTTAAAAGCTCTTCACAGGGATTTGTAAAATAGTTAGAAGCTCTACATTGGATTTGAACTTAAAAGGTTTACTAGTAAACTACTACACACAAATCTTGCTAAACAAAACAGATTGATGATCAACATGAAGTAAGAATCCCCCAAAACTCTCATGAATAACTTTTATATAATTGTAAGATAAATTATAAAACAGGCAATGGTATCAACACCTATCACAAACAAAAGCCTCTGCTGTAGATTCAAGTATAGAAAATATCTCTAATAACTCTAATTTAGAGATCAATTGCTTTCCAAAGAGCAACAAGAAGTATACACCAAAGAAAAGTTTCATTTTCTTACTTTACGGAGCCTTCACTTTCTTAAACCTATCGATGAGGGACTCAATAGATTTCTGTATCCGATACTTTTCTGCTTGCCTCACTGCTTGAGATGCCTGGTGTAAACTTTGGATTCCACGACCCAAACTGGCAATTGAAGGAGCTGCAGGAAGAGACTCAGCAGCACATTCAATTCCATCTCCATACATGAGCAACCCCGTGCAAGTAGCAATGCTACACCCAAATGTAACCCATGGAAGAAAACCAATTGGACGGGCCTGCCGTTTCCTCATTATCTCGTAAAATGCTGTTCTCATGGCTTGAAGGCTAGTCTTCTCTGCAGATGCTATCATACTGTGAGCCACAACCCTTATTTTATCAGCAGAAACCGTTGCCTTCAAGGCAGATGTTGTTTTGGTTCCGGTGCTTGCAAATCCCCGGGCAACCACATTTGATGGACCACCAGTCTTGCTAAGTGCAATAGCAACTGCCTTTTGGGTCTGGGCCAAAAGAAGTTTAAGTGAAGCGGGAAGCTTGAAGGTAACCACTTTCATGAAGGTTGATGCAGGTGCAACTTTAGAGAGTGATGAAGCTCCTAAAATGGCGGTCGCTCCCGCCCCAACCGCCACCACTGGTTTGTTAGTTAGTAACTGTTTTCTGCCATTATGATTTGAAGTTTCCTCATCATTTTCACAATTGGTAATAAGTTGTTCGACCATGTCCTTGATTTCCAAAGGAACGGAAGTGTTCCAATGCTTCCTGAGACCAGCCAAGCAAGTAGCATCGACTATAGCCACTATAGATTTGAACTTCTTAGTCTGGCTTCTAAGGGCCTGTGCGAGAAGAGCATGCAACTTTTCCTCAACATCAAGCTCTGAAAACTGAGTTTTTACTGAGTTGGAGTTCCCCATTTTATTGGTAGGAAGCCGACCTGCATTGTTAAGAGCAATTCTCAAGCCCTCAACTGCAATTTGAAAGATGTAAACTTCAGATAGGAGTTTGATATCAACAATTTCTCCCTTGTTCACATCATTAAGCATCTTTTGTGCATGCGCTAAAGACCTTCCAATCAATGGGATGTCTTCGAAAATATGGTGCAAGTCCACAAGTAAAGGATAAATTGACCGGGCAAATGATGGAGCCTCATAATCTGCTCTTGGCTGAAACCCATCAGAAGTCCCCTCCGAAGCCAAACTTGATTGAGATAAATATGAAGATAATGACCTGACCATTTGCAAATGAAGATCATTCTTATGAAAAAAAATTCTAGACCTTAACGAAAAAACTGAACCCACCTTTTGTGGAACCAAACTGCTAGGTTGTAAAGTTAGAGCTTCAAACCTATTTCCCGATTCCCCTTCACCCATCGTATCATTGTCCCCACCATATTTCACGAATGGAGATTCAAGGAACAAGAATGATGAACCAACTTCTTCAGCAACCTTTTTGGCAGCCAAGAAATGCCCATATAGACTAATCCCAAAAATCTCTTTCAAAACCAAGCTCCCAGCCACATTTTCATACTTGTCTCTATTTACCTTTTGAACAAAGCATCTCTTCAACACTTCCAAGGACGAAGTTGGAACTGGCACATCTGTGTCACTCCTATATTCAATTTCTTTGGACTGAATCTCATCCACCGCACCATGACCCACTTGAACGACAACGGCATCAGGTCGAATTTCTCTAATAAGGCACTCAGCATCTAAAGCTGATCTCTCCGACAAATTCTGAGCACACAGTATATATATCACAGCTTGCGATTCAGGTTCGGGTATCGCAAAAATAAATTGTTTTGTATGTTTGGGCACCGATAATTTGCGAACCAATCCATCTGATGCTTTCAAATCATCGAATTTGAGAGCCGAAAAAGGCCATAAATTTTGCACATAATACAGAATTGCCGTTGCCATCACAAAATTAGTTGTCACACAGACTCAGTGGCGACTCCAGAAATTTTTGTTGATGAGGTCATTCAGAATTGATCATCTGTTGTTCACACAATATAAATTAAATTAAACATCTCAACTAACAAGTAAAATATACTTTTCATATATTCTTTCTGTTCTTTTTACAAAAAATATGCAAATACATAAACCTTTATAATTGCATTCGATGAGGTTTCATGGTTTGAAATCGCTGCATAATAGCCTCGTTATCAATAGTATCAAAAATATCATTTTCAATATATGTAACCAAGCCATCATTGAGCCACTGATCCCCCATCCAATTGCGCAATCGACTCTTTACATATTTCATAGCCGAAAAAGCTCTTTCTATTGTTGCAGTGACAATTGGCAAAAGAAAATGTCAATGTACATGTTCATATTCAATGTACATAGTCAAACTAAGATTTCTACAATCAACAAATGTTTTCTTTAAATTGTCCATATTCATACAACATTTTTTTTCCAATTTTCTGATTTTGTGATTTCTACAACAATTTATCCATATTTATAAATTACCAACAGAACCAATTATCCATGTTTATAAATTACCAACAGGTAACAGAACCCATTAATACCAACAGGTAACAGAACCAATTAATTAGACAATCTCACCCAATTAATCAGACAATCTCACCCAATGGCCAATGCAGAAATTTAAACTTTTTCCCCAAATTAAAAATCATAAACCCTAGATTTTTAGGGTTTGAAATTCGAAATCATACCTTGGACAGCTGAGAGAGAGAGACCCGAGAGAATCAGAGAACCCTGGAGAAGTTCTGAAGTAGAGAAGTCGAGAGAGAGAGAGAAGCCGAGAGCGAGAGAGAACCTCAAATCTTGCTGGTCCAAGCAATGGCCGTCAGATCCGGCGAGAGGTGGTGCAACGGAGACGTTGTCGGAGGGCGAGGACGAGTCGAGCGCGGCGGAAGCGCCGGAGAGACGACGATGAAGGCTAAAGAAGAGACGACGAGGACAACGGAGAAGGGAGAACGGGAGAAGCTGCAGGCTGAAGCTGAGAAGTGAGAAATCTCAGTTCGTCCGAAATTGGAACTGTTGGGGTTGGGATGTGTGAGATAAGGGTTATGATTGGGTGTGGTTGTGTGTACAAAGGATTGGGTGTAATTTACTTATAAATGAAGAAAGTATTTGTAAATTATGTATTTAAAATTTATTTTTAACGTTTAAATAATTTAAAAAATATGCTTTGAATATATATTTATGAGGTCAAATAAAAAAAATTTATGGGTCAAATATTTTTAAATTTTATATATATACTATAATAATTTTTTTTTAAAGTGATGTTATCATTTGACCTTAGTGATTAAGCCATGGCATCGCCCCAGCACAAACTTATATGATGCCACGAACGAACTGCAAAATCCTAGTTCATTCCTAATTTCCCATAGGCGAGAGATGTAAAGTAGAGAAACAACCAATTAAAATTTAATTAAGAACTGGATCTCTGAGTCGAGTGAAATCAACGAGCTAATGAAGCAGTTACCATGGCCAAATCTTGTATTGATTTTTGAGGAAAATGAGAAAATGGGAAGGAAAACGACAGAAAGATGTAGACCAAGATCAATGATCAATTGATGATAGATGCTTCTATGTTCATGTATATAATAAATGTTTGGAAAGTGATTGATGGCGTAATTTAAGTACTTGATGTGAGAATAAAGAATTGAAGAACTAGAAAAGAATTTTTGGGATGGATGAGTTCGAAATGTTGTTCGGTCCATTTGCTCTCTCCCTCTCTCTCTCTCTCTCCCTCGGGTACTGTCTCGTCATTCTTAGATGTTTGAATAAAATTGTAGAAAAAAGATTAGAAAATCGATTCAGT
>JAOTRH010000027.1:5987547-6011165 GCA_034768845.1 Heliamphora exappendiculata
ATGCACAGCACACATACTATACACACACAGTGCACACACTCTCACACAGCCGAACACACACACATACACACACGGTGCACTATGTACATTATACACTCGGTACAGTACATGAGCGAGAGAGAGAAAGGCGAGAGAGAGAGAGAGAGAGAGAACAGCGCAGAGGGAGAGAGAAGGGAGAGAAAGCAGAGAGAGAGGGCACAGAGAGAAAAAGAGATGACAGTGACAGAAGAGGGAGAGGGACGGCAGAGACCAGGTCGTCGGCGGTGGTCGGCGATAGAGGCTGGTGGTTGCTGTGGCGCCGGAGGTGGAGGTTGGTTGCGGTGACGAACTGCTTCAGTTTGAAGCTTATAGCTTCTGTCTGTGTTTCAGAGGATATATATATATATTATGTTGGGAGGAAGGCTCAGGGAAGATATATATAGATATTATATATTATATATGGCTATCAGAATTTGCGATGCTTGCCTCACTAAGGTTTGCGTTTGCGTTGTGCAAGTTCGCCGGGTATATATAGGCATGGCGAGAGGGACGGGTGGCTCAGTGCATGGCAAAGCCTATTTCTTGGCTGCCAAATGTACGGTAGCCTTAATTTTATACATCATGAAATTTTTTTACGTTAAATTTTAAATTAAAAAAAAAATATACAAATTTAAGTATAAATTTTTAATGTAATTTTATGAATTATCGTATAGTTAAACTATTTATTAGAATTTTTTTTTATTTAATATTTTTTATCGCGATTTATCAATTACTAGTATTTTTGTTAGTTGTAAAATTTTAAGTTAAGAGATTTCTCAAAAAATTTGAGATAAACTGTTATGTTATTTTATGATTTATCATGGCGTCGAATTTTGTGAGAAAATGTTCTAACTAATAATTATTTTAATTTTTTTTATTAATTAAAACTTTAATATATGTAAATTTTTGAATTTAAATTTAAAATTCTATCATAAGGTTTTACTAACTTATTATAGGTTTATAATTATTTATTTTTATTTTGTTTAAAAAAAACTCAAGTGTCACAATATATGCACTGTTATTACCCAGAAGGTTGAACAAGACAAAAGTACTGCGAGTTGGACTCAACTGCTCGAACAGTGAACAGACCGTTCAAGCGGTGAACAGTGTAAATTGACTTAAAATTACTGCTAGGTTTGTTGTTTTGATGGGCTGTTGTATAAGTGCTACTATAGAGGCTTGTGGCTGCGGCCTCCTCAATGATAATAACTCTAGCCATCAAGAGTACTCTCGCAAGTTGATTAAATAAGCTCTCAAGATCCCACGTGCTTTGATTGAAGAAGATCTTTTGAAGTTTGCACATTCAACTTGCTTGATAATCATATAATCTATGTGACGTCAAGAATATCATCATGCTTATTAAATCTTCAACGTTCCAATCGAGATCGTGGAGTCTCTTCAATGGATTTTCAAGGGTTTGAAGTCTAGTAGTGAATTCCGTCACTATCTAAAGTCCAGTGATGAATTACAGCAGCAGTCAAGCACGGAGTTGGTATACGTGAATTCAGCAAGAATAGGTTTACATTCGTAGATTGTGGATTCAATGGTTGTTTGTAAAATTCTCTCATAACCAACAACTTGTTATAGTGCTTGATCTTTCTAAACCTAGATTGGTCTCATAATTTTTACTCGATTTGAAATTTTTCACGTAAAAATTGCCTTGTCGCGTGTGGTTGTGGTTGGTATATTTCTTGTTTGTATGGTTGCTTAGTTTTATTTATTTTATGGCGTTTAGCTTCTTTTGATAAATCAATTAGTGTAAATTAATCTGCAAAAAAGGTTTTTCATTGCTAACCCGGGGGCACCACCCTCTTTACTTGTCAGAAGCAATTTTATTGGATTTGTTTGATCAAAAATAGGAGACAGAGTGCCCTTGAAAGGAAAATTTCAATTTTCTAACCTTCCCCGCTACACTTTACATAAACCAAACTATTACCTTGGTCACTGTGGTGCGGCTGAATGTAGAGCAGTTTGCCCTTACAGCCTTTGATTAGTAGATTATTTTGAATTTTGAAATATAGTCTTAATCATAATTTATTTATTAATAAATGGTACAAATTATTTTGTAAAAATATAATTAAATGATGACATTAATATTAATATAGTTATAAAATTTAGGATTAATTAATTATTAGTCATTTTTAGAAGATTTGTAGATTAATTAGTTATAATGCTAAGTTTTTTAAAAGCCATATCTTATTTTTTAAACGAGAGATATTCTTAAGATAATTTTATCCTTTGGTCTCCTTCTCTCTCCACCACCTCTGCCGAATTGCCATGGATGATACAAATCTAACATTCACTCTTTCCCTTCGAATTGCTAGGTACGAGCTGTTGGGAGAAATATCACGCCATAAGAAACATACTCGGTGATTCAAAAAATGCATCTTTATTAACTTTCAACAATTACAATAAATAGAATTTATATAAACAAAATTACAAAAAATAATATGAACAGAATATGCAAACTAAGTCCTGTAAACGCAGTTTTCTTAAAAATGATTCACCGCCTACCGAGAGTGTTGTAGGTTTTCCACCTGGGTCACTCTCCCAGGATAAAACGGCCGACACGATCGTTGGAACACCACCAACAATTGGCTACGAACGTACACCGTCTGCCTTTCTCTCTCTTACTTTCACAATTTTGAAATCTGCCTATATTTCTCTTTTTGTTCTTACCTCTTTACCTTGCTGCTGTACTTTTTTTTCTGCACTGAAAATAGAATGGGATGACACCTTTATAAAGATTTTCACCCATGGAGAGTTACAAAAGGAATCAATGACCATTGAATGGTATTGATTCTCAAAATTTATTTGTCAATTGAATAGCCAATTCAATTGCAATTAAATTCTACTATTAAATTCTGGAATTCAATGGCCAATTGAATTCATAAAATTCCAACACAAGCTTCTCAATCTCTTCAAAAAACCCAGTTGTCTCTCACTCCCATAGTGATTTCTTTGATCATCCTTTTAACGGTGGCAATCAACACAAATATCGGAGCAATTGTACACGAGTCCAACACCAAACCGCCAAAGTGCCCTTCTCTCTCCACCACCTCTACCTAGTTGCCACGGACAATATAGAACTGATCTTCACTCTCTTTCTTTGAATCGCCATGGACAAGCTCTTTTTCTCTCCGTCACATCTGTTGAATTGCCATGGATGATTCAAAGCTAATCTTCACTCTCTTTTCGAATCGTCATGGACTAACTTCTTGACCTATCTGTGGGGATCTGTTCGACGATGTGCTGAGTTAAATCAGTATATCAACGACGGCGATGGTGGTGGGACTGGGGGAAAAGATGTTGGCGAAGGAAAAGATTGACGACTAAGAGTTTTTTTTCTGTTAATTGTTTATTTTCTATGTTTTATTGTGCATTTAATTGAGAAATTTTTCAATACAAGATTTTTTTTGTCAAAATAAGTGAGAATTTTCTCTTATCAGAAAACGAGGTTTTGATTGCTACCCGAGAAATTTCTCAATTTTTATTTATATTGATTTCAATTTCTATTGCTTTGAGTTCAAATGGAATTTAGGAGCATATTCTGCATAACATAAAATGAGACCTAATTTTTAAAAAAAATTGGGATGTGACTAATCCTTTTACAAATTTTACATATAGGACTATTATTTAAAAATTCCTAAAATTTATATTTGTAAATAATTTTTTCTATATTCATATGACATTAGTAAAATTCAACTGGTAAAAGGGATGAAAAAAATAAATACCATTTTCGTTCAATTTAGGCCCCGCTTGGGCTAAATTTCATAAATTTTGTTCTTTTATGTTTATTTTTGGATTGTTTTATCTTTGACTAAATTTTTTTATTTTTCAAATCACCTAAATGACGTGAAGCAAAAAAATAAAATTTTTTGATAGAAATATGAAAATAAATAATATAAAATTTGACTTATTTGTCTATTTTGACATTTTTTTATTCTTTTTGAACTTTTTTAATATTTTGATTAATATTTTTTACTTTTTTAGCTCGTTTGAATGAAAATAATTAAAAAATATAATAATTTAACTAAATAATATAAAAACTTATTAAAAATATAAATAAAATAAATAAATAAATAACTATCACAAATGGGGCCTTATTATGAAGGACTAGAAAATTTGTAATTCTAAGTCCCGAAAGGGAACCCAAAACTTACCTAGAATTAACCACATCACATTTCTCTCTTCTAATTGTCTTATTTATCTCTCTCTCCAAAATTAATACTAAGATATTTTCATACTCTCTCAACAAAATCAAAACCTATAATTAAGGATTTTTTCTCTCTTTCTCTTTCCTCACCTTTTTTCTCTCTCTTAAAATAAAATTAAGACCCAACAAATTAAATGTTGTATTATAGTAATATCATGTAGATGATTAATATTATTTAATAAAAATAAATCATATGAGTTGATTTTTTTTTTCAAATGTAAATGTCAAATGCAATATATCTAACCCAATAACATGAATTTTTACCCTCTATATTTATTCAAATACATTCTTTTTCTTTATTTTTATAAGATAAAGTTATAAAAAAAATTATTTTATACTACGAGAGTATTTGATTTAATTGAACTAATAAATTTGTTGATTATAATTTGAAAATATTTAATTATAATTTAAAATAGAAGTTATAAGTATTTATTAAAATTATAAATTTTTAACTTTAAATAGTAAAATCCTCTTATTTTAATTTAGAACAAAAAACTAAGCAAAATATTTAGTTATAATTTCTCTCTCCTAATTGTTTTATCTCTTTCCAAAATTAATACCCAAATGTCTCCACACTCTCTCACACACAACAAAATCAACACCGATAATTAAGGATCTCTCTCTCTCAACTCATCTTTTTTTTTCTCATTTAAAATAAAATTTTGACTGAACAAATTAAATTCAGTATTATATTAATATCATGTGCGTGTGTAACAATATTTAAAATTATAACTTCTATTTAAAAATTTATTATTTTAATAAATATTTATAACTTCTATTTAAAATTATAGCTAAATATTTTTAAACTATAATCAACAAGTTCATAAGTTTAATTAAATCACCATTCTCATAGTATAAAAGATTTTTTTTATAATTTTATCTTATAAAAATAAAAAAGAAGAATGCATTTGAACAAATATGGAGTGTAAAAATTCCTGTTATTAGATTAGATATGTTGTATTCGATATTTACATTTGAAAAAAAATTAATCATCTCATATAATTTATTTTTATTAAATACTATTACACGTGCATCTATACTATATATTATAGCAAAATGTTGTTAATTCTTTGATGCTTAAACTCTTAATCCAAATTTTATAAATTTTTGAATTTATAAAATATAAAAATATACATGCCAATAAATGATTGGTTCCTGTATTAATTATTGAATTTATAACCAATATGGCAATATCATTTAGATCTTTAATTTATGTCTATAATTACTATTATATATAGAAAAAAAATGTAAACATTATAAAAAGAAAGTACATCTATTCTTTACTATTTTTGTAAAGTCAAATATAAATATTAATTGTCAAAGACTATTAAATTATAATAAGTTTAAATATATTTATAACAAAATTTGTAGATCTTCTTACATTTTTATTTCCTATTTCTGCGAATCTATTCCACTATTTAATTTCTATTTAAATTAAATAACATATTTAAGTGTCAATTTTGATTTCTAAACTATATATCATAGACTTTAAGGGATTTGTGAGATTTTTTTTATTTTCTGTTAAAATCGAATTTGAATAATCTTATTTTTGATAAATTTTAGGCCAAAATAAATGTAGGAGCCATTCATCTTTTGACTTGGGTATGGGGTGCTACGCATTCTTCTTCGCGAGGAGATGAACGGCGTATATTCATTTGCAAAAATTCGATAAAAAGATAATTAGAAATCGATGTTTAAAGTTGTCGCTTGAACATGTATTTTGATTGACTTTTATGAAACTGGGATTCTTCAATCCCATATTAGAAAATCATGAGAAACTTTGTGGGTATATATAAGTTAAAATTGGACTAAGGGGCGTGCCCCTTAAGGTACACAGCAGTCAAATTCTAGAATGGAACGCTCGTGGAGCGCTCGAGCGCCCATGTGCGAAAACCAGACCAGAATAGGACGCTTGCGAGGCGCTCGCAAAGTGCTCGAGCGCCCCTTGCCCAATGTTAAACTCTTGCAAAGCGCTCGCTGAGCGCTCAAGCGCCAAAGCCCCTCGTGAACACCAGTGTAGGGCACTCGCCAAGCGCTTAAGTGCCGACGACGAAAAATTGTGTCAGTTCTGAACAGATGCAGTAACTTTTCTATAAGGTCACTTCAATGGCTATTTAAATACGTCATTGTGCACGAATTTGGCATCCAATATCCTTCTTATCATTACATTCATTGTGTGTGTAAAGTTTAAGATTCGGAGACTATAAACACTTGTCGGTTTGCTAGACCCGTAGATTGGAGTACTTCTTCTCCGGGTGTGATCATTGTATTCTGGGAGATTGACGTCCGTAAAGTGCATTAACACCATTGTGGGGGACGAATATATCTTAAGGAGATAGTGTTTAACACTAGCTTTGATCATCTAAATTATCTCAGGTTTTTTGAACTGTTAGTAAGAATTTATTTATAGTTCTTCCATTCAGTTTCTGTTTTCTGTTTGTTTGACAGTACAGCTTTGGATTTTGTTCTTTTGAACAACAATCTTAAAATAGATTCGATTTTCCTAAAAGAACCTTTACTGTACTGTTGCTTTATAGATTTTTATTTCTGGTTCGTTTAAATTTAGTTCTGTTTCTAGTTTTCAAAATTGTGTTCTTTTCAGTTTAGATTTTCTATTGTATTTTGTTTTTGGTTATGCAGATACTTGTTTTAAACTTATAAGTATTTGATTCTGTATTGAGCTTCTGTTTATATAGAAATGGCCACTAAAAATATCAATGTTAGAACTATAGTCACGGCCACTGCTCTTGTGAGTGCGTCAATTATACCCGTGGTTGTTCCTATTATACCTGTGAATCATGGGGAGAAGCCAAAAAAGTTTGGCAATTTCGATTTTAAGAGATGGCAATAGAAGATATTGTTTTATCTCACGACTCTGAACTTGGTGAAATTTTTTCATGAAGATTCACCTAATCTGAAGGAGGACGAGACGGATCGACATGTAATTATCGCTGTGGAAGCATGGAAGCTTGCTTTTTTGCTTTATCAGAACTAAATCCTCAATGGGTTAGATGACACATTATATAATGTATATAGTCAAATTCAGATAGCCAAAGGACTATGAAAATCACTGGATAAGAAGTACAAAATGGAAGATACCAAAATAAATAAATTTGTTATCGGTAGATTTTTAGACTTTAAGACAGTGGATTCGAAGATGGTTATCAGTCAAGTTCAAGATCTCTAGTTGATCCTGCATAAAATTCATGCAAAAATAATGATAATAAATGAATCATTCCAAGTGGCTGCAATTATTGAAAAATTGCTGCCATCTTGGAAAGAGTTCAAGAATTATCTTAAACACAAACGCAAGAAAATGCGGCTTGAAGACTTGATTTCGCGGCTAAGGATTGAGGAAGACAATAGAGTCTCTGACAAAAGCACTGAAAATCCCTTCATGGAGTTTAAGTCTAATGTAGCAAAACATAGGCAGAAATCCAACAAGGAAAGAAAGTTCTCTGCAAATAGTTTCAAATGTGGTGACACAAAAAAGTTTAAAGAAAAATGCTACGTGTGTGACAAGCCAAGACACTTGGCTAAGGACTGCTGCAAGCGAAAGAGTCAGGGGAACCCTAGTAAGAAGCAAAAGACTGCCCAAACTAATATGACAGAAGTGGAGAATCTATCATGTGATGTGTCGAAAATTGACCTTTCAGCAATTGTGTCTACAGTGAACTTGGTCGGCAATCCAAGAGAGTGGTGGGTAGACATTGGAGCTACTCGTCACGTGTGTTCAGACAAGAGAATGTTCACAACTTCTTAGCCGGTAGAGAATGGATAACAACTCTTTATGGGGAATTCTTTGACTTCTATGGTTGACAACGAAGAAAAGATGATTCTGAAGATGATATCGGGTAAGGAACTAACACTCAACGATGTACTGCATGTCCTAGAGTGGGATGTTTGTGGAAAAGTATATGAGTGACGAGATTTTTAAGCCCAATGTAATAACTATATTCCCTATAATTAATAAGATAACTTCTAATTCAGCTTATATGCTTGAGTTATCTAATGTGTGGCATGGTAGGTTAGGTCATATTAACTATGATACCATATATAAATTGGTTAACAATTATTATTTACCTAAATTTCACATCGATCCAAATCATAAATGTAAATTTTGTGTGGAAGCAAAACTTGCTAAATTACTTTTTTATTCACTTGAAAGGTGTACCGAACCTTTAGAATCAACTCACATTGTTATTTATGATTTAAAGTTTATGCAAATTAGAGGTGATAAAATGTATTTTATTACTTTTATAGATGATTACGTAAGATATTATTATTTTTAGTTATTGAGAAGTAAAGATGAGTCATTAATCATGTTTATACATTATAAGAACGAAGTTGATAATCAATTTGGTAAAAAAATAAAGATTTTCGAAGTGATAAAAGTGGTGAATATGAATCACTTTTTGGTGAGTTCTACTCAGAACATGGTATTATACACCAAATTATGGCACCTTATTTATCTCAGCAAAATGGTGTTGCTGAATGAAAAAATTAAACTTTAAAAGAAATAGTGAATGCCATGTTGATAAGTTTTGATTTACCTCAGAACTTCTGGAAAAAGTTTTGCTTTTTGCGAATTATATTATCAACAAGTTGTCCCATAGGAAAATAACTAAAACGCCATATGAATTATGAAAAGGATCGTATACTTTCTTACAAATACTTAAAAGTGTGGGGGTGTTTGGATAAAGTGGCGGTCTCTGTTCCTAAAAGAACAAAAATAAGACAAAAGATCGTTGACTGTAAATTTATTAGATATGTGAATAATAGCAGTGCATATCAATTTTTGATACATAAGTCAAAAATTGAGGATATACATGTAAATACTATAATTGAATCAAGAAATGCTTAATTTTTTGAAGATATTTTTTCGTGTAATTCTACACAAGAATTAAGTCATCTTAAAATGATTAATGAACTACAACAGGTAGTAGTTAAGACCAAAAAGGAAATGAAGATGAACCTAGCCGTGGTAAACGGGTCAGAACTTCAAAATACTTTAGTCCGAATTTTCTAACTTATTTATTAGAAAATGAGCTCCAAAACTTTCAAGAAGCTATGTCCACACCTAAAGCACCTTTTGAAAGAAGGCTATCAATAGTGAAATTGAATCCATTATGCAAAATCATACTTGGGAATTGCCGGAGCTTCCACCACGTAATGAATCTCTGGGATGTAAATGAATATTCAAGAGATGAAAGCAGATGATTCAATAGACAGATACAAAGTAAGACTTGTTATCAAATGATACAAGAAAAAGAAAACGATAGACTATTTTGATACATATTCTCTGGTTACAAGAATAACATCAATAAGGATGTTAATTGCTATAGTAGCCTTGTACAATCCTGAGATACTTTAAATGGATGTTAAAACAACCCATCTAAATGAAGAATTAAATGAGAAAATATATATATAAAACAACCAGAGGGGTTTGTGGTTCTAGGAAAAGAAAGACAAGTGTGTAAACTTGTTAGATCTTTGTATAGTCTCAAGTAAGCTCGAAAATAATGGCATGAGAAATTTGATAACGTAATGATGTCAAATGGATTCAGATTGAATAAATGTAACAAATGTGTCTATTTCAAAGACACAAAAATGGGATATGTCATTGTGTGTCTCTATGTTGACGATATGCTCATTATTAATAGTAATCAAAATATGATTAAAACTACAAAGAGAATGTTAAACAGTAAGTTCGATATGAAAGATTTGGGTGTTGCAGACATTATACTAGGAATGAAAATTTCTAAAACATGTGAAGGAAATATGTTGTCTCAATCTCACTGTATTGAGGAAATTCTTAAAATATTCAAAGAATATAATAATCGTCCAGCGAGAACATTTATAGATTTAAATCTCCACTTATCGAAAAATACTGGAGATAGCATATCTCAACTAGAGTATTCCTGAATTATTGACAGCTTAATGTACATAACTAATTGTACTCATCCGAACATTGCGTGTGCTGTCAATAAATTGAGCAAATGCACGAGTAACCCAGGAATAGATCACTAGACGACAACAGTTAGGGTACTAAGATATTTGAGATACACCATTAATTATGGACTGCACTATACGAGATATCCAGGCGTAGTAGAAAGGTTCCGTGACGCGAATTGGATATTTAATACAAAAGACTTAAAATTCACGAGTGGATACGTCTTTATTTTGGCTGGTGCAGCAGTGTTTTAAAAAATCTTTCAAGCAAACGTGTATCGCCAGGTCCATAATAGAAGCTGAGTTTATTGTTTTAGATAAAGTAGGAGAAGAAGCAAAGTGGCTTTGCTAATTCCAAGAGGACATTCTAATGCGGTCAAAACCTGTGCTTGCAATTTGTATTTATTGCAATAGCCAATCAGCAATTGGGAGGGCATAGAGTTATATGTACAATGGTAAGTCTCGACACTGTGATACATGTAGCGAGTTCAGGATAAGCTAAACTTTTAATAATTCTTATATTTTGAAAATTCAAATGGAATATTGCAGGATACTCTTAATAAGAAATCACCTACGTGAGTATGAACTCGGCCGGTTCTATGAGAATGATAAGGCTAAGAGCCCGTTTGGTTCTGTTTTCTAAAATTGTTATTTAAAAACTGTTTTGTAAAAATAAATTTTAAAAATAATTTTATAATATTTTTTAAAAAAAATTGCATTTGGTGTACTATTTTTACAAACCTTATTCCTAACTGCCATAACTCAAGATCTGAGAGACCGCCGGCGACCTGAGAGACCGCCGGCGACCTGAGAGACCGCCTGCGACAACCGAACGACGACCACGACGACCACGACCACGATGACGACGAGCGCTTGAGAGGCTGAGACCACGACAACGAACGACGACCACGACGACGACAAGCGCCTGAGAGGCTGAGACCACGACGATGAACAACAACCACGACGACGACGAGCGCCTAAGACGAACGGCGACCGCGAGTGCTTGAGATGAATGAAGACCAAATGACGACGACCACGACGACGAACGACGACCACCTATGTGTTGATCTCCTGACAAACGAACGAAAAAAATAAAGCAAAAAAAGTGAAAACATCATTTTTGCTGTTTTAAAAAATGCCCCATTTTTTAACTGAGTATTCTCTATTTTTCCGAATATGATTTTTTCGAAAGTGCCACCAAACGAGTTTTTAATTTTTTCAAAACAGATTCTCCGAAAACATGTTTCGGAAAACTGTTCCAAATGGGCTCTAAATTTGTCTAGAGCACTTATGAAAATCAGGTTGCACAGGGCCAAAATGAATACAACCATAAGAACCAAACGGTGTCAGAAAATATCCAGTGTGATTTTCTATTATCTTGGTTTACACAAGCGGTTGAACAGTTCAATACATCATGTTTACTAATTAGCCAGTAAATTCGATAGACTTTCATAAGGAAAAGTTTAAAGCCACAAGCTCCCTATCTCTATGTAAGAGATTTTCGCTTGTACTATCTTTTATGTGTTTGCATCGGTTTTATTTATAGTATTTTCTTATTCATGTGGGGGATTGTTAAAATTTGAGTTGAATAATCTTATTTTTGGCAAATTTTGGGCCAAAATAAATGTAAGACCCGTTTGTCTTTTGACTTGGGTTTGGGTGCTACGCGTTCTCCTTCGCGAGAAGATGAACAGCGTATATTCATTTGTGAAAATCCGATAAGAGGTGAATGAGAAATCGATGTTCGAAGTTGTCGCTTGAACATGAGTTTTGTTGGGTTTAATGGAAGTAAGATTCTTTAACTCCACATTAGAAGTTCATGAGGAACTTTATGAGTATATATAAGCTAGAGTTCGACTAAGAGGCGTGCCCTTTGGGGGTACCCAGTTTTGTAGACGGGAGTGGACCTACCAATAGTGGGTTCGACTCATTTCACACACACGCGTGCACGCACCGCCGCCGTTGTCCATCCGATCGACTGGGCGAGCTTGGGTTCGGGTCGTGGATCGACCCGAGTGGCTTCTATATTTTTTTAGAAAAAAATTATTTAAATATTTTTTTAAAAAAATTTAAATTTAAAATTCGGTACCTTTAACCCAATGGATAAAACACCCAACGATCAAATTCTAGAGTGGAGCCCTCGTAGAGTGCTTGAGGGCCCATGTGCGGAAACCATACTAGAATAGGGCGTTCGCGAAGCACTTGAGCGCCCTATGTCCCGTGTTAAGCTCTTGCAAGGCGCTTGCTGAGTGCTCGAGCGCCAAAGGCCCCCGTGACCTCTAGTGTAGGGAGCGCGCTAAGCGCTTTAGCACCAACAACAAAAAGTTGTACCAGTTCTAAACAAGTGTAGTGACTTTTCTAGAAAGTTATTCAATGACTATTTAAACATTTCATTATGCACGAATTTGGCATCCAATATATTTCTTATCATTACATTAATTGTGTGTGCAAAATTTAAGAGTCGGAGAGTATATACACTTGTCAGTTCGTTAGACCCATAGATTGGAGTGCTTTTTCTTCGGGTGTAATCGTTGTATTATGGGAGATTAACGTCCGTGAAGCGCATTAACACAATCGTTGGGGACGAATCTATCTTAAGGAGATAGTGTTCAACACTAACCTTGATCATCTACATTATTTTGGGTTTTTTACGTTTGTTCATAAGAATTTATTTTTTGTTCTTTGTTTTAAGTTTTTATATTTTTTTGTTTGTTTTTAACAGTACAGTATTGGATTTTGTTTTTTTGCCCAACAATTTCTAACTTCGTTTTCTTCAATTTTTAATTTTTTTTATCATAATATGCATTGTTGAGATTTACAATGTGTAATTTATAACATTAAAACTTGTTAGTAATATTTAACTGTTCTAAATTCAAATTTATTTGAATTTGTATGTATTATTATAATTAGTTAGTGAGAACAAAGGAATTAGAATTAATTTATGTGAATTTTTTATGTATTAACCATAAGATGAACTAATTTAATAGTATAAGAAACTAAAAATAAAACCAAGCAAAAAAAATTTTAATTTGGATAATCATAAAAAATAGTAAAAATATAAAACAAAGTGATTGTTTTTTAGTGGCTTAATTACCAAAAATACTGTAAATAATTTTAGATGCCCTAATAAAACTAAATGCAAAATGCATACTATACTAATTCAAATATATATTTTATTTTTTTAAGTTTCGTTGAATATTAATTATAAAAAATAATTATTAAATAGGTAAATTCAAACTTAGGCTCCGATTGATAATTAACTTAAAAACTAACTTTTTTACTTTTATACATTTTTAGTCAAAAACCTAAATGAGGTTTAAAATAGGTTATTTATCAACTTAACTTTTAAGCTAACTATTTTCTAGTTGGTTATTTAGGTAAAAAATTAGTTTTTTTTTAATTTTTTGTTTAAATTGAACAATTTTATCCTCATATATATTTTATATTAATAATTATATATAATTAGTAGTAGTAAATAAGTTATAAATTACAGATATTATTGTATTTTAAAAGTTATGAGAGTTTGAATAGGGTATTCTTGGAGCTTGTGTTTTGATTTAATTTTTAATTTTTTAGCTTTTTTTGCAAAACGAGCAATCTTGACTTTTTGGACGTTTTTAATCAAAAAGCCAAAAAATAAAAGTTGTAAATCAGGGCTTTTCTTTCTATGAATTTTCTAACACAATGAACATGTTATTGGTTTATATACACTAAAAATTAAAAATAAATTTAGAATGAACACTTAAAAAATATGAGCATATAATGTTTATCTAAAAGAAAGAAATGTGAAGTTAAAGTAAAGTTAAAATAATTTTGTAATTTTTTTAATCAGCGTTCTTACATATAAATTAAATAATTTTTGAATTTGTTATTCAAATAAATATGAAAATACTCCAACTCAATATTTTATTCATATATATTTACATATCTTACTTTTTTAAACAACTCAATTAAAATTCAAATATTTAATATATTAATAAAATATATTTAAATTTTTTCATGCATAAGACGGGTTAAAGTGCTAGTATGATATTATTATAGTACCGAATTTAATTTGTTAAGTGTTAATTTTAAATTAAAAGAGAGAAAAAAAAGGTGAGGTGAGAGAGAAAAAAATCTTTAATTATGGGTTTTAATTTCCTTTGAGAGAGAGTGTGAAAATAATTGGATATTAATTTTAAAAAAAGAGAAGTTAATTATAGATAAATCGAGAGAAATATTCAATATATGAGGTAATCAATTATCGATAAATTTTTGGATTTTATTTTGGGGTCTTAGAATCATTGCGAGAAGAAGCTATTAACAATTGTACATGATTGAAAAAATTGGTTATACCTAAAATTGAGAGAAGTAAGGGTCTATTTGGGATAATTTTAAACTGTTTTATTTGGTTTTATACGGAAAAAAAAAAAAATATATATTTTTAATTCAAATAAAAAAAGCAAAACATATTTTAAATATTTTAATTTTTTTCAAACAAAATTATTATAATATTCTTACTTAAAGAGGTCAATTCTATTAACAAAAAAAAAATATTAATATTTTAACTACTCTAACTTAAAAAATAAAAATATTTTAAATATTTTAATAAAAAAAAAAAATTACATTAAAAAATTATCTCAAACAATTTAATTTATTTTTATTCCTCATTTTCCTGAAAAAACCAAACAATCACTGTGAATTTTCGTTACCGAAACGTATAGAGGAGGCCCACATCTATGGTAAGCTTCACTATTTCTCTTTCCAGAACGATCTCTACATCTGCATATTCTTCGCACATCGCATCTTAACAAATGCGGGATTCACTTCTCGATCGTCTCCAAATCGTCGGCTGTTCTTCCTTCAATTCCAATCTCCCGCACTTGAATTCCGGTCGCCGGAGACTCTAGATCTGGCTGTGAAAATCAACCGCCGGCGAGTTTTGAGCTTCTTCTGTAGCCGGTGAAACGGTCTGTTTCGAGATCATATAGTTGAGGTCCTGTTTAGATTCATTTGTATTTCATTTAAAGTTTTACGCTTTAAGTTGCTTTAAGTTTGTTTTAATTGCCGACAAAAGCTGATTTTTCATTTTGAGTTGCAAGATCTGGTTTGTTTCTCGATGGTGTTGGCTTTTTTGATTGAATTGCATTGCGTTGTTTAGAGAAAGATCTCATGGCTTATTCCTGATAATGAGATGTTTTATTGCACGAGCAATACTACATGGTATTAACACGCCCAACCAGAGTTTAGATCACGTGGTCTATACTCTGGTCGGTGTTGACATTCCAATGAGGGAGGTTTCAAATGTTCTGTTTCAATGGTAGGATCTGGTTTGATTGCCTTTGTTTACTTGAATTTGATTGAATCTGCAATCAGTGTATGTATGCACGAGTATAGATATGCAATTCTGCATGTACAGTGGGACTCCAGTTTTTTTATTTATTTATTTAAATTGGGGTCATTGCTTAAAATTTTCTTGTTTTATAGGGTAATAACTTTTGCACTAATCAACAATTAATAATGTATTGATTACAAACTAAATTAAACTTTTCTATGAGTAAATAATAAACCTTTAATTAATTCAAACTATTATTTTAACAACGAACATGTAAATACACTAATACCTCTTTGAGAGAAGTTGTGACTTAAAGGTTGACAGGGCCCTTTTTAAATAAAATCTTCTTATTGTATTATGATCATTTGAATGATACATTGATATTATCTTTCTTGGCTTCGAATTTGAAGAAAATTGCTCAAACTAACAAAAATTTGCTTAAGATTACTAGGAGGTGAATATTACACTGTGATCAATTTATTTATTTATTCGTGATATGGTAGTAGTAACACCAATTGAGGACAAGTTTGAGAGAAAATAGATTAAGGTGGTTTGCACACATACAACGTAGATCAGTTGATGCAGTAGTAAAGAAAAACAATAAGATCATAGATAATAGAAACACTAGGGGGAGGGGTTGACTGTAGACCATGGACCTAAATTGACATGGGATGCCGTATTAAGAAAATATATGAATTTATTGAAACTAACTGAAGATATGGCTCTTAACAGAGTAAAATGACATAAAAGGATTCATGTAAGTATGTAACTGACCTTAATTGATTGGGACAAGGTCGTAGTTTTGTTTGGTTGGGTCAGAAATGTCCATATTGTCTTAACTAAGCAAAAAGGAATAATAATGAGTGAGAAATAAAATAATTCACATTATTATTTCAACACAAAGGTAATATTCCCTATGAAATCATTAGCCTGGTAGAAGAATGATCTCCAATCAATTTGTGTCATATGAAAGTGAAATGCTCAAAGTGGTGGACATAATCTTTTTTTTTTGAAATAGTGTTAGAGAATTTTTTAGTGCTCTCGCATCATAGTTGGGGTCAGTTATAATTTTTGTTCAAATGAAACCAATTGTAAATCAATAAAAAAATATCGTAACAATAATAATTATTTTTACTAATGGGTCAATTGACCCACTCCACCATTACCATGGTGGCATTGCCCCTATGCATGTATCTATATATTGTTGGTAGGCAGCCAATAAATTGTCTCTGTTTGACTGTTGCTTCAGATTTATATATGAATGGATACTCAGTTCTCTAGATTTTATTGTGAGGGTTGCACAAGCACAAAGGTTTGGGTCTTAACCTTTTTGTTTAACTTATTGAACTAGTTATAGTTCCGTTGGTAAGATCTAGTAGGGTTGCGCTTTGTTTCATTGAACTTGAGCAAATTCAGCTATCAATGCATGGTATGCACATGTGCACTTTTGTGTATAAATAGCATGCATCGGACAGTGATGAACGATTGGTGATATATGTTACTGACTTGCTGTAATATGTGTACATGGATTATCAGTTTTCTAAATTTTAATTCTTGGGTAGGTAAACCTGAACGACAATTTTATCTGCTTTAATACCTTATTGCACTTATTGGAAAAAAGTTGCCACATTTTTTGGGGATCATGTCTTTGTATACTGAGTCTATCTTGTATGATCATCGACATTTCTGTAGATCCAATTTTGAATGAAGTGAGAGCTTAGGGGGTAAACTGCCGAAGAACGGGATGATAGAGTGCAGCGTCTGTCATTCCAAGTTGGTTTCTCCAAATAGCAGAGCTGTATCAAGGGCTTATGACAAATACAGGACCAAGATATCGTCAAAGCAACGAGCTCTCAACGTCCTTTTGGTTGTTGGAGACTGTATCTTAGTTGGTTTACAGGTGATTGTATTTCTCTAATCATGTGTAACTATTTGGTCATAATCCTCACAAAAGGACAGTTATGAAAACATTGATTGTCAATGTGGTTTCTTTTATATGCTTAGAGTCTTAGAGATAGAATCCATGTTACTGTTTCTCATTATGCTGTCAATTCTTCATTCTAGTGGGTCCATTGATGATTAATCAACTTGGTTCCATTGTGGCTAATCAACATCTTTAGTATCTAATGACTAACAAATTTTTAATTCTACCATGTTTTAGCTACTGAACTAGAAATTTAGGTACCTACCGATACCACTAACAAAATAATTTAATGAAAATACTGTCTAACATGAAATGCAAATGAGTGAAGTTGGTTAACAACAATACCTACTTGAAGAAGAATGTGTGAATCTTAACTAGTAGATCCATGCTGTGGTTTGCCCCTAGTCCCAAAACATAAGTTTGTGGTTACTAAATCAAAAGGGCACTAGGAGCTTTTCTATGTGTTACGAGTAGTCTGTAGAGTTAACACGTATGATATTTAATTTTTCTTTATTTTTTGGTGGAAGTTTTTAGATATTTCTGTAAAGAATGCTTCAAGGTCTACTTTTGATTAGGTATAGTTTTTTCTTTGTCAAGAGGTTTGATTGATCCATGCTACCGTACAAAGTGAGATCTATTTTTAGTTCTTACCTCAGTCCTTTTGCCGCATTAATGGGTGTTTACTAAGTTCATATCCAAAAAATTCTATTAAGCATGCTTACATTGTTATACATAACAACATAAGTAGTACTTTTTTCGTGTTACAGATTTCTCTATATTATTCAAAATTTTCTACCAAATTGATTCTTATAACTTTTTGTGGAAAGAAAAAAGAGATTTGTTTGAGGTAGGGAACATGCTACCTAGTACTAAATGACTGAACCTTCCAGAACTAAATGTCTGAACCTTCCAGAACTAAATGACTGATGTAAAACCAACTATCCTTTTTGTCAGCGTACCTGTCCTTGGTTTCCTTAAACAGCCCCTTACAATTTTGTGTAACACTACATGATAGTGTATTATGATAACTTTGTAGTACCATGTTAGGATTTGGGAGTTCCAAAGTTCTAAACGCTATTCCATTCAATGTGCTTTTATTTGAGGGGGAAAAAAAGACCAGGTAAACCCATTCTCCTTTATGTGAAGCACATAAAAAATATCAAAATGTATTATTCATCACTGTAGATTCAACTGTTGACCCTCTCCCTCCCCCTTTCACCTCTCGTTTTTACCAAATGCTAAAGAAACTAGGCTTTAAACGTGTTGTTCCATTTTTAAACCTTTGAAGCAATGTGATTTAACTTTTTTGAGATGAAATGATTTTTAATTGCATCTCTTTATATGACATTTGTTGAATGCATTGTGTTGGCTCTGTTGGGTATTACTTTATTATATATACCATGACTGTGCCTTAACATTGTTTATTTATTTTACTTAACATGATTTTCTTTAATATATTTTTCCAGCCTATTTTAGTTTTTATGTCCAAGGTGGATGGGAGTTTCAAGTTTAGTCCCATTAGCGTTAACTTTTTGACGGAGCTTGCTAAGGTTCTCTTTGCAATTGTTATGCTTTTGATCCAGGTAAGATTTAGTTTTTCTTCACCTTCAAGCTTGAATATGTATCCTTTCTTTCTTTCTTTCTATGCTTGTTTATTCATTGCTCTCCATGGAACTCATGCTAATCAAGCCATGTTGGTTGAAGCAAGAGAGTAACTTACATGAGTTGTTAAATCAATTGAGTTTATCCATAATTTCATAATGTTCTACCATGTGATGGAGATTTCATATTTTATTAAAGTAGGGTAGAATTGTGTTAACTGATGTCTTGTGTCCTTTTAACATACCAATACCATAAGTAATATTGGTAATTTTGAGGCCTAAGTTAGTAACAGTGGTAGCCTGGTAGGTTGAGGACTAAGTCATTAAGGTGATCTTGAAGATTAATCCTGAGAAAGAATTATGGACATTTGGGAGAAGGTTTTTAATGCAGTCATGCAGGATAGAATGCAAATCTTACTTGTGGAATAAAATGCAAGCGTAAGATTTGCTGAAAAGGTGCATATATCTTTCTAATGCATGTGTGTGTATGTGTAATTTTATTCCAATTCATGTCTTCAGATATTCTAAATTTGATATCTTGGTTAATTTCTGAAGTTCTATTGCCGTATGCTCACAAATCAATAAATTTGTACAAATTGAATTAAGGCTTAAGCTATTTTCAGGCTAGACGCCAGAAAGTTGGAGAGAAGCCGCTTCTCTCAGTTTCCACTTTTGTACAGGTATAATTCTTACTTACAAACTTGCATTTTATTTTTTTTGGATAGTAGGAGAAGATAAATTATATGAGCATTACCATGTTTGTAGTTCATTCTACAACATATGTAGTCGGATACTTGTGTGAATTAAAAAGTGCGGGTCGAGCAGGCCCCACCTAGTGTTCTGATTGTACATAAAGTAATCTCCATTAAGTGTCTTATGTATCAATTATTATATGATTATTGCAAGTTGTCATTGGTGTCATCTATCTCGATTTAGAAGAAGGTACTGAAATGCTTGGCATATTAGCTTTATGTGAAGCAGTCTATCTGTCATTGCAGTGGGAGTATTCTTCAACTAAATGGGCATAGGTTTTAATGTTAGCTTGGTGGATGCTTGCTGGATAGCTTCATAATTCTTACACACTACGTGTGAGGTCAAGAATTTACACGCAGTTCCTGGTGTTGAGAAGGGATACTCGTCCCTAATATGATGACTACTGTAAAACACAAGTTCTGATAGTGGAGTTGTACATTATTATGTGCTCTCCATGGATACACTTACTCCAATATGTTACAGGAAGTTAAGAAATTAATGAATGTTTTGCAACATAGCCAATTAGCCATTAACCATAAGATCCATGTTTGTGCTGTCTTGTAGAAAAGGGAATGTATTAGATGGAGGCCCTGATGTAGGCTTTTGGAAAATTGGGTTAAGGGCCTTAAGCTAATTGCAACTGGTTATAATTATTTCTTGGTGAGTTTGAGGCAAGAAAAACTTTTTTGGTTAGCGTTTTATTTGGTGGAATTAAACTTTTCTGATTTTTGGGTGGGAAGGTGTGACAGTTGGCTTCGTTTTTGAAGGGGTTTAGTCAGAGGATTTCAGAGAATAAGTGCGGAGACTCTCTAGACAGCGATGATTTTATGGGTTTTTGGTGTGGAATCAATGGCTGAAGGGTAAGGGAAGGGGTTAAGGTCGATATGGCTTGAATAGGTGAGGTTTTATCGTTCAAATTGAGGCCATCCTAGGGTTATGCGGTAATTCTGAGCATATTGTTTTGTGAATGGAACCCAAGCTCTGCAAGAATAACTTTCTAAGGTATGTCCTATAAGGATGCATTGCATATCATACAGATCTTCACATAATTTCAGACATATTCCTCAAAATTTCAACTCAAGCGAGTTGAAAGATTGCATGCATATTTACAGGATGTTTCCCAGGGCTACTGAAGGGATGACTAACAATTAGGAAAGAAGACATTTTTTTCAACTAGGATGTTTTAGCCTTTTAGGCCTAATAAAGACTCCATATACAACCCAATAACATTAATTTATCCATGATATGACCCTTGGGTGACCTACAGGCTACAACCCATGTCTACGATATGCAAAACACCAAAATTCACCTAACTACTTAAATATAATATACAAAAACTGGCCTTCCTGGTGTTTTGGGTTTCTGACTAATTAATATGTTTACAGTGATAAAGTGACCCCTATGTTTGGGTGACTTATAAAACTTCTCAATCTTCTAAGTGTTTATGACTAGGCCTCTGGCTAGGGGCGTGCAGGAGGATATTGCCATTCCAATTTGGATCTTGTTGTGGTTGTAGTCTCGTATCTTTGTCAAGGCATATGAATGCTGATGAAATTTTGAGTTCCATGTTTGCATTTCATGATATCACCATTTGCAAATATAGAGCATTCTAGTTGGGGTTGCCTAGCCAATTCATGGGAATTTTGGATAGGTGTTTATATGCTTGTGGTGCACTCTGCAGGATTTTCTTTAAGATTTTGGTTTCTTTTTCTGTTTTCCTTTATTTTTATTCGTTTTTAAATTCCCTGCTTGATTAATATTTGTCTATTTGGATGTTGGTTCTCCCATGTGCAAGTAACGTCAGAGTTTAGGTCTTTACCTGGTTTATCCCTCCCAGCAATCTGCACTGGCTGGACGAACACTAACTTTGGCATTGCATTAATGATCCTTTTTCCTGAAACTATCATTTTGTATTGCAGGCTGCTCGCAACAATGTGCTTCTTGCAGTTCCAGCATTTCTCTATGCTATCAATAATTATCTAAAGTTCATCATGCAGGTATCATCCTTTTAATCGGTGGTTTGAACATATGTATTTTATGGGAATATTCTTAGCGACATAAGAATGGGAACTTGATTTTGCTGTAACATTGCTTCAACTCCATGCATGGTGTCAGCCCTAATTTTTTTTTTTTTTTTTTGTCTTTACCAGCCAATCATCCCACATAAGTTTACCTTGCAAACAGTACACGCACACCCAAGGTTCACAAATGAGCTACTAATAAGGGCACATACTAATGCATGATATATTTTTGCTTGGAGTAAGAAAGAGAGTTCTATCTATTTTTTAGCTAGTCACTGGTAGTGCTAGTCTTCCTTATGGTTCACATTTAGGTGCTCAATACCCGTTGTGCCCCAACCAAATTATGGTGAATGAGTTGGTCGTTGCTTGAGTTTCCCCTTCTTGCTTGAACATTGTAAGATATGGAACCGTCTCGCTAAATTGGTTTTTTATGTCAAAAGCCCCAAAACTAGCTATCTTGTAGCAGACATCAAACGCAAGCCTACTCAACTAATCTTGGAGTGGGACCTTCCGTAGCATCGAGTGACCAAGTATGTGATCCTATTTGTGGATATTTCCGAACAACACCAATAAGATGTAAAATACAAATTAGAGTTATGGCATTCAATCTTATATTGCGAGAAATCCAAGAATTTATGGGGGCACTAGCACAAGAAAAAATGGTTGAAAAGTCTATTGTTTGATTTATAAAAGCAACAATAAAATAGTTAGAGGCACATTTTGAAGGCAACAAAGCAATTTAGTTGGAGCGGATTATCCAAACCACAATAAGAGCGGATTATCCAAACCACAATAAGACTGGTAGGGAACACAAAGTAAGATAATACATGCACTATGTTAAAGATAGTTCTGAGAAACTTGCCCTAATTCTACAATTGCAGTTGTGGTGTGTTTTGGTAGTGGAAAGTTTCTATGATTAAGGTACTGAGGCCATGTTTGGTTGGGGTTTTTGCAAGCCATGATTGGACTAATGGGAATAGTTCCAAATAGTGCTATGTTTTGATGGTGATTTTAGAGGAAGGATTAGATCATCCTCAACCAATTTCTCACTGCATTTCTGGGGTAAAATCGTCTCATGCGTAAGGTGGGTTTTGGAAACCCCTATTTTGTAGTCAGTGGGGATAAAATGCAAAAATGATTAATTTACCCCACACTCAAAGCGTACACCTCCATAATCATTTCACCAATCCCTTGATTGTGTTGTGCCAAATCACCATCAGCAGCACCTACATACGCAATTGTGGTGAGTTTTCGTAGTAGAAAGTTTCTACGATTAAGGTACTGAGGCCATGTTTGGTTGGGATTTTTGCAAGCCACGATTGGACTAATAGTTCCAAATAGTGCTATGTTTTGATGGTGATTTTAGAGGGAGGATTAGATCATCCTCAACCAATTTCTCACTGCATTTATGGGGTAAAATAATCTCATGAGTAAGGTGGGATTTGGAAACCCCTGTTTTGTAGTCAGTGGGGATCAAGGTTTTAAATCGCAGTATCGGCTGGCGTAACGGTCGCGGTCGCGTGTAACGTATATCGGGCGTATCGGTCAACCTGTATCGGGAATCGGACGTCGCGGACGTGAATTTTTTTCAAGCGCTAGCAAATGGCACAAAACTCATTGATACACATATTCTAAATTTATTTACTACAAATTGAATGTTTGCGGTTGTTTTTAATTGCTAGTTAGACACAAAAAACATATTTTCTAAAATTTATGTTGTTTTTAAATTTTTTTAAAAATATGATATTGTTGTATGGTAAAAGAATTTTACTAAGTATCTATGATATTATACATACTAATTTAATTGATAATTTTTTAT
>JAOTRH010000027.1:6011265-6048759 GCA_034768845.1 Heliamphora exappendiculata
CGCCCCTCTCTTCTTGTTATTTGTTTCTGTTATAAATTCCTAATTCTAGAGGATGGTTTATGATTTAAGAAAGGATCTTGAGGGTTATAATTTACCTGTGCACGTTTATTAATCATTTAAAAATCCTACCAACTTTTAGAAATTATGTCTCATAAAAATAGAGTATTTATAGTTCCACCGTCTTCATTGACATCCATATAATATAATTAAAATATTGAAAATAAGAATCTAAAGTCATAATCATGTGATTGTTAAGACAAAGGGACAAAAGATATTTAGGGATATAGAATCCCATGTCCTCATATCTTTACACCATAATTTATGAGTGTAGCAAAGGAAAAATTAGCTTACAATGTGTGTTTTCAATACAAATACATATTATTTAATAAGCAATCAAATAAGAGTATGACCGATACTTACTATGAACCTATTTTTTTTATGACATTTTAAAATTTACTTTGCTTTTAGTCTCTCATTACATATAGGCAACATTAATATAAGCAAAACATGCCAATTAAATTAATGGACTGATGACTTTATATAATATATATATATATATATATATAGACACACATTTTGCATGATGATAGGTGTAGTCATGCAAATTTTAGCATATCACAAATTAACACGCGTCTAACGACAAAAAAATATAACACAATTATTGACAAATTAAATATTGTCAGGTATTAAAGCAGTCCCAAATTAAAGTTCACGGTTAACCCAATTATATGGCGCCGCGTGAATGATGATGTTTTTTTTTTTTCATGTAACAAGCCTTTGACTAATTAAATTAAGTCACTTTGGCACATGAGAATTACACAAAATAAATATTTTTTCTAAATTAAATTAAATGTACACAATCATTTCTTTAAATAGATAAAAAGAAGTAATTATGTTACTAAATAATTATCTCTTTAAACGAAAAGATAATTATCTTTTCAAAATTAGATATAATTATGATATTCAATAGTTATCTCTTTAAAAAAACTAAATCAAAAAGATAATTATAAACTTAAATAATTATCTCTTATAAATAAATAAAATTGAGATAAATATCAATAGTTTGAATCTATTCATCACTCTGTCTCTCACACTTCTATAAATAGACATATCCTTTACCAAATGGAAGATGTTTTGACATTTGACACTTAGAGTTATAAAACAACTTATAGAGTTCTGTAGATAAAATTTTGAAATTCTGAAGATATTTCTCAACCAAGTTTCATCATTCTTCGTCAAATTCGGAGGATATTTCACCTTTTGATTCGAGAACACGCTGTCAAACTCTCGAATAAATATTTGAAGAGAAGAATCAGATATTTGTTTTTTTTTTATTTAAAAATTTCATTAGAAATTGTAATTCATTTACAAATTTAATAAAAATTTAATTTATTTTTACAATTTTTTATTGTGATTTTCGAACACAAAATTTGTTATTTACAATGGAATTTTCAAACATTCTCAAACCCAACAAGGTTGAAAAATTGATTTCAAAATAATCACGTGAAAATTGCTTAGGTGGCATGATACTTTGTTATTTTTGAGATGACATTTTTATTAGAATGTACAATTTCTACTACTAAAAGCTCAAAAACTGTTACAATTTTCCTAGTGCTTCGAGTAACGCCAGAGTAGCATACTTTAGCAAAATTTTCTCCATATTTAAAATATATTTAAAATTTTATTTGGAATTAAAATGTGCAAACCAATATATTTTGAGGCCCTGTTTAGGATCACTTAAAAGTTGACTTTTTTCAAAAAAATTAACTTTTCAGTTATACTGTTTGATTTTTTGAAAAAGTCAACTAATTTTTTTCATTTATTTTTTTAAGAAAAAAAACTTATATATATTCCAAACATATTGACATTTCTTAAAATAAAATTACTATAATACCCTTAATTAAAAAGTCAAATTTTCTCACAAATTTTTTAAAAAAAAGTTATATCAAATTTCAAATACTATAACTTAAAAACAAGTAAATGCATTTAAATATTTTAATAAAAACCAAAAAAGTAAAAAAGCTACTACATAAAATTATTCCAAATATTTTAAACTTTTTTTCTTCCTCTTTTTTTTTTTTTAAAAAGGCAAAACTTTTTAAAAGCAAAGCTTTTTGGAGATCCCAAAGGGCTAAGTATGCATCATAAAACTATATTAGAATTTATAGCATATAGTTCACTTGCTGGATACCCCAATGGGTATATAAAATTATTATACTCCAACATATATTTGTAGTGGTTATTTTAACTACAATTTCTACAAATATAGTGTATGTTTAGTCTAAAAAAGCCAGGAGTGTTTTTTTTTTTTGGTCATTTTTGAATTTTTTATTTACTTTCTCGATTTTTTAGCAACGAGTAAAATCTTGAAAATTCTCATTCGGATTAAAGTTGAAAAAAGTTTACTAAATATAAAAAAAAAAATTAAGTGATTTTCTTGTCCTATATTTTTATTTTTTGTCATTTTTTAAAAATGTTTCGTGATTGAAAAAACTTAAAAAGTATACTCATTTAACTTAATATTTAAAAAAATTCCTTAAAACTGATAAAAACCATGTAAAATATGAACAACGCGCTAAAAAGTTATGTTTCATTATATTGCAAATATTATATATTTTTTTTCTTTGGCTTGCTTTAGAGTTCAACAAATCAATACTAGAGAAAGTTACAGCTAACCAGAAATAAATAAAGCAAACCAATTTTAAATCAACAAAACGTGCCATGAACATTTTAACTAGATTAATGACCATTGGATGTGAAGTATGTAGCTGGTGGACAACGACGCATGATTGGTCAGTAATATAAAAGGTCAATTGGGGTGTTTGGCTGAGCTTCAATGGTTAATTTTTAACATTATGTTATTAATTTTAATAATAAGTTAGTTTTTAAATATTCATAACTTTTGTTTTTAGTAGGGATGGTAATTTTTTCTGCCCTACCCGACCCTTCACATTCACGCCTCGCTATTTACGAGTTTTTTCAGCCTCAATACCCAACAGGGCGGGGACGGTATTTGCTCTCCCGCCCCGCCCCCGATTACATAAGACAAATATTTTTAAAATATAAAAAATATAAAACATTAAACTATTATATTTATTTATAGTTTTTCTTCTCTATTATTACATTTTATATTTTTAGTTCTATTGATTCATTAACTACTATTTTTATTTATTAAATTATTTATAATTTTAATTAATATCACTCTCTTAAATTCTAAAAACTACCCCAAAATATTCTCGCCCCCATCCCGTTTCTTGCATTTTTCTCAATATTTTTTCTCATTCCTGCCCTGATCAAATAGGAGACAGATAAAAGAGCTCATTCCCAACCCCGCCCCACGCCATTACCATCCCTAATTTTGAGTTATAATTATTTTTTTCTATTTTAATTATAAGTTAACAACATATTATCAAATACTTATAATTTATATAACAAGTTACAATGGTTGATGTGACATGAATCTATTGATCTAAGGGCTCCTAATCATTCTAAACAATCCAATAGTGTGATGAAGTTCATTGGAACTTTTGTATTTTTGATCGGTTATTATTTAATTCAAATATAACTACCAATTAGAATGCTATAATTATATATTTTTAATTAATTTGTTATTAATTAATTTGAGTATTTAAACAATCTATTAATTTGTCACTACTATTTTTTTATATTTTTTGTTCCTTAAAACTTTAATCGTCATTGCAAGTTACCGAATAATTTAAAAAAAAATAATTATAGTGTCTTTAGGCACAGGCTATACCTAATTTCTACTACAAGTTACAATTTATAAACTATAAGTTTCAGCAATACCAAACACGACCATATTGATTTCCGACTTCAAAAATTAAAAAAAATTATTAAATATTCTCAAAATACAATGTAGCGTCACATCCTTAGTATTTTCAGCTAATAAAAAATATCATTGTATACTAAGAGGGCTACCTTTTATCTAATACTTACTTAACAAGGGTAAGTCACTATTATTCTACTTAACATATTTGGCTGAGCTTTAATGGTCAGTTTTTAGAATTTTATTATTAATTTAAATAATAAATTATAATATTTCTTAAATACTCATAACTTTTATTTGGAGTTATAACTATTTTTTTATTAATATATTACTAAATATTCAAAATTTCTACTACAAGTTACAATTTATAAACTATAAGTTTTAGTAATGCCAAACACTTATAATGGACCATAATGATTTTCGACATCAAAATTTAGAAAAAATTATTAAATATTCTCATAGTACCATGAGCGTCACTTACAGGGTATTTTTAGTAAATAAAAAATATCAATATGGGACCACTTTTATCTCTTACTTATTTAACAAAAGAATCACTATTATTGTACTTAAAATATTTTTTACTATATAATTAAACAGGAACACCATATGCCATGTACTGATATAATACTCATAGAGTATTGAATAATTACTCAAAATTTAAAATGTAGATCTGGTATTTTAGGTGTTTAGCTATTGTTACTAATTTTTAATTTTTTATTGCTGATTTTAATTATAAATTATAATATTTTTTAAATATTCATAATTTTTATTATAATTTTTAAATTTTTTTATTTTAACAAAAATTATAATTTTTACTAAATACTCACAAATCTTACAACAGATCATAAAATCTTACAACAGATCATAATTTATAAATTACTAACTCTAAGCACCCGCATTAATTGGTCAGTGACCATTGCATTTAACAATTGTGTCACGATATCCCGGTATATAAACAAAGGTTATAAATTAAGAAAGAGGGAAAGACGAAGTCCTGGGAATGTTTGCTTAAAAGCACAAATCAAATTCCCTGTCTGTCTAGAAACTTTTGTTATTCTTCGCATCTCTGAACCTAAAAGCTCTGTGTGTTATTCCATTCGATTTCCTTTCGAATTCCGTCACGCAAGTTCCTTAAATTCCACTCGTTTTGCACCTGAATTCCGGTGGCCAGAGACCCCTGATCTGGCTGGGAAATTAACCGGCACCGTGCTTTGATCTTCTGGTATTGTCGGTGAAACGCTCGGTTCAGAGATCGTAGAGCTAAGGTCGGTGGCTGAATTTCATTGGTTTATACCTGTATTTTTCTTACAGTATAGTAATTTTGTTGATCAAAGCTGAATTTTGACTGAGTTGCAAGATCTGGTTTACTTATGTTTGTTATTGGTTTCTTTTTCTTTTTCTTTTGTTTGTTTGTTTGGAATGTATTGTCTAGAGAAATATCTCTTCTGTTTGTCTGGTTCTTGAGATATTATATCCCATGAATGATGTAGAATGGTATACAAAAGTTTAATGCATGCGGGAAACTTATTGTTATTATTGTGAAAGCGTTGTTATTTATTATATCAATGGTAAGATCTCGTTTGATTGCCTTTGGATTGACCTTTGTTTTATTGAACTTGTGCGAGTTTGGCAGGCACATACATATGTATGGGTAAACATTATTTCATTATGGTGCATTTGCGGTTGATAAATCGTTGGTTGTTTATATGTTGCTGTTAAGTTTTGTGCATTGACTGGCTTCTCTAAACTGTTCGACTACATGTATAGATTTAAAATACAGAATCAATCACAGACCACTGAATCTAATCACAGACCACTGAATCTTACCTTACCGGTAAGAATATACATTGTTTAAATAACACATGTTCTTATTTGTAAGAAACACTAAGATGTGATTGGATCTGTGATTGAACTGTGTACTTGACTTTTTACTCTTTAAATTCTAGTTTGGGGGCATGTGAACGCCTGTTATGCATTAGCTGTTTGGATACTTTATTGAACTAGTTAAAGTTCAACGGAGTGGGTAAAGTTATGGTTAAAAGTTCCCATATTTACTTGGATCCTTGTCATTACATTAGTGATGCTAGCTTGCTTGATAATGATCCTTTTTGTAGAATCAATTTTGAATGAAGTGAGAGCTTGGGGGGTAACCAATGAAGAACGGGATGATAGAGTGCAGTGTCTGTCATTCCAAGTTGGTGTCCCCAAATACCAAAGCTGTGTCAAGGGCTTATGACAGATACAGGAGCAAGATATCATCAAAGCAACGTGCTCTCAACATCCTTTTGGTTGTTGGTGACTGTACCTTAGTTGGTTTACAGGTGATTGTGTTTCTATGATCATTTAGAACTTTCTGATTATAGTTGTCACAGAAGTACAATTAGGTAAACTTTGATTGGCAATGTGGCATTCGTTTCTGACTCCATTTATTTGATGCATGCCATAAGGTCATTTTTCTCAATCTAGGAGCGAAACTGTGTTTCATTGACTTCTTTTTACTTGGAGATGGAATCCATGCCACTGTTGCTCTTTTTGATCACATGTTGTCAATTCTCCATTCTAGTTTATAATTTATAAGTAAGAGCTTGATATACTCTACAAGGAACAATTTTTTAAGAACAGCTTGGTTCCATTGGGGATACTCAACATCCTTCTTTTCTTAAAAATAGTAGAATTTTGAGTTCTACCATGTTTTAGTTAGAATTTCCTTACCTAGAAATATAGATTCCTACACTATATTAATAAGATCTATTCAATCAAAAATATTTGTTGCATAATACTGCAAAAAATTCTTATGTAACCTGTTGATCGGTTAAATTAGCAAACAAGCATGCCTGCTTGGAAATGAACAACTGGGATTTTCAGCTATGTCAGGATCCATGGGGTGATCCACCCCTTTGTTCAAAGCATAAGCTTGTGGTTACTTAATTGAAAGGGCGTTAGGAGCTTCTCTTATGTGTCAGAGTAGAGGTAATATATACAGTTTTTTGTTTTTTTCGTTAAAAAGAAAATAGATGTCTTTGTAAAAATGATTGTCTACTTTTAACGTGTTTGTTTTTTTTGTTGTCGGTAGGTATAATTGATCTTTCCTACAAACGAAATTTTCATACAGCCGAAACGTTTCCGTTTACTAAGCTAATGGAATGAGTACTAATAGAATTAGGAAATTCTAGTGTTTCTTTCGTAACACACCACAACATTGTTCAATATACCTAAATAAATTTTATTGGAAGGAATTTAAATTTTTTCACAAATATTTGTACACTTCATTTAGAATATTAGGGATAGTTGTATTTTACTTTATTAAAATTATCCTTATTTTGTTAGGGGTTTTATACCGTAATAGAATTATAACTATCCTTATTTTGTTAGGGGTTTTATACCGTATTAGAATTATTTGCACTTGTGTTTAATAAAATTAAGTATTTGATTATACATAAAAAATAATGAAATATTAATGGTTTTACATTTGTTCTTTTATTTGAATAACTACATAAATCTCTATATATTTAATTAATTAATTATTAGTCTTTAATACATAGACTTTATCACTTGTTTCCAAACACTTCTAATTTTGTCGCATTTGAAATGCTTTCAAAATGTTTCTGAAACATTTTTGGAACATTTCAAAATGTTTCCATTCCCATGCTAACCGAAACAATACACTGAAATGAAATTTTGATCATTTCATGCAATGTGAAGTTATTTTAGAGTTATACCTCAATTATTCTAAGAATGCTGCATTAATTGGCCTTTGCAAAGCTTATCCAAAAATAACTCTTAGGCTTGTTTACAACTTCAGGTATAAGTAGTGCTTTCACAAATTTGCAAGTGCCCCATTTCATTCACATTCCAAATAGTTTCTACCAGTAAAATTCTTGAACTTTATCCATTGAAATCAAAGAGAGAATTTTTTGAAGTAGGGAACATGTTACTTGTAAAATTTGAAATGCAAAATAAACTTCAAAAAATGAAATTTCATGCTTTATAATGATTAATATATTGATTATGTGCCACACAATTAATACTTACGACAGAGTTGACCATTCAACTAGCTATATGATTGTACTTGCTATATATGGAAGAAATTGTAAAATATTTTGGGAAGAGTTGCTGGTTGTCAAATATGAAGGGGTTAGAAGTGAAGAAAATGGGGTGGTGATAAGCAGAAAATACATGGCAATGACAAGTAATTTAAATATCCCTATTGACTAAAAACACATCTTGATATTGTTGCTTGTGTGTCACACTTGTACAACTTCCTGAATAAACCAGGTGGAGTAGAAGAAGCAGTTTCTCTTCAGCAGCCTTTCTTTGTTTTTTAATTTATTTTGTTTTTTGTGGGGGCAACGAATGCACATTAATCTAAAACTGTGTTATTACTTATTAGAAAACACTCATCTCCTAGGGATTTACGTTTTGGAATGCACGTTCCGTAAGATGATATACTTTCGATATAAAACAGTGAATTTAGCGATCTAGAGCGTTCCCTCAAATCTCTTCTATTTATTTACTTAACATATTTCATATGAAGAAAAAACTGAACAATAATAATCTAAAATCTAATGATAGTGCAACTTTGACATGACAAAATGTCATTTTTTTTATAATGCTTCCTAGATATATGTTTTATATGAATAATGTTAAGATAATGCTCGTTTTTATGGGATGTTTACCTCTAAAAACAAGTACCTTCTAATATTAATATATAGAAGCCTATCCTTATTGCATCACAATTTAGGACATATAGCATCCTACATTCCCATACTCGTCCCTCATACTGGAACGATTCGTGTTCTAGGTAATATAGGTCTAAAAATCCTGAAACTATCTAGTACTACTTGTCATATGTCCTATCTTTTTCCAAAATTTTTTTTTTAGAGTAGTTGATGAAAATCATCAAAAAAAGATAGTACGACCTTTAAATATTTTTAAGGAAAAGTATTTTGGAATGTCAAGGAAGAGCCCTTTTGTTCTCACAAAGAAGAAACTCACACATATTACGGGACTCATTCAACATGGAAACAATAGGACCTCTTTACATATCTTTGTTGTTATTGGACTACAACTTGTCATCTTTGTCTGTCATTCTTCTATAAACCAAGTGATTTGTCCCTCGTCTTTTTCTTTTATTTTTTCTCTCATTTAAATTCGAAATCACTATAAAATTATGCATAAACTCTGATATTATGCATGAAATACTCAATGGAATTTTGTAAGCACTATTTATCTTGAAAAAAAAAAAATAATGAATATGGATATTTTTTCTTGTCCCAGTGTCCTTGATATGAAAATTAGGTTAATCCTATACTTAGACGCATATCCGCACCCGACACTCGTATTTGAGTCCATGTGATATGGCCAGACTCCCAAACAACTGACAATACCCCAAATGATATAAATAATTGAAATTGCATAATTAACCTAAAAAATAAATCAAATTTAATACAAATGAATTTAGCTCTCTACACAATCAGAAGACAAATCTGATTGTGTTCCCATTTTTGTAGATAAGAACCGAGAAATATATGGAAGAGCTTGAAAGATAGCTTTCCAGGGAAATTTATGATTACCCTGACTAGCCACATTGGAATCCTATTTATTGTCTTGAATTCCGTTCTCTCTTAATAGCAGAACACCATAAGAATTGCTGTCTAATGGGGGATTTCCATAAAGTGACACTTTATTATTGCATGCATAGTATGTATGCATATCCATGGACTTTTTGGAATCTTAAGAAGTAGTTCATGTTAGGTCCAGCCCCATTTTAAGAAGCGAATGAGATAGACACCTTTTTAAAGTGGGTGTTTATTGAAGCATAACATAAATCTGAAGTGGATGTTTGTGGATTTTATGTTTATTTTTTAATTTTTCTTTTTCTCTAATACATCTATATATAAATACATATATATATATATGTGTGTGTATATATATGTGTATAATGTATATATATAATATGTGTTTTTATCTTTCCGATAGAAAAAATATTAGCATCAATTTGGTTCCTACTCATAGAAAGGTTTGTTACCCAACCCTTTTGACAAGGGCAACCAAGTGCGCGAGACTCCTGTTAGAGTGGGGTTAGACGAGGGCAGATTTACATAGCCTTGCCCTGGTGTTTGGAGAGGCTTCTGTCAGAATTTGAACATGCACAATCAGTGGCAATAATGACAAGCGTTACTGTTGGGCCAAGCTGCCCTTTTATGTGGACTTGAACCGTCTAGAACTAAATCACTATACCAAGTACTGAGAAATGTAAAACCAGCCATCCTTACTGTCAACTAACCTGTCCTTGGTTCCTTTATCATCCGGTTACATTTTACCTGTGACCCTAGATGATACTGTTATAGTAGTACTATATTTGTTTTTCCATATTTCGACTTAGAAATTTCAAGTCCTAGGAAATTCTTTTGTCCTCTCTCTCTCTCTCCCCTCCACACTGAAGGCAAAATAAGGAAAAAATGGCTATAAATGTGTTGTTATATTTTCAAATTAATCTTATTTAACATTTCCAGAGAGGAAATGATGTTTAACAGCATATCTTCATGTAACATTTATTGGATGCGTTGAGCTGGGCATATCATTCTGTGATGACTATGCCTTAACATTGTTATTCTCATTTCCTTGACATTCTTTTTCTCTTTTCCAGCCTATTTTAGTATTTATGTCCAAGGTGGATGGGAGTTTCAAGTTTAGTCCCATTAGTGTTAACTTTTTGACAGAGGTTGCAAAGGTTCTCTTCGCAATTGTTATGCTTTTGTTCCAGGTAAGATTAAATTTGTCTTTAATGTCCAACTTGAATATCTATCTTTTTGTGTATTCTTTTATTCATTTGCCTTCGTGAAGAACATATTAATTGATGCTGAAGCAGAAGAGCAACTGATAGAGTTCTTGGATCAGTTGAGTTTAACTTGTTCCATAGGTTCTTTCATGTGATGGAGATTCTATATCTATTAGAATCCCCATCACACTACATCTATTAAAGGACATAAGTGGGTTGACTGATGTTCATTCTATATTTTAGCAGACCAATAAGGAAAGTGATATTGTTAGTTTAAGGACTAAGCGATTAGGGTGATCTTGAACATGATGTCAGTATCTAAATTTTGCAAGTAAGAATTATAAACACTTGAAAACAGTGGGCAAGTTTGACTATGCACTCATGCAGGATATATTGCAAATATTGCCCATGGAATATGTTACAGGACATTTTGAGGGTTATGTTGTCATTCAAATAAATAATAAAACATAAAATTTGCTGACTATGTCCATAGATCTTTCTAATGTGCTTGTGTGCATATAGTGATTATGCATTGAAGTATTCTAAATTTGTTATCTTGGTTGATTCCAGAAGCTTTTGTTGCTGTATGCTTGTCAAGCAATAGATTTGTAAAATTTGCATTAATCCTAGTTAATTTGCAGGCTAGGCATCAAAAAGTTGGAGAGAAGCCACTTCTTTCAGTATCCACTTTTTTACAGGTATAACTCTGTTGTTTTAATTAATGTTGCGTTATGTATTTATGACCTGTAGAACATGGTAACTTCGTTACCATTACCACCTTCGCAACTTTTTCAACATGGTATTATAAACTAACCAAACCAAACTAAAGTAAAAGTCAAACTAAGCCTTATGTTCCAATCAATTAGGATTAGCTATATCATTTTTTTTTCTCGCCATTCTTCTTTGTAAGGGCTACATGCTCATTTAAATCTAACAAATTTGTATTTTTTTTAACTACAACATTACATGTCAATTTAAGTTTTCTCCTCTCTTAGCATTTTCATTGACAATGATCCGATCTCTCTTTCTTTATGTTGCACCTATGAATCTTCATTGTACATGATCATATAACTGTAGTATATTTTCTCTCAAGTTATCCTCAGTTGGTACTGTTACATAATTACTTATATCTATTAGGATTGTTTTGTAATTATTCTGATGTCTCTTATATAAATACTACGTATAACTCGTCCCTAAAGGCGCTACTACTATTTTTTTAAAATCATTCAGTAGCTTGCAATAACGACTGAAGTTATAAGGGACAAAAAATATAAAAAAAATAATAGTGGTAGATCAATATATTGTTCAAATCCTCAAATTAAATAATAACAAATTAATTAAAAAATATACAATTATCACATCCTAATTAGTAGTTATACTTGAATTAAATAATAACTGATCAAAAATACAAAAATTCCAATGAACTTCATCTCACCGTTGAATTGTTTAGAAGGAATATGAACCCTTGGATTAATAGATACATACCACATCAATCTATATAACACATTATAACTTGTTACATAGATTGGTGTGGTGTAGATGTTATAATTAAGTTTTATTATTTTTTCATAATAATATTCTTTTATGCTCTTCTTTCTCTTTTTCTTTAACTCTAAATCGCTACTTTACAACTCACCTTAGTATTAGAGCCTTCCGATCTCACTTTAGAACATGCCGGGAACATCTAGGATTTGATTCGGGATAAACTAGAAAGCCCTTGCGTTAGCCTCGGACGGATGACGTTAGCATGGCATTATCATCTATATGGGCCGACGTCGCTGTTGTCTGCCCCGATCAACTCATCTACACCATCTGAGATTTATGGTGATTTTTGTAAAATTTTTTGAAGTCATCTAATAAGTATTTCGAATTATTGAATAATTCTTGGAATTTTTCGAACCCTAGATTGCGATTCGCTGTTTGAAGCTCCAGATCTATTTTTCGGTTGTTCAAATCTATTCAAGGGGTACCGAAATCTTCCCTACAAGGCTTTTTAGACATCAATTGATTGATTCGAACTTCATGACAAGGATTCGAGCTTCCACAGTGGCGGCGGCAAAACCCTAGGCACCAACTTTCCATTTTTGGTCGCCTACTTGCTTCGTTTTCATCTTAGATCCCTTTTTCGGTGTTCATAGACTTGATTTGGGCCTTATTTCTTCTGACTCAAAGTGAATCGCTGGATTCGATCGCGTTTATACTTGGTTTCGTTGACTTCTCAGGTTTCGGTGCCTCTTTGCTGCGGCTGTTGTATGCTTTGTTCTTCTATGGATTGTTCTTGCTCTAAGTTCCTTCTTTGTTGCCTACCTACTATCGGTTTGTTCGTCTTCAGTTTATTGCTTCAATCTATATCACATATGGCTATTGGTTTTTGTTTGTGTTGCCTTGGATTCTTTGACTATGGTTGATGCCAAACCCTCTCGATCTTAAATACGATGATTTGCCCAGATGTGTGACCTCTAAACGGCTAAATGGTCTTAATTATTTAGCCTTGGTGCATGCATTTAAAGTTTTTCTCGAAGGCAAACGACGATTATCATACATCATGGATCCTCCTGCAACCAACCGTGATCCCAATTTCTCTACATGGGAGACTATCGATTCTATTGTTATGGGATGGTTGTGGCACAATTTGAAACCTCATAATACTACAACAGTAGAATTTTGTGATACTTTCAAACAAATTTGGGACTCTCTTGTTGATTTCTTTTCGAACTAGATTAATGTTTCACTGGTATATGAGCTATATAAGTAGATCTTCACACTCAAGTAATCTAAAAAACTTCTATCTGAGTACTATAGTTTGCTTTAGAGTTTGTGGGATTAATTATTACAATATCGTCCCTTTACTACTATTGTACAACAACAAAAGCGGCATTAGGAGGACTTCATGATCGCCTCTTTGCTATTTGCTTTAGATCTTAATCTTCGTGGATTTAAAGATCAGTTTCTTGCTAGCGAGATCTTGAAGGCTCTTGTGGTGTATCTCGTGGTGGCGGTCGCGGTAGCTCCCGTGGAGATAAGAAATGTGAATTCTGTAATGCTACTAATTATATTGAGCCTGATTGTTGGGCTAAGTATAGTAAACCAGATTATGTCCATCAGGTCACTGATAGCTTCTCTCTGGCCTCATCTTAGTTGTCGTCTTGGTCCTCTAGCCAAGTGCTTCCTTTTGGTTCTAATGATGCCCTTACTGCCACATTTAGCGAGTTTGCTTAAACATTGCGCATTGTCTTGCCTTCACTACCACGTTAGCCAATTCGGGTAAAATTACATGTGCTACCATTATACCTCCATCTTGGGTTCTCGACTTTGGTCTTAGCTCTCATATGTCTGGTAATTACTCTTTTTTCTCTAATTTGACTTTTATTAAGTATCATATTGTCTTAGCAAATGTTTCATTTTGATCTGTCCACGGTCAAGGTGTTCTCTAGCCGTCTCCTTTCACTTTACCCTCTAATCTATATATTCCTCATTTTCACTTTAATTTGCTTTCTGTCAGTCAATTAACAAAAGTTTTACATTGCTCAGTAACCTTCTTCCCTACTTCTTGTGTCTTTTAGGACCTCAAGACCAAGAAGATGATTGATTCGAGTTATGAGAAGAATGGGTTCTATTATCTTGATGTTACTTTTAGTTCAGATCCTTGCACTTTATTTGCCTTGAGTGCAACGGTTTCTCCTCTTAAGTGGTACTTTCATTTAGGCCATCCGTCTGTGACTAAACTTGTGTTGGCTATTCCTGGTTAGAGTTATGAGTCTGTTTTTTATTGTGAAGCTTGTCAGTTAGGCAAATATCGCCGTAGTTCTTTTTTCTCGTAGTAGTACTAGTCGTTAATCTGAGTTCTTTGCTGTTGTTCATATAGACATTTGGGGTTCATCTCGTATTCTGAGTACTAATGGATATTGTTATTTTGTTATTTTTATTGATGACTGCACTCGTATGACCTGGTTATTTTTGTTGAAACAACGATCTGAATTATCTTCCACGTTTTATAATGAATTTTTTATTCAATTTGGCAAGCGTATTAAGATGCTTCGATCTAATAATGCTTTAGAATATATGCAGTCTTCTATTAATGCTTTTTGTATTGATTGTGGTATTATTCATCAAATTAGTTGTGCACACACATCTCAACAAAACAGCGTGGCTGAATGTAAGCACCATCATTTGTTAGATATTGCTTGTACCTTATTATATCACGCCTAGGTACCCCAAGATTTTTTGGAGTGATTATGTTCTTACTGCATGTTATTTCTTTAATCGCATGCCATCAGTTGTTTTTAATCACAAATCTCCCTTTTCCATGTTGTACCCTAATTCTCCTACCTTTTCTTACGCGTATTTTTTAGTGTACTGCTTTTGTACATGTGCTTGATCCCGGTCATGATAAGTTATTTTCTTGAGCTCGTAAATGTGTCTTTCTCGGGTACTCTCGTACTAAAAAAGGATATCATTTTTAGCATATTTAGTCTTGCCGCTATTTTGTGAGTGCTAATGCAACTTTCTTTTAGTTCGTTCCTTTTTTGCTCATTCAGGTTAACAACTTTCTCCTGATCTTATCAGCTGTCGTCAGTGGGAGTCCTTCTCTTCTCCTACTCTTCCTCTACTGGTCTCCTTACCTTCTATATCGTCTTCTAACCCTCCTTTGCTGGTATATTAGCGTTCTCGAGTAGGCCTATTACCTCTTATGGCTCGGCCACTTCATCTTCTTCAACAGAGGTTCTTGACTCCTTGGCTTCGTCTTTTGATAATATTGACTTACCTATTGCTTTGCGTCAAGGTAAACGTACATGTACACAACACCCGACTGCAAATTTTGTGTCATATGATTGTTTATCCTCTTGCCTTCATTCTTTTACCACTACCTTGTCCTCTATTTCTTTTCCATCTACTTATAAGTAGGCTTTGTCAATATCTGGATGGAAACTTGCTATGAATAAAGAAATGAGAACTCTTTATCAGAACCAGACTTGGGAGCTCATTCCACTTCCACCTGCGAAGCACGTGGTGGGTTGTCGGTGAATTATACAGTGAAATATCTTCTGGAAGGTTTTGTAGAACGTCTTAAGGCATGTTTGGTTGCCAAAGGCTACACAGACATATGGAGTTGATTACCTAGAGACTTTCTTTCTGGTGACTCGCCTTGACTCTGTTTGGATTCTTCTATCCAAACACCCAATTAGCCCTCGATAGATAGTAGGATCCTCAATAAGAACGCCATCAGAAGGAGAAAACTTAACATGCAACTTAATAGGAGTATCCACACTCTTATCATTAGTGAAATGCGCACCATGGATCACCTCGTTTGCATATTTGGCTTGAGATAAGAGATAGATCTCAGGGAAAGAAGAAACCTCGATATCAAGAAAGTAGCGCAAATGACCTAAATCTTTCATCTCAGAGTCACGAAACAGATGTTTCACTTAGAGATGGCGAGAGAATCAGAACCTGTAATAATCATGACATTCACATATAATAACAAAATAACCAGCCTAGTAGGAGTGTAGCGAAGAAAAATGGCAGAATCATGAGGATTAGGAGTGAAACCAATCTAAGTAACAGTAAACTGAAAATGCTCGTACCAGTCACGGGGTGGCTACTTTAAATCATAAAGAGCACGCTGAAAATGGCTAACAGAACCAGGAGGATGAGGGAGGCCTGGAGGAGGGCGCACATAGACTTCTTCATTAAGACGCCCATTGAGAAAAGCATTCTTGACATCAAGTTGAAAAAGAGGCCACTGACGAATTGCAGCAATAGAAATCAGAGTACGAACTGTAGTCATCTTAGTCACAAGTGCAAAAGTTTCCTCATAATCATTCCCATAATCCTGAGAAAAATCCTTGGCAACTAATCTGGACTTATAGCTTTCCAATGAGCCATCAGAATGAGTTTTAACCTTCTAAAGCCACTTACATCCAATGAGATTTTTACTTGCAGGTTGAGAAATCAAAACCTTAAGGACCAGCCTTCTGTAGAGCAGTTAATTCTTTGTGCATGGCATTGATCCAATTTGGATTAGTACAAGCTTTTTTGTAGAACTGAGACTCAAAATAAGCATGAATAGTAGATAAAAAGGCACGATAAGAAGATGAGAAACAAGTGTTAGAAAATCTGATTCTTACTGGTGGAGTATGAGCACGTAATGGATAGCACTATTCAGATGGATCAGGATCCACAGAGACAAAAGGAGCTGTGTTGGAGCTAGGTGATACGTGTTGAGAAGGAGGAGGATACTTGCGAGAATAAACCAACGGAAGAGATTAAACAGCTGAAGGTCGAGGTAGAGAAAGAAGGTCAGAAACATCAACAGTATGAGTAAACTCTTCAGAAGGAACATCAGTTGGGAAAGGATCAATATCAATTAAATCCTCACACAAAGAGATTTGGACGGTAGAGTAAAGTAGGAGAGCTCCTCAAGAAACAAAACATGACGAGAGACATAAAGTCGTTTGGATGCAGGATTATAACATCGATATCCTTTTTGATGAATACCATATCTTAAAAAGATACTGAGAGCTGAGCGGGCACTAAGTTTACTGCGTTCCTTTTTGGAAGAAGGACAAAAGTCACAAAACAAACACATTCAAATACAAATAATAACTAGTAATTAGGAGTATGACCAAATAATTTTTCATAAGGAGAAAGGCCAGAGAGAAGAGGTGTGGACATGCGGTTAAGAAGATATACTATAGTAAGGACGACTTCTCCCCATAAACTAGTAGAGACAGAGGAAGAAAGTAGAAGAGAACAAGCTGTGTCAAGAATGTGCCACTATTTTCTTTCAGCTCTTCCATTTTGAGCGGGAGTATTAGAAAATGAAGATTGGTGAATAATGCCAGAGGTAGCTCATAAGTCAGTGAATTCGGTTAGAAAATACTCCCTACCCAAATCAGAACGAATGGTTTTTATAGTGGTGGAAAATTGAGTATGAACTATTGAGTGAAAATTGCGATAAATATAAAAAAAATCAGATAGACATAAGATATACCCAACAAAAACGATTATAATAATCAATAAAGGAAACATAATACACTGAACCACCTTTTGTTGCAATAGGAGAAGGATCCCCATACATCAGTGTGAACAAGAGAGAAAAGAGATGTAGAACGAGAAGTGTTTAGAAAATGGGATTGCTGACATTTTTGCAAGTTAACAACCACTGAACTCAGAAATATCACTAGCAGACACATTTCCTAAACAACCAGTTTGAGCTAACTGTTTTAAGCACTCACTAGACAAATGGCCTAATCTAGAATGCCAGAGATAAAAAAAAGAAGAATGCTCATCTAAACAACAGAAGAAAGAGTTGTAGGGGAAGAGTTTAAAGGAATATGCAAACTTTCCAATGCATATAAATCACTAGTCCGATCCTCGACCCCAACTTGCTTCTGGGATGTCCGATCTTGAACAACACAACCAGAAGAAAAAAACAAAACATCAAAACCAAAATCAGAAAGCTGACTACCAGATAGTAAATTGATAGACAACTGTGGTACATAAAAGACATTAGAAATACATAACGAAGAAGATGAGGAAGGAAGAACAGAGCCAATAGAAACAACTTGTATAGACGCGCCGTTAGCAATAGAAATAATGATGGGAGATGAAGGAGGAATACAATGATTGAGATTCGATAAATTATATGTCATATGATGCGAAGATCCAGAACCAAAAATCCAAGTAGTATGTGAAATACGTGTGAAATAAGAACCGTGTAAACATGAATAAGAGATGTTCATGGTAGAAGCAGGTGGTTGAGTCTCAAAAAAGGCAATCAAAATATAAAATTACTAAAATATCTGGGCTAGATATTATATCTAGAGTGCATCCAAATAAAATTGATATCCAATTCTTATAGTAAAAAGTCCCCGTCAAAATATCAGATAAAACTTATGCCCAAAATCTCATCAGAAATTGTGCTACAAAATATTGGGCCAAAATATAATAATTAGTGAGCTACATCGATTCCACTCAGATCTCTCAAGTTCATAAGCCACAGAGCTAGATGAAGGTCCGTCAAGGGTTGCCGGTGGCAAACAATGTCTTAGAAAGGTCGTTGGCTCAAACAAAAGACAGAAAGTACAGATCTACTTACAAGAGGGGCAACCGAAGTTTGCTGTGGCCAATTGAAGGTCTAGCAAGGTTGCTGGTGGTCACAGAGGTCGTTGGTGACATAGAAAAGTCTGGTGAAGGTCACCAAAACAAAAACAAGTTGGGCCAAGTCATTAGGTTTGCGCCAAATACGTAAATAATGGCTGAAGAAGGTGCCGAAATTCTATGTATCCAATCGGGGGTCCACTAGCAAAGTCGCTGGTGGCTAGAGAGGTCGCCGATAGAAGGTCTGGCGAGGGATGATGTAGCAGAAGAAGTTGGATCGGGTCACTATGTGTGCTGAAACTCAGATCTGGAGTTGGCGAGGGTGTTTCAATGGCCGACGTTGGTCATGGGTTCGTCGAGGTTGGTCGGCAGTGATCGTCATTGGTTGGCGATGGTTAATGGTCTCCTCTTCAATCCAGAAAGAAGCGTGGCAGTGGTTGACGTAGGAGTTTCACAATGAGAGGATTGACGGGCTAAGGTTTTGACAGAGTTAGGATTTCGAAGGGGCTAGGGTTTCGAAAACGAAGGGGATGACCATTGTGCATGTCGGTGATGAAGGAAGGGTTGGGGTTTCGGCATTAGTACTGATCGCTGGAGGGAAGAAAAGATTACTGATCTCTGGCGACAACTGCTGTTAGGGTTTTGGTGGCTCTAATACCATGATAGCTAAAAGGAGATGAAAGAGAATTATTATCGCATTAATGAAAAAGGCTTAATCGCTCATGGAGAGTTACAAAGTATTAATAGAACCAAACCTAAAACCCTAATATTTTTTTATGACTAAACTACCATTTAACTAACAACCAAATCACAAAATAACTAAATACACCTAAATACACTCTCACAGTATCAACTTGATATTAGGAATGCATTTCTTCATGGTGACCTTTAGGAGGAAGTGTATATGGAACATCCACCTAGTTATGTAGTTTCTGATAGTGGGCATCTTGTGTGTCGTTTCCGTAAGGCCCTTTATGGATTGAAGCAGTCTCCCCGTGCCTCGTTTGATTACTTTAGTTCTGTTATGGTTGCCTATGGTTTTCAACACTCTATATCTAATTATTCTGTTTTTGTTCATTGCTCATCTACGAGCACTATTATATTGATTGCGTATGTTGATGATATCATTATTTCGAGTGATGACTCAATTGGTATTGTTGATCTTAAACGGCATTTAGGGCAAAACTTTCATACTAAAGATTTGGGTACTATTCGTTATTTTCTTAGTATTGAAGTTGCTTGCTCTTTTCAGGGTATCTATCTTTCTCAACGAAAATATTTCCTTGATCTTCTTTCTTGGTTGTACTGCTTTTGTACGTGTTCTTGATCCTGGTCGTGATAAATTATCTCCTTGGACTCGAAAGTGTATTTTTCTGGGCTACTCTCGTACTCAGAAAGGTTATCGTTGCTATTACCCCGAGACTAGTAGGTATTTTGTCAGTGCCGATGTCATCTTCTTCCAATGAACACCTTTCTTTGCTTCTTCCAATTTCTCGTTGTCGTCTTATCTCATATGTTGTTGTGAAGGGGAGCCTTCTTCTTCTTCTTCTTCTATACCTTTACCTGTTTCTATGCCGTCTCTTTCCTCTTTATCTACTCCTCCTTTGTAGGTATATCAGCAATCTCATGCTCACCAGGTTGTCCCTTATGGCTTGGATTCGTCATCTTCTTTGGCTGAGACTCCTGCATTCTCACCCCCTACATGACTTGCCTATTGCTTTGCGTCGTGGTAAGCGTACCCGTACTCAACATCCTGTTGCTAATTTTCTATCCTATGATTGTCTTTCTCCTTGTCTCTATTCCTTTTCTTTTACCTTGTCGCCTGTTTCTGTTCATTCATCCTATAAATAAGTTATGTCAATGTCTTGATGGAAACATGTTATGTATGAGAAAATGCCGGCTCTTCATCAAAATCAAATTTGAGAGCTTGCTTCTCTTCCCCGAGGAAGCAACCCGTGGGTTGTAGTTGGGTATACACCATGAAATATCTTCCTGATAGGCCTGTTGAGTGCCTTAAGGCTCGATTAGTTGTTAAGGGATATATTCAGATCTATGGTGTTGATTACTTAGAAACGTTTTTTCTCGTGGCTCGTCTTAATTCCGTTCGCACCTTTCTCTCTATTGCGGTTAGTTTTTCTTAGGCTTTTATATCAGCTTGACATTAAAAATGCTTTTTTTCATGGTGATCTTCAAGAAGAGGTATATATGGACCAATTGCCTGGCTATAGTATTGTTGGTAGTGCTTATCTTATGTGTCGTTTACGTAAGGCACTTTATGGTTAAAAACAATCCCCCCCTGTCTGATTTGATCGGTTCAGTTCAGTTGTGCTTACCTATGGCTTCCAACATTCTACATTTGATCACTGTCTTTATTCGTCACTTTTCTAGAGGCACTATTGTGTTGATTGTATATGTTGATGATATTCTCCTTTTGGATTTTAAATGATGATGCTGTTGGCATTCTTGATCTGAAAAATCACCTGACCACACAATTTTATACTAAAGACTTGGGTGCTCATCGCTATTTTTTTGGGATTGAGGTTGCTCGTTCTTCTAAGGGCATTTCTCTTTCTCAACGAAAATATGTGCTTGACCATTTTTTTTAAACAGGTCTTCTTGGTGCTCGGCTAGTTGGTACTCCCATGGACTTTACTGTTAAGCTTAATGCTGAACAAGGCGATATTTTTGATAATACTGGTCGATACAGGTGCCTTGTTGGCAAGTTATTCTATCTCATTGTTACTTGCCCAAACATTACTTATGTTGTTGGTGTTGTGAGTCAGTTTATGCATGTTCCTCGTCAGTCACATTTTGAAGCTGTCTGTCACATTTTACGCTATTTGAAGAGTGCCCCAGGCCATGGCTTGCTTTATTAACCTTTTGATTCTTTGACTGTCACCAGGTTTAGTTATGTTGATTGGGTCGATAGTCATTCTGTTAGGCGCTCTACGTCTGGCTATTATACCATGGTTGGTGGCAATTTGGTTACTTGGCGTAGTAAGAAACAAAGTGTGGTGGCTCATTCAAGTGCTGAGGCTGAATATCGGGTCATGGCTTATATCGCCTCTAAAATGTTGTGGGTTCATTCTTTTCTTCAGGATTTTGGCGTTTCTCCTACACTTCTTATATGAATGTTTTATGACAATCAGGCCGCTATTTGTATTGCTAATAATCTAATGTTCCATAAGCGCACTAAGCATATTGGAGTTGATTGTCACTTCATACGGAATTTGTTATTGCAAAAATAGATAGCCACTCCGTATATCCTATCGGAACACCAATTGGGTGATATTCTTACGAAGCCACTCGCGTTTTATCTTTCATCACTTGCGTATCAAGCTGGGCATGTTTGATATTTATATTCTAGCTTGAGGAGGAGTGTTACAAGTGTTCTTTTCTATTTGTTTTATTTCCTTGAGGGCATTCTTGTACTTATTTTTAACCTAATAATATATAACGAGGCTAATCAACTCCTCCTGAATTCTTTCTTTTCATCTCTTTTATTTTCTTCTTTCCTATCACTTCTTTCTCCTTTAAACCCTAAATCCATATTTTTCTATTCAACTGGTATCATTAAGATATTTTCTTGGGACTGAAGTTGCCAAATCTTCTAAGGGCATCTAGATCTCCTAATGGAAGTATGTTTTGACATAGACGAAAATGTTGGGTTGTAAACTAACGCTATGTTACATGGACTCGAGTACGGGTGTCGAGTGTAGGTATGTATCTAAGTGTCAAAATTATATAATTCTCATGTCAGGGATAGTGGATGCCAAATATTTATATTTTTTAATATATTTATTTATTTTTTAAGATAAATGGTGCTTATAAGTTTTATTGAGCATTTCTTGCATAATATACATGTTTATGCATAGGTTTATAGGAAAGTCGAATTATTAAACATGTTTCCTAGATGAATATTCAACTAAAAATGTTCGACGCCTATCCTACACCCTTATCCAAGTCTCAATTATCTGGCACAGGTACTTCATTCATTTAGAATTGTATGTAACATAGGATTCACCTCTAGAAGCCAACCATCGGCTTAGTGGTGGCATTGGAGAGCTTGTATACAAGGTAAGGTATCAAAGGCTTGTTCGAAGACTTGTATACTTATCTCACACCAAACTTAATGTTGCATACGTTGTGAGAGTTGCCACTTAGTTCATGCATAATGCTCATACAATAGATCTTGATATTGCGTATCATATCTTGTGGTATCTTAGATCTTGCTGGGAAAAGCAATTCATTCACCAATCATGCCCATTTGAGTGTACAAGCTTTTATTGGTGTAGATTGGGTTTGTTTCTTTGACGATAGACGATCTACTACCGGCTGTTGTACCTTTATAGGAGGAAATTTTGTTACATGGCGAACTAAAAAAGAGTTTATGGTAGATAGATCAAGTACAGAAGCCAAATACACAGCAATGGCTCATGGTATTTGCGAGCTTATGTGGCTCAAATTGTTACAAAAATATTTGGGAATTGATAGTTGTGGACCCATGTGATTATTTTGTGATAATAATGTTGCCATTAGCATTGCTCACAGTTTGGTACATGAAAGTACTAATCCTATAGAAGTTGACTGGTGAGCAAGGGTTTGATTTGTATGAATTTTGTGAAATCTGAGAATCAATTAGCTGATGTATTTACTAAGGGTCTTAATAGTAGGGTGTTCTTTTCCATCGTGTGCAAGTTGCTCATGACTAGCATAACATATATGCACCAACTTGAGGGTGGGTGTTAAGCTATATTTATCCTTTGGATGGGTACTTGTATAATTGGATTTCTTTTAATATAAACGCATGTGGAACAGGGTGTGAACGCTAATTATGCCTCCCATTTTCTTTCACCCACATTATTTTCTCTTTTCATTTCCTTTCTTCTTCTTCTTCTTCTCTAATTCTAACTCATTAACATTACTCGACCCACAAAATGATCCATACAGTCTATGCCCAGCAATTTGCAAATTTTGTCTAAATACCCCTAAACTACTAAAATCTAATGAAAGGTCATTAGATCTGGCCACTAGCATTGTAACCTATAAAATATAGAAACATTTGATCACTGATGGATTTGTTATTTTCCCTTGTATTAATGGTCTCTAATTCTGATTCTGTCATTTCATATTTCCTGCAGGCAGCTCGCAGCAATGCGCTTCTTGCCGTTCCAGCACTTCTTTATGCTATCAACAACTATCTGAAGTTCATCATGCAGGTATCATTCTTTTAAAAGGTGGCATGAGCATATTTGTAGGTTCCTGTGGAAAGAATTTTTGGGCAATGTTCCAATTGACATAAGAATGGAGGCTTAGTTTTGCTATTAGCATTTTTTAATATTTGGGAACTTCATTGAACCCCTATTGCTTGAAAGTTGATTCTTTCTGGAATTGGAGTATTACTTTATTTGTGTGTTACATACTCTTTAATAAGAATAACCTTCTTTACACCTATATTTCAATCTCGCGACTGTGAAGATGCTTATCTATAGTTAGTAACTAAATAGTTTAGCTTTTATTACAAACATTGTATCGTCGTATAACATAGACGTCAGACAGCTACCAATGTTCCTGGGTTACTATCTGGGTGACTAGTAAAGTCTACTTCCAAGGTAATCCTCTCGGAATTGCCCTCTAGGACGAAGTTTTATATTTGGGAACTTTATTGAACCCATATTGATAGAAAATTGATTCTTTTTGTAATTGGAGTTCTACTTTGTTTGTGTTATGAACTCTTTAATTAGAATAACATTCTTTGCAGCTATATTTCAATCCTGCGACTGTGAAGATGCTGAGCAATCTGAAGGTATAATTATGTTACCTTATCATTTTTATAGTTCCTTAACATATGGAGTTCATTTGGATTTTGGATTTCTTATTGCACTCCTTGTCCTGATGCCTGTACTGCTGTCTTCTCGCTTGTATTAATATTTGTACACTGCAGGTCAGGAATAGTAGCCAACATAAACTTTTTATTTTTTATACATCATAGGAGAATGCATGGAAATACAATTAGGGTTTCATAATTTTCAAGTTATTACAGTTTTGTCTTGATTCATCATTAATGCATAGCATAAACCTCAAAGGTAATACCTTAGTAGAAGGAATCTTTTATACTAAGGGTCCTGTGCCGACATCTGCTCCCGTTTCGGAGTCTTGCTCCGGTTCCCACTCTTTACCAAGTACTTTCTAAAAGGGATCTGAGGCTTAAGTTCCTTGCCTTTTTTTTTTCTCTTTGAAAAAGACACAAGGAACTTTTCTTTTTATGTTTCTATTTTGAGAGACAATTTCATCCAAAATGCAGCATGTTTTGTTTATGACCAACGTAGTATTGAAGACCCTACTTATGCTGTGTTCTCTAAAAGCTTTTAATGCTGTAGTAGTTTTGACTTTTGATTGTAATTCATAAGGCAAGATTGGTTTTATTAAACAGCCCCGAAGGGATTATATGACAAACTGGCAAGGACACAAAAATGGGCGCCAAAGTTTGGGCAAATGCTATGTATTTGAGATGATTAATATAAATTAAATGAATTTTTTCATGACTATAGCCTATAGGTATTGGTGCTCGAAAGATGTTTGACATGCTTATTAGTTTTGTTAATGCAGCCAAAAAAAAAAATGGAGCTACAATTGAGGCAATTCAGTTCTATAGCTTGCATATAGGATTGCATATTACTTTACTTGCATATAGGATTTAACATATAATAAATATATACAAATATAAATTTTTAACGTGTCCTAAGCGTGTCGTGTTTTGTATTTTTTGAAATTTAACGTGTCGACGTGTCCATGTCGTGTCGCATGTCCGTGTCCATGCTACTTAGCCTAGATATTATCTTCTAACACAACGTGTTTTGTACACAGGGAGCATCCCCTTTTGATCCTCTGTTTATAAAATTGAAATAGCTTGAAACATAATGTGTGTTTCCCTTTGTCTCAAATTATTGGACTTTATCCTTGTTAACTGTGAACTCTAAAAATGCAGGTCTTGGTAATAGCTGTTTTGTTGAAGGTAATAATGAAACGTCGATTTTCCATAATTCAGGTTAGTTCAATATGATAAATGCTCTTGTTTTGCGCATTTTCGTTATCCAAGTGTAAATAGGAAACTTTTTCCATGACTCTTTTAGGGGATCATATGTAAACAATCACTAATGATTTTACAATTAGTTTAAGGTATGTGGTATTTTGCTTCTTTGATTTGTTACAGTGGGAGGCTCTTGCTCTATTGCTCATTGGGATTAGCATCAACCAGCTGCGATCCTTACCTGAGGGTACTACTGCTTTCGGTCTTCCTGTTTCATCGGGTGCATATGTATATACATTGATCTTTGTAAGTGAATTTATGCATTTTTTCTGTTAACTAAATTTGATGTCCTTTCGTTTGAGCTTCACTTTAGATCTTTGTAAGTGATTTTATGCATTTGACCTTTACTTTAGATCTTTGCAAGTGATTTTATGCATTTTTTCTGTTAACTGAATTTGATGTCCTTTCGTTTGATCTTTACTTTAGATTTTATAGTTATTCGCGCTGTTTGGTCTTAAATTAGTGATTTATTCATTGTGATTTTTTTCATCCATTTATTAGGGCCCTTGGCTTACTTCAGGATTTGAATGTGCAGGTGACTGTTCCGTCTTTGGCCTCAGTCTACAATGAATATGCTTTGAAGAGCAATTATGAGACAAGCATTTATCTTCAGGTGACTCAAATTCAGTGGATTATCTTGTATTCTATGTCAATGAAATATTAGAGATTTTTTGTTTCCCATTTGCATTACTGGAGGACACTTTTAGCAGAGATCACCATTACTTTTATATCTGTTATGCATGGAATTATACTTTATGCTTCTTATATTCTAACATTTGAAATAATTTCAGTATGGCTTCGTTTTCATACAGTAGTGTGAGTGTTTTTCTAGGTTGATGATTCACTAGGATATTCTAGTTTTACTTATTAGTTTAATAGATTACAGGGAACTTGTTAAGGAAATAAATGAATAAATTAAAAAAAAAGTTTACAGGTAAGAGCTATCCTCATAGGCATATCCAGATGCTTTATGTGGATACTTGAACATTGGATGTTTTTTTTTCCCTTTAAAAAATAATATTTATAAAAAAACTGAGCTTATTTGGCTTGAAGTTGAATTCTTGTTTGATTTGAAAGAAAAGGAAACAGGACGAAGCTTTTTTTGTGGGAAAATATGTTCTGGAGCTCTGGCTGGAATATCTGGAAAAGTATCAATCGGAGGTTTTCGGGCTTCTTTTTTAATGGTGTCATCTATAGGAGTTTGTCTCCCAAAAGTTTATTTTATTGACATCAAGGGTAACAAGAATTGGTGATGGAGGAGTCAGCATTCCGAAAATGATGCTCAACCCTTATTATTTGAGGGGTTAAGCTGACTTGTATTGGATCTGAATTGTCCATTGAACACAGTACTTGTCACTTCTTTATGACATTTCTATTCAGTCATACTTTGCTAGGCATAAAATTGTCAGCATTGTATAAAAAGTTCACCTTAGCAATAGTTTGTATCCTCCCTATTTGACACTTGTTTGGTTTACAGAACTTGTTTTTATATGGATATGGTGCCATATTCAACTTCTTGGCCATTCTCGGAAGTGCCATTATCAAAGGTATGGAGATGAAGCTTCATTGTACAACCTATTCAATTGATATTGGAGAAAAGTGTTTTTTAATTTCTTCTGTTATCAAAGGTTTTAAGCTCTGGTATCAAATATTTGAGTTATTGAACTTCGATAAATCTTATCTATAATTTGTCATACAATATTGCTTTCATACAGTTCTTCCCCTGCTCCTATTAGTGCTTGTTTTGAGGTAGCTTCCTCTTTTACTCAGTTTAGTACTTGCCGTCATTTTTTTTGAACAGCATAGTACTTTGCCATCATTGGTTTCAAGTGTTACATTTCATTTTTATGAAAATTCTATAGTAGAAATTACAAAATGTTTCATTACCGTTGAGGGGTATTTATGTCACTATGGCATTCCTCTAATTTAATGTAACTAGTCAGAGGATGTAACTGTAGTGTTTAAGCTCTCTCAATCTTTTAATCTCTCTTTGCTTATATTAACATGGTATTAGAGCAAAGATCCATGAGAATTTAATTTAGCAACAAAAATAAAAAAATAAAATAAAAGAGGAACAAGCCACAAACAATGCTGTCAACCCCGATCCACTGCGACCGGCTCTGACCAGACCCACGGTGACCAGATCCAATCAAATCCACGGCGACCAGATCTGACCATGTTGCCATCTGACCACGTCGCCAACCCACGTTGTGACCAGATCTGTCCATATTCTTCGACCAACTTTGACCCTCAACCACTGTTGCCGACCCACGTCGCCCTTGTCGACTAGATCCGCGGCATCCACCAGATCTGTCAACCAGATCCATTGCCAACCACAGACAACCAGCCATGAGTTCAACCCTGTAATCGAAAATAAAACCCGCAACTTCCATGCCATGAGTTCTCCCACCTTTGTGACTTTTGTTTGCTATGCGTGGAGATAAACAACTTTTAGTTTTATGATTGCCATTCCTATTTGTGAGTTGTGGTGTTTTGTTAGTTTGTGAGGGTTCATTCTTTGTTTGGTTGCTCATACAGACATTGGAGTTATGGATTAGAAATCATAAATTTTTTCGTTCACATTTCCACAACTCACTCCTTGCAAGTTGCATGGGGTTAATTATTTGCATTGGTTCAAAATTGTGAAAGTTGTCTTAACAGGCTAAAGTAAACAAAATCACCTAACTATTTATGGTCCATCATATGATATGAAGAAGCTTGATGAGAACAATAGGATGCTTAGATTGTTACTCAGTTGTGGAATTATATGGAGTCACATATGTGTAGTCATCTTGATACTTGGAAGAAGATTTGAGAGTATAATTAGATGTTATATTCCAGTAATCTTACTCGTATGTATGACATTTCAATTGAGTATTTTCAATTGCAATAGGATGAGAAGCCCGTTACAAATTATTTTGTTGTGCTCAAGAGACTTTATGCAGAGTTAAATATGATTTTTCTCATCACAAATGATGTTCGAAAAATGCAACAATAACAAGAATAAATGATTGTGATGAGATTTTTGGTTGGATTTATGTTTGAATTTGAGTCCGTTCGCTCTCAGATTTTAACAGGTTCCGAGTTGCCTCCTTTTGCTAAAGTCTATTTTAGAGTATTTCGTGCTACTTCTGGGGACAGTTCTCAAAATTCTATTGGTTCTTTTTGGGATAGTTCTAATCGTTCAGCCCAAGTTATGCAACATAGACGTCATCAGTCCAGTGGTTAAAGTAATGGTAGAGGAGATGGTAGTTCTTATTTTTGTTTCTTTACTTTTTCACCATTAATACTCTTATTACTGCTAAAATTATATTATATATGTTCGGTCTTGTTCCTACTTTCCTTTCGACTCTAAAGCTTCTCTCTACATTTCTAACTTAACGTTCATTCTACTCTTAGTCCAGCAAGACAATATCATCAGCGAATAACATTCACCATGAAGTATTATCTTGAATATATCTAGTTAATTCATCTATAAATAAGGCAAAGAGGTAAAGACTCGAAACCGATCCTTAGTGTAATCCTATTGTAATCAGGAATTCACTTGTTTCTCCTGCGAGTGATCTAATTATCGTGATAACTCCGTCATACATATCTCTTATCACATTAATGTACCCCTTCGTCATTCTTTTTCTCTCTAACTTCCACCATATGATATCTCTAGGTACTTTATCATAGGCCTTTTCTAAGTTTATAAAAAATCATATGATGATCTCTATTCTTTTTTCTATATTTCTCTATTAATCTCCTTAGCATGTGGATTGCTTCCATAGTTGATCTACCAAGTATAAAACCAAATTGATTCTGTAACACTGTTGTTGTTAGTCTTAGAAGATGTTCAATTTCTTTTTCATAACTTCATCATATGACTCATCAATTTAATACCTCTATAGTTGTTATAATTTTGAATCTCCTTTACTCTTATATAGTTTTACTTAATATTGTAGTTTTCCAAATTTTTCTCTAAAAGTGAATGTTCATATATAATTGTTTAGCACAATTTTGACATTGAGTAAAATCCATATGTTTCACAGATTCTCCAAATTTTGGGGGGTACCCATGTCTACATGACATGATCGTGGTACGTGTGCAGAATACCGATGGATGCAGTTCTATAAAAGCGGATACTCACTCGTAAAAAAAATAAAAAACCATATATGAGATTATGCTCTAGATTGTAGAAAAAAAAAGAGAAAGGGAAAAGCTCTTACAAGAGAGAAGTAGAAGTAGCAGAGAGAGAGGAACCTGGTACCCTGAAGAAGATGAGTCTGATGTAGATTGAGTAAGCCAAGTTCCAGCAGATCAAGAGAATGGTTCTTCATCATGGGACAAACATTGATCGTCTAAGAGAGATAGAGAGAGAACTTTTTTTTTGTCAGCCTATTTTGGTCGCTTGTATTTAGGTGTGTACTGTGTAGGACATAGTGATTGAGCTGGCATCCATTGCTTTATATTTTAAATGGGCCCAAATATATATATTTTTTAATCAGGGGCCCAAATAAGTTGGAATGTAGTATTTTTGTTTCGTCTTGTTCTGGCCAGCACTCACAATATGAAGCCCAGCACTCACAATATGAAGCCCAACCCTCAAGCGCAACTTTTTCTCCACATTACAAAACCAACCCATCAAGTTTTAGGCTTATCCGAATCAAAATCCTAAAGAAAACTTAAAAAAAAAAACCAGCAAAAATATCAGATTAAGCATTTAAAAAAACAGCAGAAGAAAAAGGAGGAAATGTACCATGAGAGGAAGAGGCCCCTCCAAATTTATTATGTTTTTTTTATATTATATCCATGTACCCGTATCTAATTTTTTTTTTAAACACTTTTTGGCTAGTGACTGCATATCCTTCAGTTTAAGGTTTGAGGGGTCCTACCCCCACTCCCTAGATACACACCAGCACTTGACACGTGTACCCGAGTGAGTGTAACATAGACATCCACACAACTTCACAATGAGGGAAACATCAAATGGTGTTTTCCTACACCACCAACCTTATATATATATATGTATGTATATTTATATATGTTAGATAAAAGATGTTACACAAAGATTAAATATTTATTTAGAGAGTGAGAGAATGAGAGTTGCAAGAAAGAAAGAAGACATGATTGTTGCTTGTTGTAGATTTAGAAAGAAAGAAGAAGAGAGAAATGGTGTGTTGTCGTGATGGTGGTTAATTGTTCACTTTTAAACCAACTAAAGTGTTTTGGTGCCAAACTGCAAGGGGCTATCATATTGTTACCCCAAAACTGAAATGGTTGCATGCTATGAAATGATAAAATGATTTTAGTGCCTAGTTATGTTGAAGGCTACCATTATTTTTATTGGCTCTGGCCTTTCCGTTATACTGTATCTTTAGGACATATCAAACCCATGAGACATTCAAGTGCATCTTCTGATAATGAATTATGCTTGGTCCATGGGATGTGTAAATCAGACATTGAGTTGTGGCTCGATTTTGTTATGATGAATTTTCAGGTCCTGATAGCTTTGATATCTTGCAAGGACATTCAAAAGCTACCATGCTTCTAATATTTAACAATGCAGCGCAAGGAATCTTATCTTCCTTTTTCTTTAAATATGCAGGTTAGAATATTTTCCTCAGTATTTCAAGGTCTTTTTTCCCCGGCCCCTCACCAAGTTTTAAATGCTTTTCTTAACATTTAAGACTTCAGGAATTATAACATTTATGGTCTGGTGAATTTTCTTTATTCTACTCCTAGTAATACAGGGTTTGTTTGATGTGATCAGATACAATCTTGAAGAAGTATTCATCAACTGTTGCCACGATATTCACAGGCATAGCATCTGCCGCATTATTTGGCCATACTCTTACCATAAACTTTATATTAGGAATTTCAGTTGTTTTCATCTCCATGCACCAGGTACTTCGAGTAAATGAAATATCTTTCAATAGTTACGAACTTATCATGTTGTTTTGGAACTTACCTTGTGTTTCATTTTGTTTTCCTCCAGTTCTTTTCATCTCTTTCAAAGGTCAAGGAAGAACAACAAACTGGGGTGCTGGAACTAGTGGATGTTCAGGATAACCACAGGTATTTAGGCAATCTTTTCATTTGTTTACTTGACAGGCCTTTAGTTTCAAGGACATTTTCTTGAGATACTTTAATGGGGAATCTGGAGAATTAATTCATATCAGTGCAAGCTGATGGCGTTCTAGAAAATATTATTGCTGGTGATGCCCACTTGAAGGATTGAAAATCAGTGTGATAAATTGTTAGCTATCTTATATTTATAATCGACTGAGTCTTCTTATGGAGATTGCTACATCCCAAAATTCTTTAACCAAGCCAGCATTACATAATCATACATCTGGCCTCCTCTAAAAGAATCATATTCATCCGTTCAGCCACACCATTCGGCTGAGGTGTCTTCTTCACTGTGTGATGCCTCGCGATGCCCTGATCTTTGCGGAACTGCTCAAACTCGCCAAAACAAAATTCTAAACTATTGTCAGTTCTCACCTTTTAATCTTCTTTCCTATTTGCTTTTTGGTCGTAACTTTAACTTGTTTGAAGGTTGCAAACACCTAACTTTTATGCTTCAACGTATACATTCAAACTTTTCTAGAGAAGTCATCAATAAAGCTCACAAAATTCTGATAATCACCTTTAGATTAAACTGTGGGGGACCCCAAACATCTAAACCAAAATAATCAATAGTACCTTTGGTACAACGGACAACTGTACTGTACTTAACTCTGTACTGCTTGCCGTAGAAACAATGCTCATAGAAATCCAGCTTTCCAGTTTTCTGCCCACTAAGTGAACCCTGTTTGCTGTCATCTTCTTTCACTCATAAGCCCAAGTCGCATATGCCATAAACGAGCCATCTCTAAATCTGGTACTATAGAGGATGAAACTGTTGTTGCACTACCCAAAACTTTGCTTCCCCGAAGCATGTAGAGGTTGCCCTCTAACTTGCCTTTCATTAACACCAAAGCACCCTTTGAAACCCTTATAATTCCACTTTTAGCTGAATACCTGTAGCCAGTAGAGTCAAGAATACCAAGATAGAGCAAAATTTTCTTCCAATGCCGAACGCCAGATAATGTCCTAATAATTCCATAGTGCATTCTGATTCAAATTGTTTCAATGTCAATAGTTTGCAAGGCATGTTGTTCCCCATCAAAACCGAACCACCATTGACTGATTTGTAGGTGACAAACCAATCCTTATTCGAACACGTATGATAGGAATATCGAAAATTTAGTATCCAGAATCTACTCCTGGTATGGACACCACCGGCAGTAACTGAGAGGACATTCTCAGAACCATCTGAACCATTTGTAGGTGACAAACCAATTCTTTCTCTTCCTTCTTGTCCATCTTTTGTTTGTCTTTCAATTTTGGACATTCAAATTTATAGTGCCCTGGTTTATGACAGTAATGATAGTTGCCCTTCCTCTTTCTTGGACTTGGATCTGGACTTCCCTCTATCTTTGTTCCCTTATCAATTGTTCTTCCAGATACCTTTCTCCTCAATTCTTGAGAATGCAAGCTAGCCTTAACATCCTCTATAGTCTATAGAAATAGTCCTTCCATAAAGCAAGGTAGTAACAAAATGCTCATACAAAGAAGATAATGAACACAAAACAATTAGTGCTTGATCTTCATCGTCAATTTTAACATCGATATTTTTTAGATCTAAAATAATTCCATTAAAAACGTCAAGATCTGTAATGGACGTACTTTCTTCATTAGAGAATGTAGAGATGCTATTTCAAACACTACCTGCTCGTGAGGGACTTGGTCATATAGATAGCCTCTAATTTCAACCATATTTTAGCTGCCGTGGTCTCCTCCTTGACCTCTCGAAGAGCATCCTCAGCCAAAGTCAACTGAATCACACTTAGGGTTTTGTTAACGAGTTCATCTTTTTCCTCTTCCAATTTTTTTTTCCGTAATTTATCCATCCCAAGTAAGGCTTTGTGTTATCCCTGTTGAACCAGCAAGACCCGCATCTTCACACACCATAATTGAAGCTATTTCGAACATCGTTTACAGTAAATAGCATGTTTGTAGTGGTTTTTTAATCAATAATTTGAAACCTAAAACATATTCTTTAAGCCATTATTGAATTTTATGTTACTTTTAATACAAAAATAATTGTTAATATATTTGTATGGTATGAGAATCTCACTATTTAGTATGTCCAAAATACTACCAACTCATGAGAATAAAACAAACAAAAGGTAATATTTTTTGGTGCAATGATACAAATACCACAACAATCGATATCAGGAAACAAAAATGGGAAAAAATATCACATGAAAGGGTCAAACGACTGCCAAAGTGGAAAAAGTGTTTGACAGAATTTTTATTGTCTTTATGTGGAAAAAGTGTTTGACAGAATTATAACGGGCGTATTGGTCAATATGGTACTAATAGGCGATACATATTGGTCGATACACCTGTAAATTTTCATATCAGTGATATTTTATTTTGTAACGGAAATGGTACCCCCAAAAAACATTACGTATGGGCACTTACGGATTTGCAATCCCCAAATTCTTAGCCAACCAAGCATTATGATAACTGGTAGCGGCATTTAAATTTGGGATAGCCATGGATAGAATATCCAAGCACCACAATTCATGGAAAATTCTCATTTCTTCCCATTATCATGGCTAGAAATTTTTTTTCCAGCCTTTTCTTGTGCCCTGCCACAAAGCCATCCATGGGAATCTTCTTACTTCCCTGGATGCTTACTCTCCACACTAATGCCATACTTACCTGCACTCTTATCCACAATTCATGTCAAAATCTCTGCAATCACTTTCTCAAAAGGGCTTGGTTGAACATCCTAAACTATTGAATGCCCAATCCTCCTCTCTTCATAGGAAATTGAATTGTACGGCTGTATTTGCCCTTGTCCTCAAGCTCACGTCACATAAAATTCCTTTGTAGCACTCTATCTTAACCACAAGTATGACTGTAGAAAGAGTGTGAAATATGTATGCAACCTAGATAATGTTCTTTTCATAAGAGTAAACTTACCTCAATGATACATCCTGCCTCAAGAGCTTTGAAATAACAATCCAGAGGGTGTCCCGAATAAATAAACGGGAGAGATCCAACACTGAAGCCTATAGAATAATCCGATCTCCTAATTTGTAACACCTCCCCTATTGGGATAAGCTCAATTTTCCCTATATTCACTTGTAAACCTGATTCTGCCTCAAAACAACTGAGTAACACCGAAGGTGCCTCAACCATTTTTCATTAAAACCACAAAAAATAAAGGTATCATAAACAAATAATAGATGCGATACCAACATCAAAGAACCTCCTTCCCTTGTATAACCTTGATCATACCACCACGAACTTCTTTGCTGATCATCCTACTCAAAGCCTCCATCACAACCACCACCAAGAGAGTAAATAAAGAGTCACTTTGTCTCTATTTTCAAGAGCTAGCAAAAAATCCCAGAAGTTAGCCACCAAGCCCAAGAATTTAAATATTGATATCCTGAAAAGATTCCTACTTTCCTCAAAAACTGTCCTTTCCAAAAACTGTAAACAAAGTTCCAATTTCCATGATTATATACCTTTTTCTTATCCAGTTTACACATCAATCATTTGGTACCACTGTGAGTTCTAGAGTCAACAATCTCATAAGCAACCAACACTCCAAATAGAAGTTGATGCTCACTTGTAAAAGCATTTTGAGACTCAAAGATTACATTGCTCATCACTATGTAGTCTTGAAGCCAAAACCTTTGTGACCAATCGATATGTACAGTCCCCAACACTTATTGTTCTAATGTTCTTCAATTCCATAGCACCATTTATTTGAAATTAAGGTGACAAAAAGTAGCATTCGGGCTTTTCTCAAAAGAGCCAAATTTGTAAGAAGTGCATTAGAGCCATGACAGCCTATCCAATAATGTGTGCCAATTGGCTAGAACAAAAAAGTAGCACTCAGGCTTTTCTCAAAAAGAGCCAAATTTGTAAGAAGTGCATTATAGCTGTGACAACCTATCCAATAATGTGCCAATTGGCTAGAACAAAAGCCATAAACATCCCGTTAGGGCCATAGCACCATTTATTTGGAATTAAGGTGACAATAGTAGCATTCGGGCTTTTCTCAAAAGAGCCAAATTTGTAAGAAGGGCTTCAGAGACGTGACAGCCTATCTAATAATGTGCCAACTGACTATAACAAAAGCCATAAACATCCCATTAGGGCCTGTTGCTTTATTCATATTGCAATCCTTTCTGCCACAACCTCCCTTTAAAAGAATGATGTTAAAGTTCTTCATTCTATAGATCAAAGAGTGATGTTCAAGCTCATCTCTATCTATATTAGATAGATTACAGAAATCTAGCCCATCTAACTGAGGTCTCCTCTCACATCTCTAAGTGTGATTTATAATAGAATCTCGCCACTACCTTCCTGATATCAGTTTCCTGTCTTTGCTCCAAACCATCAACCACCAAACAACCAATGTGATTAATTCTATTTGTTAGCACTATCCTCTTTGTGAAAGAATATTGTGCTCCAATCACCTCCTTAAGCTTGCTAGTAGTTTATTATTGTATTATTATAATGTTATTATTATTCGATATGTGTAGGTGTATGATTGTAATAGTATTTTCTTAGTTGATTATAAATAAGAGCTCACCTACCCATTAGGGTACGGTTTTCTATTATTCTTAACATGATATCAGAGCTAAGGTAAAACCCTAGTCTTCACGAAACCCTAACCCTAACCCAGCCACCAGCCACCAGCCACAACCGCCAGCCACCAGCCACCAGCCACCAGCCACAACCACCAGCCACCAGTCACAACCACCAGCCACCTGCCACGAAACCCTAACCCTAGCTTTCTTCCTCTAGCCACCAGCCACCAGCCACAGCCACAGCCACAATACCCATCAAACCCTAAACCAGTGCCGAAACCCTAGTCACAGTACTCTCTGACTACTAAACCAAGCCACCGATCAACATCAACCACTAAACCAGGCCGACGACCACCATCAACCCCTAAAACCAGACCGATGACCACCATCAACCCCTAAAACCAGGTCGACGACCACTAAACTAGGCCGACGACCACCATCAACCCCTAAAACCACGCCGACGACCAACGAAACACCACTGCCGACCACTTTCGCCCTTCATTGACCACCGACGACCCTTCTACAGTCCTCGATCACCTCTCTCCAGCACCGGCGACCCTGTTTCTCCCTTCTTCCAACACCGGTGACTTCTGCTCTCTCTATTTCCAGCGCCAATGACCACTATTCTCCCTATTTCAAACACCGAAGGCCTCGGTTCTCTCACTTTCCAGCGTCGATTGTCCTTGCTCAGCACCGATAGCACCTTCTGTCGTTTTTCCAGTGACTTTTCCATTTTTCGACGACTTTTTCGGCGACCGAAAACTGTTCTGACGACTGTTTGATTCGCTATTTGAGGGTCTTTCACCGACTGCTGGTTTGAGGGTCTAAGGGCTACTGCAGTCGTTCTTATTTTATAGAGATGAGTTAATGGTGTGATTTGCGGTCCATATATGACTGGTTGAAGGTGTGGGTGCACCTTTTTGATTGTTGATTTGTTTTTTCGTGATTCCTTAAAGTTTTTGCCATTTGAGTTATTATGATGTCGAAGGACAGTTCCACAAGCGTTAAGGATTCTCCAGTGAGACCTGATAGACAAGGAGGAATCACGGATGTGTTTTCGTCATCCACACGATTAGTGGATTCG
>JAOTRH010000027.1:6048859-6121081 GCA_034768845.1 Heliamphora exappendiculata
AGAGCAAGATGAAAGAGAAGTTCGGAAGAGGAAAGACGCTCGTGAAAGCAGTTCGTGAAAGCAGAAAGCTTCGAAGATGCCAAACGAAAAAGAAAAAGTTGATTTCTCACTTGTCGCATTGTGGGTGTGTTGGGACCTCGTATCGTTCGTAACGTCCGTTACAGACCGATACACGATCGTTATCCGTTACGGAACAGTTGTAACGGCCGTTACGCTGGGATTCTCTGTGCAACCGTTTTTCAACAGCGTAATGGGATCGGCCTTTCAATATTCCGTTACGTAACGGCCGTTACGTAACGGCCGTTATTTAAAACCCTGGTGGGGATAGGATGCAAAAATGATTAATTTACCCCACGCTCAAAGCGTTCACCTCCATAATCATTTCACCATTCACTTGATTGTGTTATGCCAAATCACCATCAACAGCACCTACATATGCATTCACAACCCCCGCACCACAACTCTACAACATCTTTACACATGTATATGCAACGTATATATATATATATATGTGTGTGTGTGTGTGTGTATTTATATAGATTTCAAATTGTCGAACCGGAGCTGGGCTTCTTCGACTTCAGATCCATCTTGTAGACTGGCTCATGAGTGGAGGAGATTGGGATTGGAAGCTTTTCATGTCTGCCATTTTCGCTCTTACCAATTATTTGAATGAGAGAAGAGAGCTGGATAGAGGCTTTGATCTCTCTAAAATACACAAGAGCCTGAAAAAATGGGTGGTTGGGGGCTTAGGTGTCATTATATTAGATGTTCCGTATTGCAGTTGCATTCCTAAGCTTTCTGTATAATTGGTGTTTTCCCATTGTTTGTTAGATGGCTAGTATATTGACTTGATGAATACAGTGCACTTTATAGGATCATGCATGCCTAAGTTCTCTTTGCTAATTGGAGTTTGCTTATTGTGTGTTTAGATGCCATAAATGCAATGCCTTGGATGATAGAACTTTTAAGTATGTGATCTAAAGTTGCTTTCATAATGACAGTAGAAACAAGAAAAGTGTACTTTCACATAAAGGGTTTTGTTAAGTTTGACGTGATTGATTATATATTATAAAATTAAGTCCATAAGTCCCTCAACTAGTTGCTTCGTGTTAACTACATTAGTCGTTGGTGTTATGTGCATGTGTCATTCTTCCTTCTTCGCAAGGGCCACTTCCATAGGATTAGTTGTGGGCATTGATTCTAGATAAACTTAAAATTGGTGAAAATAGATTCATGCGCGAGACACTTTTTGCTTTGGATTTAAGATATTGAGGTATTAGTTACATTTTAGTATGGGAAACTGAATATGATCTTAAAAAAGAGCTTTTAATTGAATGAATCCTAATTTAGTGAGGAGTACAATATCCTGTTCACACGCTGTTTTGTTTAAGGACTTTATCAGTAGTCTATTTTTAGTATATGCTATTAAATAGCATATAAATTTTATTACTTGCCTTTTATGCTTTCTATTGACAAAATTAAGTTTATTAGTTAATCTTTTTTCTTTTGTAAAATTTGTGGTCATATTATGAACTTTAGTGCTTATAATTATATATTATATGTTTGTTATATGTGGATACTTGGATTGAGTTTCAACATTTCATTTTGATTTGATAATGATGCGTTTCCCCACTGTTCTGAACAGAAATTATTTTCTTTTGCAGAGAACTATTGGAGTCAAAAGCATTTGGAATAAGTAGAAATAAAATTAAATATATGAAATGTAAATTTAGTAGTAATAAAAATACTAATAGTGCAAAAGTAAATAATCAAACCATTAGGTAACAAAAAGTATATTTTTGGAGTATTAACAAGGATGGAGATATTATAGACGATGAAACTTATATAATCAAAGTTGATTGGCTTAACTGGAGGGGTGCTTCTAGCGTATTATGTGATCGACTGATATCTACAAAATTTAAAGAAAAATTTGATAGAACAACTATATGATTGCTAGGGAAATCGGCTTTGAAGAAATGATCACTGCTTAGGTAGCCGACACTGATTCTGCCAAGGGTGGAAAAAGCTCATCTGCTTTCTTTGGTTGAGTTGCGCACATATGTAAGTGTTCAATATTGGTTACTTTGAAACACCCACAATACAATCAGGAGGATATCAACTACATTGTTTCGTTTAAAGGGTTAGGCAAGGTAAACGGAAATGCTTATCCTCTTTTCTATTCCCTCGATCAAATGAATGAGGTGCTAGAAGCTAGAAGGCTGCGGGTCTAGGTCACAGTACTAGAACCTATTATGCTACCTTTTAAAAAATGTTAGATTTTATGGTTGAAATTTACATACATCTCTCTAAGGAGTGTTCGGGATTCACATTAAAAGGAATCTATTTCCTCTATAAACCCATCAGCAACAAAACTTCTTCTCAACAAAGACAGTTACGACCATCTTTCGATTGTTAATATGATATACAAGGATGGCTACTACAAAGAGTATTACATCCTTGATGGCCCATTATTGCTTTGGCGAGTAGCTCTTTATGCAGCTGGACACTTGAAAAAAGCAGCTTTGTGAGAGTAGAGCAGGGTATGGTTTGCATAGTTGATTAGAAAATGGGCGACGGATCCAACATGACAATCGGTTATGTGAAGGCTCCTGTCGATCGCTCTATTTTATGCACTGAGAAAGGGAGACCAAGCGAAGGAGCATAATTGAACTGCGCATGGTTTTTCTTTCAAAAATGACCTCTTCAGTCGAGGAGCGCATGAAATATTTTCCTAAATTAGTAGGTCCTTGAGCAAATCCTATGCTAGCCCCAAGACCGAGCTTTCGTGATTGATAGGCCTTTATATTGCACACAACACTTGGATGGGCCCTAGATTTGGCTTATATTCATTGGGTACCCGACTAGACCAAAGTTCAAAGAATATGACCTGAAGAAAGTGATCATCCATTGGATGAATACTTCGATGACTCAGAGCCCTTCTTTAAAACACCAGTCGAAAAGAGGGTATTTGAATGGCCCACTAGTTCTGGCTACATCCGCTTTAGAACCACAAGGTTTCTCGTATTTTGGACCATAGCTCTATGGAGCAATATGCTATTGCTAAAACATGGAATATTGATAACCACGTGTTACATGCCGCGAAAATTCCATTAAGAATGATTATTGTGTTGATCCCTCCATTCCCATTTTTCAAAGAAACTAAATGTGACCCTAGAAATCTTTTGCACTTGAAAAATAGATGCCATATAGCCGATTAATTGACTAGGAAATTAAGTTGCTGATTCATCAATTGCATTCGTAAAATAATAGGTGGCGCACCAATTGAAGATGAGAGAAAACGGATTTAGGTGGTTTGAACATATACAGCATAGACCATTACGCACAACTATAAAGAAGAGGTAATAATATTATTGTTAATGTAAATGCTGAGGGGGGGAATACTTAAACTGATATAAGATGCTATAATAAGAAACCTATAATAAAAAAGTATATAAGCTTGTTGAATCTCACTAAATATAAATCCCATAGAATGGAAAAAAAGTATTCATGTAGCTGATCTCAATTGATTGGGACCTAAGGATCAGTTTGGTTTGGTTAGTAAGTATTTACTTCTCTATAACTAATAACATTATTATGATACTCCATCCCTTATCGATGAGAGATAGAAACTGAATATGATATATAAAGAAACTTATGGGCTATTGCTAATAATTTGGGTTTAAGCATTTTAGCCTGCGTTGTTAGACTCTTTATTCAAGTTATTGGGCCAGTGGTCTACTTGGGTCGTTACAAATGGTATCAAAACCAACCTTGATTTCCAGTAGGACTTTGTGGCGGTGTGGATAGAGTAGAAGCTCCGGAGAGGGACAGAGGTCCCAAGTTTGTATACCTTGTGCACGCTTATGAGCTGCTTCGTATCCGCTAATGGACTGTTATTCACATCTTAACCAGGGGAAGAACTTGAACCACGCAACGAGGGTGTCGCATATTTAAGTGGGGAATATTGTGACACCCCATCCCACTTCGGTCAGAGATAGAAAATAAGCCTGGTATGTAATAAAACTTGTAGAGTACTATAATAACTTGAGCTTAAGCTTTTGGATCGCGTTATTAGGCTCTTTATTCAAGTTATTAGACCAGTGGTCCACTTAGGTCGTTACAATTATACTTAAGAATTGGTCGTAAATATTTTGTTGGTAACATAAATCAATTGATCATTTATCAGAAAGTACATCCCATTTTGATAAGAAATATGTCAGGCAGGCAGCCTCCTAGGGTTCTGGAGCTGACCTGCATGACTAGTGTTTTACATTCGGGAAACTTCACTGAACCCTGTCTCGATTGTCTGCCCATTTTGTATCCAAGTAAAAAGTGTCTTTCCCAACATTTAACAAGTTATGTGTAATGACTCTAAGTTGATTCCTTTTGGCATTGGACAGCTACTTGTGCGTGTGTGTGCGCCACATACTCTTTACTTAGAACTTATTTTTTTGCAGCTATATTTCAATCCGGCTACTGTGAAGATGCTCAGCAATCTGAAGGTATATTGTTGTTCTCTTATCTTGTCATTATACCTTGGTGACATGTAGTTCGTTTTAATTTTCTATTTCTTTTGCCTCTCATTTGTTCAGATGTTGGTCTCTTGCTTTATTATTTTATACATTTCACTGTCATGAATATTAGCAGGAATAAATTGTTCAATTTTGGTTGTACAATCTTTTCTGGGCGTCTATAAATTTTTGTGGTAACTAGTAAATTTGCAGCTTGTTTTTGCAAAAATAAAAAATCCATGTTTGCTATCGCTTCTGTTTTATGTTTCCTTCTTATTTTTATTTTTTGTTGTAAAACACAGAAAACTTGTTTGACGAACAATTTTCAAAACTTGTTAATATCTTTTTTTTTTTTTCTGAAAACAACTCATTTTTCAGAAAACATCAAAAACATGTTTTCGAATACTGGAAAACATTTTCCACTCAAAATGAATACCATATAAAATGATGTTTTTTTTTTCAAAATAGTTTTTAAAAAATGTATTGCAGAACTGTTTTTGAATATGACTACCAAACAGGTTTCATTTGACGTTTTGTTTTTCTATTCTTCCTGGGGGGTCATCTTAGACGAGGGTGATATATTTTGCCAGATCTTCCTCTTTTCATTGAAAAGAGAGTTACCCTCTCTCAAGTTGCGTGTACCACCCTACTTGTAATATTTCTCCTTATTACTATTAGAAAAGAAAATAAAAATCACCTTATTACTATTAGAAAAGAAAATAAAAATCATGGAGACATGATAAGGCTCAAAGAAGTGATCCATCTTCCTATGCTGTGGCTCTCATGCGCTTCCATCTGATATGACTTACTGGTGGTTACCTTGATTTATTGTTTTTTATCATGAACCTATCTTGACATATTCTGCAATGAAAATTCTCCCCCCTTAATTAAAGGGTGCTGAGGTCTAGAGTTCCTTTTATTTTTCTTTCTTTAATGAAACGTATATAAAGATCTTTTTGTCTCATGTTTTATATTTTTCGAGAAGTCCAAATGCACTTCAATTGGCTAATGACCCAAAGTAGAGTATAAAAGACCTTAAATGTGCAGTGTTCGGTCAAGCACTTCCACTTCTATGTAGTTTTGGTTTAGAGCTTTTTTTGCGGTAATAGGTTTATGAAATAACTTTTGATAAAAATGAAATAATTTTGACAAAATAATTACAATTTGCAATTATTTCAAATTAATAAAGTCGCTGGTGTAAATGAAGTTTATGCCCACAATAATAACAACCAGATTGACTAAATCATCCTGAATCCAATAGAATACAATCTCAACTCCCAAGGCACAACATACAATAGTTAAGTACTTTAAATGAAGTTCTAGAATGCCTTAAATAAATGATAAATAGCTCTAAATCTTCCAATTAGCTGATCACGCAGTACTTTTGCTCCAAATTTGAGAAATGAATTAATCTGGTAAGTATACAATATGACAATAATAGAAATGCTTGAAATATAACAGATCAATAATCCGATCATCATGAGTCAAATAGAGAAAAAAAAAAAATGTTTGACAACAATTTAATAGAGCTTCATGCTAGGCTTTTCTTGGTAACGTGCCAAGCTTCACTCGGGTCACATCGCAGGCATCACTTGGGCTGCATCATAGTAACATATACCATTCAGGGCCATATCTATTCAATTAAATAACCTTGCCTCCGAGTGCGCCTATGTACCAATTAGATCTATGGTACTCAGCCAATGCAAACATTGTACAACATGTCCAAAATAAATTCGCTGCGTGACCACGATAAAGCAGTCAACCTGGACTGGAAGGAATTCCTCACAAAGAGGAAAGCCTTAGCCTTATGAGGGCACTCTACTTGGCCTTCATAGTTGTGTGGCACTTGCTTTTCTTTCTGCCTCTGATTGTTGTTCCTCTTCTATAATGAGCCCAATATAAACAAAGAGAATACAAATAGAGAATAACATGAAATTTACTCTTTGAAAAAAGGTTCAGGTCAAAGCATACTATGTCCATCCTCTAACTGCAAATTAAAATCATAAACCAGCACATGTACAAATTTCATTGTCAGAATCATCATGCTAAAGTCTCCACTCGATCAGGTTAAGTTTCTCCATTCGATGATTGCCTAACGCCTCTATTTGGGACCAAGAAATATTTGCAGAACCAAGTATTTATTTTCAATAATTGAATTATAATTTACTATTATTATTTTTCATAATCACACCAATATCAGAATTGCCCATCATCATATTTTCTTTATTTTCATACTTCATACAGATTTCACCTTACAGATGGCTTGTACCACTAAGCACTCATCACATATCAGCACCCAACCACCTTACACCCACAGTGCACTAGGCTTCAATACACTGTCCACGCACAGTCACCACCTACGTTACACGGGGCACCACTAACCTTCATAGCACGCAGTGTCAGAGCCTCACCCACGAAATCCCCTCTCATGAATATCTCATCCCAATCAGTTTGAAACTCACATTTCACATGTTCTCCACTGAAGCACCTGTTGGTGCGTACACCTCCTACCTACACACTTCACCTGAATCACCATAATCTCACAAACACACAATAGCAGAAACCCCTTACCTTTGCATAGATCCATACATATCTAAGTATGTAACAAAACAAAGAGGGAAGAGAGAATCCATTGCCTTACGTTTCTCGTCGGAAAAAACATACCACCGGAACACCACCCATTTCAACCCCTCACTTAGCAGTATAAATCTCTCTCATAAAGATGTATGGGATTAGATCTAGCAGTTTACAAGTGTAAGTGTCCCCACAAAATTCTGGATACTCAATGAAGCACTCTCCTATTTGCAATGGGATTTCCAGTTGGCAAAAACCCACTAAGATTTTAAATAATTACCCTTTTGCCATTTAATCAAATTTATATCAAGAACTTAAAATTTACATAATCAGTAAGCCTAGTAAATGTGCAAACTTGTGACAAATTATTCAACACTGAATTATAAATAAATTTTAGTAATATTTCTGGCTCTCACAAGTTTTGTGGAAACTGGCAAGGATGCTAAAATGCGTGTCAAGGTATGGGAAAATAGAGTTTGACACGGTGACTATGGAGAAAATAAAGTTTGTCACGAGTCATGACTATAGACCCAAAAGTTGTTTAGCAAGCTTATAAGTTTGTTTGAAGCATTAAAATGCACAAGCTTCTAAGTTTTGCTTGATGTATTAAAACTCAAAAGATGTTTGACAGGCTTATAAGTTTGATTTGATTCATTTGAACAAAAGAAAAAGAAAGAGTTACAATTGGAGTGCTTGAGTTATATATATACAAATAGGATTGTGCTAGATATTAATGTTATATTGTTTGGGTTCCCTTGTCTCAATGTTTTTTTGATTTAGTCCTTCTAATTATGGGCGGTAAAATGCAGGTCTTAGTAATTGCTGTCTTGTTAAGGGTAATAATGAGACGTCGGTTTTCCATAATTCAGGTTAGTTCCATATCCTAAATGGTCTTATACTGAGCAACTCAACGATTTGAGTGCAAATAATAACCTTTCTTTCATAACTTATTTAGGCGATAACTTATAATCACTCACCTCGACTTTATACTTAGGTCACGGTATGTGCAATGTTGCTTTATTGTTTTGTTACAGTGGGAGGCTCTTGCTCTATTGCTAATTGGGATTAGCATAAACCAGCTGCGCTCCCTCCCTGAGGGTACCACTGCTTTCGGGCTTCCAGTTGCTACGGGTGCATATGTATATACGTTGATCTTTGTAAGTGACTTAACATCCCGTTTGACATCTACTGCAGAATTTATGGCTCAGAGTGCTGTTTATTCTGAAACTAGTCATATGCCATATGGTTCTTTTATCTCATAGACTTGTATGGTGGAGGATTACATTAGGAGTTGAATGTGCAGGTGACTGTTCCATCTTTGGCCTCAGTCTACAATGAGTATGCTTTGAAGAGCCAATATGAGACAAGCATATATCTTCAGGTGATTGAAATGGAGTCTAACTAACTAGTGTGATGTCCCAATGGAAATTTTGTTTGTTTGTTTGTTTTTGTTTTTGTTTTTCCTTTTGCATTGCTGCATGACACTTAAGAGAGATCACTTCTATATATACTATATCCAGAATTATGCTTTACGCCTTTTTTTTAAGTAAATGAGATTGTATTGAAGGGCATTATTGGAATGCCACTCAAAGAAGGGGAAAATAAATACAGGAGAAAGACAAAAAATACTCCCACATAAGGCGTAGACCACAAAAATCCCCAATAGAAATTTCAAAGAAAGACTTAATTAAGTCAACCGTTTTCATTGACTGAAGGTGGTCTGTGCTCAGACAAGGCCTTCAATCTATGCAATGGCGGCTCAATTCTGTTGAAAGATCTCATGTTTTGCTCTAGCCAGACACCTTTTTTTAAGTAAATGAGATTCTATAGAAGGGCATTATTAGAATACCACTCACAGAAGGGGAAAAGACACCATAAAAATACGAGAAAAAGATAAAAAATACTCCCACAAAAGGCGTAGACCACAAAAATCGTAAAATCAATTTCAGAGACAAAAACTAAATTAAGTCAACCATTTTCATTGACTGAAGGTGGTTTGCGCTCAGATAAGGCCTTCAATCTATTCAATCGCTACTCAATCCTGATGAAACATCTCATGTTTGGCTCTAGCCTGATCAATTTTACGGGTCACGTATTGAGAGTATCGGCCGATACGGTATTGATATGCGATATATATCGGCGGTATTGATCGATACTCTAGGGGTATTCTACAACTTTAATATCAAAGTGCGTATCCGAATCATATGTCTGAGATACTGTTATGTAATGGCCTATACATAACGGTATGGCCATTACATAACGGTATCGACGATATTTAAAACCATGACCTTTCCCCTCTTAAAGAACCATAGTTTCCCTCTACAAGTTCCCTCCAAAAACTATCCCTCTCCATAGGAAATCTCCCTAACCATCCTCAAGATGGGTTTTATTAAAGGTAGCTAACCCTCCTAATGCCGAGCCCCCTGTCATTGGGGATGTAAATAGTACATCCAGTATGCCAAGTACGTCGGAAGGTTAGATAAGGTGCTCTTGAGGATGGTTATTCTACCCTCTTAGAAAATTGTTGTCATTTCTACCCAGTCAACCTCTTTTGAAATCTCATCAAAACTCCATCCCATATAGCTTTTGCCTTGGAAGTCGTTCCAACGGAATACCTAAATGGGTAACTGAGAAGAGTTGTAATCTTGCACCCCAAATTGGAAGCCAAACATACTATATTCAGAACATTGCCAATTGGGATAGTATTTGATTTGGTTGGTTCACCTTAAACTGTGAGACAGCCAAAAGAGAACATACCTGTTATACCCTGCGTGACTCGACTTTGTACCCACAAAAAACTATCGTATCGTTGGCAAAGAGGAGGTGGGAAATAGACATCGGACACCCACGAACCATAGCAACCTCAAGCCCGTGCAACAAACCACCTTGAATGATGGCTGTGTTTTCATATAGTACTACAAGTGTTCTCTATGCTGATAACTCCACAGGAACGATGGACAAGCATTTGAAGAGGGCATAAAGAAATGGTACCCTTATTGGTACGAGGTCCTATCATATCCTTTAATCAAAGTGATGTAGCCGAATGAGAGTTTCTTATATATGTATTAAGATCCAGACAAGTCTATGTAGCTGGCCCTGACTGACCTGATTTGCCCCTTCCCTCCATCCGGCAGGGGCTAGGCGGTCACCTCCCTGGACCTAGTGGCTGGTGAATCACTGATCAAATAGCAGATTTGGAGAGATTCTTCATCGATCCAGTAGCCGGTGAATCACTGATTGATTAGTGTTGGTCATTGTTTTATTATTTTAGCTGGAGCTGGATCATATGGATACTTGAGCATAAGTTTATGCCTTGTTTAGTACTGAAGGTGTTGGAAGATGTCTCTTAGAAAATATTGTCATTATGAAAACATCTGCGATTATAGGGCATAAAATTGATGAATACCTATTTGGTTTAGAAGAAAAGGAAATGGTAAATATACATCCAAGTATTGTTGGGAATACCAGTAAAAATAGAAGCTGATGGATTTTGCGCTTCATTTTTAATATTGTTGTTTATTGGAGTCTCTTCATTTCATTGATATCAAAGAAACCTAATTTGGGTATCTAGGATTCAACATCAAGAAAATGATGCAGGACTATTTTGAGTTCAAGCTGCCTTGTATTGATTATGAATCAGGCATTGACTACAGTACTTGAAAGTTGAAACTGAGAAACTCCTTTATCACATTTCTGTTGTGTCGCACTTTACTATTGATGCGAGTTTTCAGCATTGAACAAAGTTCACCTTTCGTGTATTTTGTACTTAACATACCTCTTTTGGGTTGCAGAACTTATTTTTATATGGATATGGTGCCATATTCAACTTCCTGGCCATTCTCGGAATTGCCATTGTCAAAGGTATGAGAATGAAGCTTCATTGTACAGTCTAGTTGATTAATATTGGAAAAAATGTTCCTTTGTTCTACTGATATAAAGTGTTTGAGATAGAGGACTTTTATTCTGGCTTTACTATAATTTGTAAGACAAGCTTGCTTTCATACAGTTCATCTCCTGCTCCACTAAGTGCATGCTTGAGGTATCTTTCTTTTTTTCTCAGTCCAGTATTTGGCATCATTGGTCTTAAATAAAGCTGAATATCATAGAAATTGCTCCATTAGGATCACTTGGTTAGTAGTGCTTTTGACTTGCTGTTCCCTAATGTTCTCTAGCAGGCTAGCAGCTAATGAGGTGAAAAATCTTAATTATAATTGCCTTTGTCTTTGTTTTTTTTTTTCCCTTTTTTATATATCTTTCATTTTTCAGTAGTATAGAGGTAAAGTAATCTTATTTCAAGATTTTATTGTTTTGTGTGTAAAATACACTGACCTCCCTTCAGGTTTGATTGGATTATATTAATACCCTTGCTAAAAATTACCATTGTACCCTTAAGGTTTAAAATTAGGTTACAATTACCCATTTGCTATTAACTAAAGGTTAATAGAGTCAGTAAAATCTTATTTACATTAACCAAAAACAACTGAAAATGGCAATACATCCATTTTGTAGTTATAGATTCAAGTGACTAGATTGAAGTCTCATTTTTCATTCAATAAATAATTTAAGTGTGTATTTTTAGTTAATGAAAAATGAAACTCCATTCTAGTCACTTGAGTCTATAACTACAAAATACACAATATTGACATTTTGAAATGTTTTTGGTTAATATAAGCAACATTTTATTAGCTCCGTTAACCTTCCCTTAATAGCAAGGGGGTAATTGTAATTTAATTTAAACCTCAGGGTTGGGACAGTAATTTTTAGGTGGTCTGGGGATTAAAATCATCCAACCAAACCTCAAGAGATAACAAATGAAATTTACCCCTTTTTTTCACTGAGAGTCTGAGACATACTACGTAGTTGGGACATATTTAGATTTTGCATGGAAGTCTTTTCCTACAGTGTTATATCTATCATATACAGAAGGACCTTTAACGACCAAGATAGTTGATATATTCATAGAAAAACGAAATGGATTCATATTGTGAAATGATTTAATGCCGTGTTGTGTTCAAGGCTTCCATTCTCATTACTGGGTGTAACCTTAATGTTAGATGTGTAGCTTCAGAATAAATGCATCTCCATTGGATACTTGAGGACACTTCCGAATTATGAGTTACCACTCTTGGTTCATTGGACGTGCAGATTGGAATTTGAGTTGTGGCTCTGATTTTTTATGTTCAATGTTTCAGGTCCCAGTAGCTTTGATATATTGCAAGGACATTCGAAAGCGACCATGCTTCTAATATTTAACAATGCAGCACAAGGAATCCTTTCGTCCTTTTTCTTCAAATATGCAGGTCTGAGTTTTTTCCTAAATTGTTGAGATCTTGTTTTTTCACTCCAAGTTCTGGATGCTGTTCTTGCTCATTTAAGACTTCTAGAATTGAAATGTGTTACTGTGCCATGTGCATCATTATATGAATTAGTGCAATGAATTATGTTTGTTGAACTCCTAATAATCAAAGGTTTTATTTGATGTGATCAGATACAATCTTGAAGAAGTATTCATCAACTGTGGCCACAATATTCACAGGCATAGCGTCTGCTGCATTATTTGGCCACACTCTGACTATAAATTTTATGTTAGGAATTTCTGTAGTTTTCATCTCAATGCACCAGGTACTACAAATACAGAAATATCTTTTAATAGCTACCATGTTATTTTGGGACTAATCTTGTGTTCTGTTTTTATGTTTTTCCCCAGTTCTTTTCACCCCTTTCAAAGGTCAAGGATGAACAACAAAAGGGTGTGTTGGAACTAAAGGATATTCCGGATAACCACAGGTGATTGCTTGTTCATGTCGTCTGCTATAGTTTTGAATGCCTTTAGTTTCAAGGACATGCTTGGTGATACTTTTGTGGGAAATTGGGAGGTTTAGTTCTTGTTTTTGTGGATTGGAACTGTCCTAGAAAATATTATTCCTGAGGTACCCACTCTAAAATGCACAAAAAAAGTTCAATAAGCTAGCTGCCTTCTATTTATGGTATTTTAAACATGGAACGGACCTAATAAAGGATTGAAATGTTGCAACATATCGTGATATAGTGAGTGGATGTACCAAGATTTAATACAATATTATATGTTAATATGGTTGAAAGTGACAAGATATGAAGAAATCCTTGATAAATACCATCGTATGTTGCCGGCTATATCGCATAACGTCTTCACTTTTTTTTTTGTTGAAATCCACATTATATCACTAAAAAATTGAGACAAATTGCATCATATTAGAAAATATATGGCACATATTGGCTATTTTTTCCTTTTAAACATTTATTTCCAAACTTTCAGCCATATTTGATACATTTTATAAATGTAAGTTTGAAAATTGGTAAGGTGCCAATGCCATATTACGTTAGGGCATTGAAGAAAAGAAAAGAGAAAAAAATGTACATACGTTTATCATATGAATGAGGAAGGTATCTTTATAAAAACACGTATAATTTCGTTTATTAAGAGTGAGAAACTATCGATGAAGAATTTATGAATGGGTAAATTGTGATGGCCTCCTCCGAGTAATGGAGAAAATACATCTAGCTCCACAAGTTTGATGTAATTACACTAACTCCCTCCACTAATGCCTTAATGGATTTAGGCCATGTTTGAAGTTCCATATAGGATTAGATAGGATTAACATTCCGAGAACTATTAGTCTTGAGATATCAAGTCCATCGGATTGGATGTCGCTAGTTTAATCCGATTTTGTTGATTGGGTACTCCTAGGATAAAAAACATATCCAGTCCAACCTAATTCAATCCTTTGTGGGTTTCATAGGTAAAGAAAAATGAAACAAAAAAAGCAAGTAACAAAAAAGTAAAAATTAAAAATTGAAATGTAAAAAATATGGAACAAAAAATAGAAAATAAAAAGGTTACTTTAGAGACAAATAAAAAAATACAAATAAAGATCTAAAAAAGTGTCCATTAAAAATGTAAAAAAAACTAAAAATATAAAAAAAGTAAGATTGAAAGACAAAATTGTCATTTATGGTTAATCCCTTCTTCTTTTTGATTTGTGGACTATTTGTCTCACTTACCCCCCTCTCACTTTATATTCCTCTTATAAGGGATTAGGAGTCCAATCTAGAGTATTAGTCCGGATACAAAAAAGCCAAACAAATGTGGAATCAAAATTGTGTTAGGGCTATTAATCCAATTTGATGCCCTAGTCCCTGACTTCAAAAATGGCCTTAATAAAGGTGAATATTACCTTTATACCCTTATTTTTTTTATATAAAATGAAAATATAACATCAAAATTTCATAATTTCCCTCCTCTTCTTTATTATCATTTTAACATTACCCTAAGCCTAACAACTCGTCGTTTTATTGTGGTCGCCGCTAGCTCTCTGTTGCTGCAACCCACCTCCACCTTCCTTTATTTCCCTTCTCACTTGCTGTCCTTCATCCTCCATCGTCGTCGCTACCACCATCCTCAACCCACACTTGCCTTCCTCTCCTTATCACTCATCTTCTACCGATCCCCCTCCCCACTATTTCCATCACAATTCCCCATTCTGACAGTTCCCTCCGTAAACTTCATTCCCATTGTCTCCAACAACTTAAGCCACCACCACGCTACCACTGCCACCCAATGCATATGTTGCCCCCTACCACTTAGTCAACCACTACCACTACAAACCACCCCTTTGCACAATCCACTCTCTTTTGTCCCGCTACCATCACTGAATGCCAGCCACAGTGGCCCTAATGACCACCACTAGCATCCATTGCCAAACCCAACCATGATGGTCGCAAGGACCACCACTAAACCGCAATGGACAATGGCCGCAATAGAAGGAGAAGAACGGCCTAATGACAAGGACCACCACTGAACCCCTATGGACAATGGCCTAATGACCACTGAACCCCTATGGACAATGGCCTAATGACCACCACTAGCATCCACCGCCAAACCCTACCATGATGGTCCCAAGGACCACCACTAAACCCCTATGGACAATGGCCACCTCCCGCATCACACATCCACCTGTGTGCGCGCGCGCGCGCGTGTACGCCCCCACCTCCTCCTTCCCCTTGATAGAGCATTCCCTCCATTCCCGGCAACCACCTCCCATCGTCACACACATCGACCAAGCTATGTTTCTTCTTTGTTGGATAGTTGTAATGTAAGTTGTAACGCCCACTACGGTATCATCTTCCTCTTTGTCTTCTTGTTTTTTTTTACAAACCACCTTCCCCGTCTCTCGTCTTGCCCACGCATGTCACTGCCATTAAGTGGAATCCACACACAAGATGGTTTGCATCCAGTGGCATGTAGCATCAATGATAAAAAATCAATCCATGCCAAGAGAAGGCTATTTGGTGAATTGGTGACTGTGAATTGATGATGTTGGCTTTGGTGGGTTGGGTGGTTTTGTGATGGTGAGATGAGGGAGATGAAAGGGAGAAGATAGAGGGAAGAACCAGTGGGGCGCCATAGTGAAGTGTGGTCTTGGGTGGTTGCACTCTGTCAATTTTAGTTTCTTGGATCAATGGTAGTGATGTCACAGGGAAGAGCTGTTTAGGTTTCAATGGGGAGAGAAACAGGGGGAGTACTTGGTTTCATTGGCTGGTGTGTTCCAAAAGGCTCAATCTAAATCATTTTGAATGGAATGGTATCTTAGTAATTTGATACTTAAGACACATTTCAACATATAATAAGCATGACTAGGAGGAAGTCATATAAAGGCTAAGATTGGCATTTCTGTTTGAAACTTCATGACGTTACAGATTTCCTCCAACTGATGAACTTTTGTGTAATGGAATTGAGGTAGTGTTGTGGCACTACAGACTTCAGGGGAGCACGATGTGATATAGCCAGCTGTAAGTGTTAGAAACCTTAGGGTAGGTTAATGTAATTAACCATAAAAAATTATGATATGATGATAAGAAAAAGGTCTTCCTGTCTCGAACTTAATATCTCAATTGTTTATGACAATAAAATCAAGGCAAACATTGCAATGTCTCTAGTTTTCCCCGTATTATCTTATTATCTAAGGTTAGTTTTCTCCTTCTAGGCTTCTCTTTCATTTTAGTGGTTTCTCTCTATTGCACCCTCATAGTGACTGCTAGTTCCAAGAAAATAAATAAACAAAGACAAAAAAATGAACTAAGAAAATCTCCACACACGATTTCAAATTCTGTGAATATTGTTTTTAATGGTGATTTTGGACCAACTCATCAATGAGTTTTTAACCCTTGTTGGTAGAGCTTATTATTACAACTTGAGTTTTATCACATAAAGATGCATGGGAATACTAGACATTTTGTTTACTCTGATACATTGTCTAAGTTGTGGATTAGTTATTTTTTATGACTTTTGTTTTTTTTTGTTTGGAGGGGAGGGAAAGGGGGTAAAGGGAGAATGGAGATGATATATTTTCAGCTCATGCTATATGCGTGTTCACATATATCCTTATCATTTTTTGTGTATTTACTTTTACAGTATTATAGTTATTGTTGTTTCTTTATGCACTCACCGGCATTCATTTTTCGTCTTTGTACATTTTCTTGCTAAATATACAACATACTTGGAAGGTGGGTGCTGTTAATGCCATGATAACGTTTGTTGGTTTCATGTTATTTTGTCTGTCTCCTAGTGCCATGTTTGCGTTTTACTATTGAGACCTTGTTTTAGCGTAAAACTAACAAACTGATAACGACAATGTCATCATCCTTGAATTTCTTGATTGAGAATTATGCAGAAGTACATATTTTAATAGTTCCAGAAGTTCATTAAATAATTTCACAATTTATTAATAATTTAATACTATGCATAATGTTTATGAAATTTGAAATACTGGTATATATTTGTGATATATTCATATGTTTTTGTTTGCGACGTCTTTTTTCTCGATAGCACATATAGAAGTCTCTTATGTTGAGACTGCCAGGAAGCAGATATGGTGAGATTTAAGGAAAATAATTACTTCTTTGAAAAAGTGATTTTCCCCAGATGTTAACTACTACCGGTTCTTTTCCTCCTTTTGGTTACTCAGACAACAGTATACATGTGGCTGATGGTTCTTCCCATATTACGTTCATTTGCATTCTTCGATTTCGATTACAATTCTCCTCATTTGACGAACTTGTTAAAGCGTTCTTTCCCATTATGCTAAGGGTATTTTTTGCAATCTCGTGTTGCTCTTTGTGAATACATGCTAAGGTGAAGGGACTAATTTAATGAGCCTTGAATCTTTAATATGTCTCTACTTCTCTTCTTCTCACTTAACCCTTAATTTTGTACTAAAACAATTGACTTGAAGTCTGAATTCGATGTCAGGTCAAGGGATTCATCCTTCATAAATATGGCTGCAGGAGCCAATGAGGAGGTGCAAATCTTTGGTCAATTTCCTTTCGAATGCAATATTAATGCTTTATGCACCTTCTTCTGGATCATATTTCCTTGTTGTTGATTTTACCCTTTACCAGGCTAGTCATCGTGTAGGATCTGATGAAAGACAGCCACTTCTTCCCACCTAAAGTTAATCAGGGGTATATCGCTGGAAGGTATCATGATCCTGGCTTCAAATTTCTTTTGCATTCCTAATTATGCCCTTTCAAGGTTCTAGTTGCGGTATCAGTATATGGATTGGTATCAGTGATACTGCCATGTATCAGCATGATATCTGAGGCCGATACGTAAGTAAATATCCATATCGGAGGTTCAATATCCTGATCAACCTTTATGTATCAACTGATATTAAAAACCCTGAAGATAATAGCTTGGGCAATTTCATCTTATTTCTTTTATTTTATTCTACCTTTTATTTTTTGGGAAAAAAATGAGAGCTTATCTGTAGTCTGTAGCAAGCAGGTGAGTGCTTAGCTGTAATAGATGAAGATGGATGAATGTGCTTAATGAAAAGAATTTAACCTTGTTTTGGGTACAGAGTTCATCTTATTTGATAAGAATAACTGGTACCGTTCCAAACTTAGATTAATTTTTCACAATTGGCCTCATCTTGAGACACCCACATTGTTAATTAGAAGAAAGGAATCCCCGACCGACAAATCTGAAATTTGAAACAAAATGGAACTTCCATTGTATATTTCATCAAAACTCCAGATGTCTTTACATGGCATAGTAAAATTTTAACCATTGTGCTTTTACCTAAAAAAAAAGAAAGGCAGCCTGGTGTACTAAGCTCCCGCATATGCGAGATCCAGGGAGGGGGCGGACCACGTTGGGTTTATAATACGCAACTTTATCTTGCATTCGCAAGAGATTGTTCTCACGCCTTGAATCCGTAACCTCCAGGTCACATAAGTACAGCTCTACCGTTACGCTAAGGCTCTCATTCCCATTGTGCATTTTACCTATAGTATTAAAAAGAAAGAAACTATAGAAGGGAATGATGTAAATACACAAAACAATCTACTTACAACATCCACAGAAGCCTTAATATCCTGTATACTTGTATTTTGGGTAATTACGTGTATACTTGTTAAACCTGTCTAACTCCAAACTTGTTGCAGGGTTCTTGGGAAGATCTCTTTTGCCTGGATTTGTCGGAGGATGTCAGGAGAGAAACTAATTCTGAGATTCGCTCGATGAAATAAAGCAAAAAGTGGAATTCTTTTTACAGTTCGGGAATACCTTTTGTGCTCGATGGAATTCTTGTCTATTTTTTTGTTGTCACTGGGATCACGATAAAGACCGGTGAGCAACTTGGGTTTCTGCAGGTGAAAGAGCTTTTATGTAGAGAGTAGCAATGGGGCTTCATTCGCCAGATTTTCACTGCCATTCTTCATTCCTTCACACACCGATACTACATTAATAGGATTATTTGTATTCTTACCATATACGCGGTATAGGTGAGTATTCATTTTTTCCCCCTTACGATATATCCATTTTTTCTAAAAAAATATGAATCCGCAATGAATTCGGACTTTGGTATACAAGTTCAATATATTGCTAGGATAATAAGAGGCTACCCTTGGGAATGGAGACTTGTAACCCATTGTTCTGTCCCTGCTGAACATGTGAAAAATGTTGTTAATTATGTTTATTATATGTTCAAATCATTCAATGGCTCTAAATGGTATTCTAGTCTGAAATCTTCTTGATATTCTACTCTGAAATCATCATCATCATCATCATCATCATCATCATTGTCTTCTTACATATTTTGAAAACTGAATTAGAGATGAGATTCTTTACAGATGGCAAATAACAGAGCCAGGATGCACAATGCTGTAAGATGTTTATAATAAGGCCTTGATTGGTTACTAGTATAAAATTTAGGTTTTTTTAAAACTTTTTAACTAGTTATCTTAAAGTAGTTAGTTAAGCTATCGTTTGGCTTTGGCTTAAAGCTGAGCTTTTAATGCTTTTGCTTAAAATTATAAAAAAATTGTCAAATTATAATCTTTTCATTGCATGGTAGTTTAAAGTCATTTTTTAATTAAATGAGTTTTTTGTTTATTTGGATTAGAGCAAAATAAAAATAAAAAAAGAAAAGAAAAAAGCAAACAGTTTGGTTTAAAAGTGGATTACAAAATGACGTCCAAGAAAAAAGTTGACTTTTTACTTTTTGTTCAAATTGAATTATGTTGTCTTTATATAGTTAATTATATTAATTACATGTAATTAATATTAATAGTAAATAATTTTTAAAATAGTTGTGTTATTATTTTTTGAAGTAAATTATATTCATCTTTCTTGAAATTAATTAAAAATATAAAAAAATTTAAAATTTCCGAAATGATACTGATCTTTTCGTATCAGATTTGTGGAAGAGACCCTGTTAATGGCAAGTTGTTTTTTAAAATTTTACCCTGTATATAAACGACAAATCCCTAATTCTGTTTGAAACCCCAAGTTTTAAAAATCAAACAATTGCTGAAGAACAATTTTCTGTTTCAATCCCAAATTCTCTTCCGTGAGGTTCTTCTTGATCTTCTTCTCCTTCAAGAACAATTTTGTCCCTCACCGTCACTGGCCACTCCTTCCTCGCTGAACTTCTCGAAAAGCTGAAGGTCCTCTATGGCAACGATACGAAGATCGGTTTTCTCTTCTTGACGAAGATTTGGGATGGATATAGATATATAATTTATCTCATAGAACCCCCAAATCATCCGCTGTTTATGTGCATCGCCTGAGATGTCAATGTACAGAAGAGTCAGTCGAAGCTCACGAGGACCCAATCGTCGTTTCTCTGGTCGTCTCTGAGGCTTTGACCATTCGATCGTTAATCCACAACATATCTTCCGTGAACGAGATCGCACCGGAGCAAGCCAATGTAGAAGAACAGAAGCCCTACAAACCCAGTTGAAATCTTCAGATGGATGAGGATTTGGGTTAAGGTTACGATTTTGAGTTTGAGTTTGTTCGATTTTGGGTTTGGGTTTGAGTTTGATTTTGATTTTGATTTTGATTTTGATTTCGGTGACTGTGAGTTTGATTTTGATTCCGGTGACGATTTTGGGTTTGCGTTTGGAGACAAGGAAAGAACTCTTGAGCGTGGAAATGGCAAATTCATCAAATAATCGATACATGATCGATAACTGGTTAGTCTGCTGTGGCAGGGTTAATTATAGAATACTTTCTGTATGGGAGGGTCCATAAATTATATTATTTTGATAGATTGAATGATTATCCGAACGAAGAAGATAATCGCTTGCTTTCAAGTTCTCTAGTCGTCGGGATCCTATAAAATAAACCTCCGACCGTCAGTCGGAGGGAGGAGTTCTGACATCCAAATTAGCTCCAAATGAAAAAAAAATGCTATTTAAAAACAAAGAAAGCCCCCCTCCCCTCCTCTTCTCAGGAAGGGGATATATATCAATATACAGAGAGACGAGAGAGAAAGAGATATTTGTGTGTAATCCTATTCTTGTCATAATGGGACGAGTGGATGTGGTCAGTCATTTTTTTTTCTTTCAAGGGAAATTTACTCCCTCACAATAATTCCTAACTTTTACATTCTTCTCTAGGAGGATGTAGAAGCTGCATGTGCCTCGATCCTTTGTCGTGAAGACTAGTTAATTATGTTTCTTTGACTGCCTGGCCGAGTCAAGACTTTCGATGGGCTGTTCTAACTCCTGAGATTCTGATCTTCTATTTAGGCAAGTTATGGCTTCTTGCTGATGACCGAGAGTTCGGCTCGATACCTAGGTTAGGCTAGAGTTTTTTACTAAAAATCGAAAGCTAAGCTCGGCACCTAAACTAGGCTAGGATTTTTTCGCTAAAAATCGAGAGCTTGGCTTGGCGCACCTAGGCTAGTTTAGGTGTTAGTTCTAGGCAACCCAAGAGGGGAGTGAATTGGGTCTTTAAAAAATAAATAATAATTTATTTATTTTTTTAAATTTTTTTAATATTACAAATAGATATAGAAAATTAATCAAAAACTAAAACAATGCAAGTATTAAAAAGGGTAGGAATAGAGAGATTGAATCGGACACCAATGATTTATAGTAGTTCGGCTTCTTTCAAGCCTACATTCACTTCTCAAGTTCTCCCTTAAGTATTTCTACTATACAGAATACTTCACGGGCGTATTTTAAGCTTTTATAATATTTAAGACTTCGCTTAAATAAGCTAAATATTTATGGGCACATTCACAAGCCTAAAATAGCTTCAAGAAGATCTTATGAAAACCTATGTTTTCTTCTAATCTCTCTTGAACTCTTCTTGGATGAGATTTACTTACTCACTTAAATGATAAATGGTGACTCACCCTTGAATACAATAAATGAAGAGTATTAATGAAGAATACTCACTCTCTTTACAGAAATGATTTACAATAAATGAGAAAATAAAGAGAGATCAGGAACAAGAGCTGGAGATTCAGCAATAAATGAGGGCTTGAGATTTCTGAGTTTGATTCAAGCAATGGAACAGTAAATGTAGGTCTCAAGTTTGAGTAAATCATAAGAAGTTACTCCTTATATAAGCTCTTGTGCATTCATGACCGTTGAGATCTACCGCGAGTTTGAATTTTCGTCACAGGTGTCGACACAAAATGTCTAGGGCAGAATTTCTTAAGTGGTTGGGTCGACACAAATTTTCTAAGGGGTCAACACAATTTCTGCACGCTACCTTACCAACATCATGGTGTCGACACATTTGGATCTAATGTCGACTCGTTTGAAATTTCAGCATCCGAATGAGCCACTGTGTTGACTCAACTTGCCTTTGGTGTCGACACTAAAATCTGCAGTAAGCCTTGGTTCTTTTGTGTCGACACATTTGGACTTGAGGTCGACACCAAAATTTTTCAAGCAGGTTCAGGACTTTTGTGTTGACTCATCTTCAATTGGTGTCGACTTATCTTCAATTGATGTTGACACCTCAAAATCTACAGGTGGCCTCGGTTGTTTTGTGTCAACACAATTTTTATTTGTGTCAACTCAAATTTTTGAATACCAAAAGTGTGAAGCACTTTTGTGTCGATACAAATATAATTTGTGTCGACTCATTTTGAGTCCTGAGAGCTACGGCTCTTTTGTGTTGACATAAAATTTATTTGGGTTGATACTAACTATAATACCTGAAAGATAACTTCATAAAACAGTTAGGGTGTGTAAGACCCTGACTCGTTTTCTTTTTCGGCGTTTTTCGACGCTTGTTTCTCATTTTTGGTTTTGCATGTTTATATGCGTTTTGATGTATGATCGGGGTTAAATATGCATGCAGGATTGGTTGCCGGGGCCGTTGGGTGTTGAAGTGAGAATTTTAAAAATTCTATAAAAAAAAGATATTTTGGAGGCCTATAACTATCTAGAGTTAGATATTTTTAAAAAATATTTTTAAAATTTTTTCGCTGAGTTTTCTCTATTTTCTCTCTGCCCTCTCTCTAACTTCTCGGGGGCCTGGGGCTCGATTTTCAACGATCCAACAGCGGATCCTTACTATTGGCATCGTGGTATACGAATCCATCCGAATGGAATTTTATTCCGGCAAAGCTCGATTTTGCACATAGTTCCAGATGTCGAGTTTTTAACTCACCGAGATAGGATCATTGACTCTCATGTCTTATAAGGGTGCTACGTGTAATCGTGTGTGTTTTTACCAGTTAAATTGCATGAGATCTGATTTTGTTTAAAAGATGGATTTTGGGGTTTAAAATCGTTTTTTGTCAATTTTGGTGGATGGAATCGGGTGTTGAGTGTTTCTTTTGAGGTCTTGGTGCTAGGCCTGGGCGTGTGTATGTCCGAGGGTGTTTGATGGGAGTTTGGATGCTTCGACTCAAGGTTTTGCAGACAAAAATCGTAGTTTAAAAAGAGTTTTCGAGGGAGGTCAGTCGACTGGATCTTGAAGATCAGTCGACTGGATCATAGTCTTAGGAGGTCAATCAACTGACATACTTCTATTTTGGGCTTTTGGATTTTCCTGAGAGTTTTCGGTCAACTAGGAGTTGGGGTCCAGACGATTGAGGTGCTGGGCTGGTTGTTTGTGGTTTGGTGGTTGGTTTCTTGGTTTCGATTGGTTTCCAACGATATTCAATTGATTAGTTATGGGATTAATCGACTGAAATACTGTTGAATTCCTTTCGGGGTTCGATTGGTTGTGTGGTGGCTTTGGGAGTCGTGTCGTGACTTCGGACGTTGGTTTAGATGCCGTCCTCGGGGTTGACGTGCATGGTTCGATGGAGGTGTGGTGCATGGTTTGGTGCGCGGTGTTTGTTTTTCATTGGATGTGGGTGTGTTTGGGCCCGTGGCACCTTTGGAAAAAATGTGGTGTTTTGTGATCTCGTGGTTTGAGGGGTTTAGCATTGGCTTTCGGGTTAGTCTTGGTTCTGTGGGTTGTTGGTTGTCCTGTGAGTGGATGTCGGGTTGTATGGCGGGTGGCGTCATGTTGTGAAGTTATCTATTGTTATGTGCGTTTATAACTGGCTATGTACATTTATAACTCTAGTTTATTTATGTACGATTTATGTAAGTGAATTACATGACTTGATATCGTTATGTGTAACGTGATTTTATGTTTTAAAACTCAGAGTTTTATAAGCGTGTATGTGTGGGTTATGAGGAACGGATGCATATGGTGCATGTCGCATGGGTTGCAAATGTTGTGTGTGTCGCGCGTGTAGCATGTGACGTGGTTTATAAAACATAGTGATTGTACGTGGAGTTATGCTTCAAAACCCTGGTTTTGTTATGCGTTGAGTCTGAATGATGGAAATGTGATCCTAAAGACGTCTGTATGAGTGTCTGAATGATGGAAATGTGATCCTAAAGATGCGCGTGGGTGTGAATTTGAAGAATGGAAATGTGATCCTGGAAATGTGATCCCAAAGATGCGCGTGGGTGTGAATCTGAAGGATGGAATTGTGATCCTGGAAATGTGATCCTGAAGATGCGCGTGGGTGTGAATCTGAAGGATGGAAATGTGATCATGAGGATTCAGGTGTTGCATGGATTGCATGAACTATATCGTGGGATAGATAAAATCAATTTCAAATTGTTTTTAAGACTCGTGTGAATCACGATCTAAAAATCGTTTTCAAACGATTTTCAAGGCTCCTCTGAGAGAGTCAAAAGATGGTTATTATCCTTGCTTTCCCATTCGCCTGAGAAAATTATTTTTATGGCTTAAAAAAAAGTCTAAAATTGCACTTTTTGTCTAACATGTTTAACTTATGTTGCATGTGTTGTCTAGTATCTGCTGAGTTTTGGCTCACGGTGTGCGCTTTAAAATATTTTTCAGGTACCAATCACGTTGGTTGATCTGGGGTTGTTGGTGAGGCGAAAGATTTGTAGTCTTTCTTTTTGCTCATTTTGAACATATATGCTGTAACATGTTTTTTGGGTATTGGGACCGTGTAATATAGGCCATTTGGCGATTATATATAATGCATGTATGTTTATATTGAGAGTGTATTCTCGGGTTGGGAGTTATGTTTGGATGTTTGTGGGTGTTTCACGTGATCCAGAGTTTGAAGCGTAACAGGGTGTCAAAAGATTTGTTCAAATGAATTGACACACTTGATGTGATTCAAGTATACTTTGCATTAAAAGTGTTTGACTTATTTTTTAATTAGGTTCAACACAAAATATTCTCGTTTAAGAATATGTGAGTGTTTTAATCATTTTGAGAGTTAAGTCATTTGTTTTGGCTAAGGTGTCAAAATATTTGTTCAAAATGTGTTAACACTTTCATTTTGAAAATATAAAATATTATCAATTTAAATTCATTTATTCTTAGAAAATAAATTGTGAAAATCGTTAAAATCTAAATAAAAAGCCTTTGGGCTAACAATCTTCCATTTTTTTATGATTACAACCATATTAGCATTTTCTAGAAAATATTTAAAAATATTCTTCAATAAGGATTCTCCCCTTATCGATATACCTTAAACAATTTATGCAGATATAATGGCTAGGCGTACACTTAGTGAAAGTAAGTATTTTTGATATATTTTGCAACAAAAAAATCAAGAACATTTGTGCAGTATGATTTGTCCAAAATTCATATCCAAATATTCCTAGCAAAGAATATTCAACAATCATTTATGAACAAGATATAGATAGTCATTCATTCATTCATAATCATATAAGAAATGTTTAAACTTCTATCCAACCAAAAAGAATGTATGTTAAACATCCAAATCATTCAAACCATTCATCCAAACAATTAACCCATGCAACCAAAAAAAAAAGTGTACGTATTACATCTTCACCTTCATAAGAAAAACTTAAAGATAATGTTTTGAACTTCTTCTTCTTCTCTCCCCTTTTCTCTCCCCTTCACTTACCTTTTCTTCTCTCCCCTTTTGTAATAAAAAAAGCTATTGATCGTCTATGAATCGTTTTAAATCCCTTTTCGCCTTTGCTTTTTCCTTGCTACCAGAGGCATGTTCTTTTGATGCGCGTACTCGTTCATCATTCACTTTTTTCGCCGCCATTGCTTCATAGCGAGCTGCTAAGGTAAGGTCTGCTTCCCGTTTAAGTCTCGCGGCCTTCTCTTCTTTTGTTTTCTTAGACTTGAGCTGTTTGGCCCAGGCTTCTTTGATTCACTGAAGGTGCTCTTCCACTTTTTAGGAGTTGGCATGAACGGTAGTCACAATACCTTGGTCATATTCCTTCCGAACTTAATGTAGGATTACCTTATTTCAATTGACAATGGAGACAATATTGTCATCCATGGTCTTGCATAGGGCTCTCCTAGCATCTGTGGCATTTTTCACATCTCTCCAGAGGCTTTGGTTAGTTTTATCAAGGTGTTTGACTTTATTAGAGAGAAAAGAGACCGTTTGATTTAAGTCAAAAAAGTCTTGATCGAATTTTTCTTGAAACAGAGTTACTTTGGTGGATAAAGAGTTGATTAGGGAAACAACCTTAGACAGGTCAACATGAATAGGAGCAGAGGAGGGTGCAGATGGAGCAGATACAAAAACAGGAGGAGGAATAGGTGATGGACCAGGAGTGTCAGTAGGTCCATGAAGATCAGGTGGAGAATCAAGATCAATGGGAATAGAATGAATGTCTCGAGGTGCAAGAGGGGGAGTTCTTGCATATGCAAGAGTACCACGACGAGTAGTAGTTCAGATACCGTCAACATTTGCAATTTGCATATGTTAAAGGGAGGAGCTACCATACAAGTCATGTTTTGAAAAGGCAACTGCCTTCTCCTCAAATAAGTTTATGCCAAAATGGCAAAAAACTTTGGTTAGGTACATGGCATGTGGTAGGGAGGAATTGAATTTACTGTGTGAGTGAAGCATGTGGGATATGAACAAGAATCCTAAATTAAGGTGTTATTTTTTCAGAATACACCACATAATGAATATGTGCATGTGTGTGACATCACCAAATTTTTTCATCTGGGGTAGAAAAACGCGGTTGACTATGTGATGCAACAGACGCATTTCAAGTTTTAGAGAATTAGCCTTTAAAGGCTTGGTAGGGTTGATGTTGTCATCCTCAAAGATGTTTTTCACAGATTCAGAAAATAAAAAACCTTTAACCTCAATAGGTTTCTGGTTATGATAAACACAAATATCCCCTTCAGGGTGCAAAGGATTTCGTTCAAAGAGGAGGCGGTCAAAACAAAATTTTTACCTTTCACCCATGTGGTGATGGTGGTGGTCGGACTAGTGAAATGTGAAAGTGCGCATAGAAGGACTTGACTAAAGTGGGATAATGAGATTCACAAATTTGTAAAATCCTTTCCCACCCAAGGCTAGAAAAGAGATATTTGAATCTCATTTTTATGGAGTCAAAGAATGAGAAATCGATGCTACTACTGGAACAAATTTTACGATTCGCAAAGGAAGAGAAATACAATTGACGAATTTTGGGAGATTTCAATGAGATTACCTCAGAGGTTGTTACGTTTTCCCGTGCAGTCTTCGTTGCCGTTGCCGTTTTCTTCTTCTTCGACGATCTAGGGTTTGAGGAACCCTCTCTGCTGGACCATTTTGATCCTTTACCCATCACTTTGGGAGGCATTTTGATGGAGAAGGGGTGAGATTGAGGATTAAAAGGGGAAGAAGATGAGGGGTCGACACGAATTTTGAAGGAGAAAAAGTGCGAGAGATGAACAGTCTTTATAGTGCGAGAGAGGGAACGAAGTGACTGTTCGGGTCAGACGTGTCTATATATAGATTTAATGATTTGTGTCGACACAAATTATTTTTGGTGTAGACACGATTCGTATCGAGTGTGGGTATTGAACCAGGGAATTGGTGTTGATACATTTTCATATGGTGTCGACACATTTTCATATGGTGTCTGCACATTCGGCTATTTGGGTCGGCACGATTAAGCTTGGTGTCGACACAAACTTACCAAGAGTCAGGGAATCAAATGGTGTTGACACTGAATAAAAATGGGTCGACACTTTTTTTTCATAATGCCACTTCTAAACAGTTTTGAGTCAACACTATACACATTTGTGTCGACACTTTTTCAAATGGTATCGACACATTTTCACGTATAAGAAAGAACATCAAATGCTTTGAAAAGCAATGAAAAGACATGGTTAGTATGGCATATAAATCATGAATTAAGAGCATATAACATACCAAGTTCTCTTATTATATAGCATATTCTTTCTTCATTCAAGGGTTTTATGAAAATGTCTACCAATTGGTAATCTGTGCTTATAAATTCGAGTTCAATGTTTTCTTTTTGCACATAATCTCTTATAAAGTGATGTCTAATCTCTATGTGTTTGGTTCTTGAGTGTTGCATAGAGTTCTTGGATATGTTAATTGCACTAGTGTTATCACCTTTTATAGGAATATGATCTAGGTGAAAACTATAATTTTCTAATTGTTTTTCATCCATAGAACTTGTGCACAACTACTTCGAGCTGCAATGTACTCAGTCTCGGCTATAGACAAGGCCACTAAGTTTTGCTTCTTGCTAAATCAAGAGATTAGTGAGTGTCCTAGAAATTGACAAGCATCACTTATGCTTTTTCTATCTACTTTGCATTCGGCAAAATCAGCATCCGAATAGCCAAATAACTCAAAGCCTATTCCTCTAGGATAAAATAATCATAGATTTTGTATACCTAAAAGGTATCTCAAGATGCGCTTAATTGCGGTCACATGTGATTCTTTAGGATTTTATTAAAATCTAGCACACATGCATACACTAAACATAATATTCGAATGACTAGCAGTTAAATATAAGAGAAATCCAATCATACTTCTATAACGCTTTTCATCCACTGCTATGCCATCTTTATCCTTATCAAGCTTTGTTGTAGGACACATTAGAGTTCCCATAGGTTTTGCTTTAAGCATATCGAACATCTTCAATATGTCCTTCGTGTATTTAGCTTAATTGATATAGATTTCTTCTTAAGTTTGTTTAATTTGGAGTCCAAGAAAATAGTTGAGCTCACCCTTCATGCTCATTTCGAATTCTCTCTGCATACACTTAGCAAAGTCTTTGTAAATAGATTCATTAGTTGCACCAAAAATTATATCATCTACAGAAATTTGTACAACTAGCATGTCATTTTCTTGAGACTTGATGAAAATAGTGGTATCTATTTTTCTTCTAGAAAACTCATTTTCAATCAAGAATGTGCTTTGTCTTTCATACCAAGCTCTATATGTTTGCTTTAAACCATAGAGAGTTTTGGTAAGTTTATAAACATGATTTGAAAAATCTAAATTTTCAAAATCAGGAGGTTGTTTCACAAAAACTTCCTCCAAGATAAAGTCATTAAAAAAGGCACTCTTGACATCCATTTGATGGAGTTAGAAGTTTTTAAAGTATGCAAAAGCAAGCAATATCCTAATGGCTTCAAGCCTAGCCACAGGAGCAAAATTTTTATCAAAATCGATGCCTTCTTCTTGATTGTAACATTGGGCTACCAATCGAGTTTTGTTCCTAAGAACTACTCCATTCTCATCTATTTTATTTCTAAAAACCTATTTTGTGCCGATAATGGAGTGTTCCTTAGGTCTTGGGACTAAAGTCTAAATTTTGTTTCTTTCAAATTGATTTAGCTCTTCTTGCATAGCCAAGATCGAAAATTTATCATTTTTAGCTTTCTCAGAATATTTTGGTTCAGTCTGAAAAAGAAATGCTAAATTACCATAAATGTTATGTAGGGAGAAACGAGTTTTGATACCTTGTGATAGATCACCAATGATAAGTTCTTTTGGGTGACCATGAGCATACCTCCACTCTTTTGGTAAATTAGAGTTTTTTGGATGTGCAGTTTCAGCATTCTGTTGGACTGAAATTTGTTGAAGATTTGAAGTTTCTTCTTGATTTAGTTCTTCCTTTTCTTTGATGAAGATATTTTCAATATATTTTTCTAAGTTTAACAAGTTATCTTCACAAAAGTCTTTTGAAGAACCAAGGTTAGCTTCATCAAAAATAACATGTATAAATTCTTCAACAACTAGGGTCTTTTTGTTGAAAACGCTATACGTTTTACTAGATATACAATATCCTAGGAAAATGTCTTCATCAGATTTTGCGTCGAAATTGTTCAAAAGTTTTTTTTTGTTGTTTAAAACAAAGAATTTGCACTCAAAAGCGCAAAAATAACTGATGTTAAGTTTTTCATAGCTCATATGGGGTTTTCTTAAAAGAAACTCTTATCAAAACTTTGTTTATGATAAAACAAGCAGTATTGACAGCCTCGGCCCAAAAGTATCTTGGTAGATTATTTTCACATAGCATGGTTGTAACTATTTCTTCTAATGTCCTATTCTTCCTATCAACAACTCTATTTTGTTGAGAGATTCTAGGAGCAGAGAAGTTATAGTTAATACCATTTTCATCACAAAACTTTTTAAAATTTTTGTTTTCAAATTCTCTACCATGATCACTTCGGATACTTGTGATTTGAAACATTTTTCATTTTGAACTATTCGAGATAGTTTTGCAAAAGAGGCAAAGATTTTATACTTATAAGTTAATAATAGCACCCAAGTATATCTAGTGAAGTCATCAACAATAACGAATGCATATCTCTTGCCTCCAAGGCTTAAAGTCCTTGTTGGACCAAACAAATCCATATTCAATAGTTGTAACGGTCTAAAAGTTGAAATCTCATTTTTGAAATGAAAAAAATTTCTAATTTGTTTGCCTTGTTGACATGCATCATACACTTTGTCTTTTTTAAATTTGATTTGGGATAACCCAATCACCAATTTCTGTTTTAAAAGTTTAGAAATTAAGTTCATGTGTGCATGTCCAAGCCTTCTATGCCATAACCAACTATTATCACTCAAGGCGGCTAAGCACTTGGTGTCATTCTTAGAAAGATCATTGAGAGTAAATGTATAAATATTTTCATATCTTTGACCTTCAAGAATGACTTTGTTATTGGTTGAATCTTCAATAACACACTTAGTATGATCAAACACAACTTTGTAGCATTTGTCACAAAGTTGGTTTATACTAAGAAGGTTATATTTCAAACCATTAACAAGCAAAATATTTTCAATAGAATGGAAAGGAATTTTATCAATACAGCCAATTACTATGATTTTTCCTTTGCTATTGTCTCTAAAAGTCACAAATTCACCATCTTTTGGTTTGAGGGATACAAACATCGATTGGTCGCTAGTCATGTGTCTTGAGCAAGTACTATCGAGATACCACATTCCCTCTTTGAATGAGAATTTGAGACATACCTGCAAGGAGAATCAAGTTTTGACTTTTGGTACCTAAATTTTTTTAGGTCCTTTTATGTTAGTTCCTTGAGAATGTGTTCCTTTAGGAACACAAACCTTCTTGACAGAATTATTTGAAATTTTTCTGTGTGGACAGTGTGTGACAATATGTCCATGCTCATAACAATGAAAGCAAGTAGCATTTGTATGATTAGATGATGCATTGACAAAAATATTGCTTAAGAATTTTTGCTTCTTCTTAGGTTTATACCAAATTTCAGCTTTATCAAAAATACATTTTTGCATCCCAAGAAATTTATCTAAATTGTTTTTTCCTTGAGTGAACTTGTAAACTGTTTTTGTGAGATACTCAACCTTTTCACTCGAGACTTTGTTTTCTTTCTTCAAAGCAGATACTTGTTTTGATAAAATAAAATTTTCACCTTTAAAGTCTCAATTTCAATTGAGGAGGAAAGAACTAGTTTTTTTTTTTAAAACAGAATTCTTTGCCCATATTTTTCTCAATTCATCATACAAATCTTCAAGTGCACATTGCAGTTCATCTAAGGAGAAAAGATTAGGAGTTACCTCATCATCTTCTCTAGCCATGAGATATAGGTTTGTTACTTCATTTTTTTATTTTCATCCTCAGAGCTGCTGTCATCACTCTCACCCCATGCAGCAATCATGGCTTTCTTAAAACTCCTTTTGAATTGTATTTTGAGCTGAGTACATTCAGTTTTGACGTGTTTAGGCTTTTTATACTCATAGCAAATGATTTCTTCTTTCTTGAAGTTGCTTTTGAATTTGCTTGAGTCGCCTTTGAATTTGGTTGGCTCGCCTCTGTGTCCTTCCTTCTTGAAGAACGTTCTTCCTCCTTGTTTCTTGTTTCTAAAAAACTTTTTGAATTTTCTTGTGTTGAGAGCCATATCTTTATTTTCATCACTTGAAGAATCTTTCTCATATTCTTCTTCATGAGTTGAGGATTTGAAGGAGATTCTTTTCTTTTTTTTGTTGTCTTCCTCATTGTCCATCTTGACGTTCATCTCATGGGTCATGAAAGAACCAAGGAGCTATTCTAGACTGATCCTATTCAGGTCTTTGGCTTCTTGAATGGCCGTGACCTTAGCTTTCTAATTCTTTGGCATACACCTCAGAATTTTTCTTACTATTTCTGCATTAGTGTAAATCTTGCTAAGAGATTTCAGTTTGTTTATGATATCAATGAAGCGAGTAAACATATCAAAAATTGTTTCATCATACTTCATTTTGAATAATTCATAATTATGTACAAGAAGACTAATTTTTTTACTCTTTTACTTGATTGGTACCCTCATGGGTAATTTCGAGTCTATCCTATATTTTTTTGACAGTGTCACATGTAGAGATCCTATTGAACTCATTTGGGTCAATGCGTAATATAGGAGATTCATAACTTTAGCATTTTTTTGTATCTCCCTAATATCAGTTTCAGTCCATTCAGCTTTTGGTTTAGGGACAGTAGCTTCTTCAATAGTTTTGGTGGGTCTTTCGGATCCATTTATGATAACCCACAAAAGGTCATAGTCTACGGCTTGAATGTAAATCCTCATTCTAACCTTCTAATAATTGTAATTTGTTCTATTGAACAAAGGGGGTCTATTGGTTGACTGACCTTCTGATTGGATAGGTCCGATATTAGTGGTTGTCATATAAACTCTTAGACTGTTATGTAAAAAATAAGAGCCCAAGTTCTGATATCAATTGTTAGTTCTAGGCAACCCAAGAGGGGGTGAATTGGATTTTTAAAAAATAAATAATAATTTAAAATTTTTTTTGAAAACCTTTTAATATTGCAAACAGATATAGCAAATTAATCAAAAATTAAAGCAATGCAAGTATTAAAAAGGTTAGGAATATAGAAATTGAACTGGACACCAAGGATTTATAGTGGTTCGGCTTCTTCCAAGCCTACGTCCACTCCTCAAGTTCTCCCTTGAGTATTTCCACTATAAAGAATACTTCACGGGCATATTCAAAGCCTTTACAATCTTCAAGACTTTACTTGAATAAGCTGAATGTTTATGGACACATTCACAAGCCTAAAACAGCTTAAAAAAGATCCTATAAAAATAAGCCTCTATTTTTTCTTCTAATCTCTCTTGAACTCTTCTTTGATGAGATGTACTCACTTACTCAAATGATAAAGGGTGACTCACCCTTGAATACAATAAATGAATAGCATTAATGAAGAACACTCACTCTCTTTGCAGAAATAATTTACAATAAATGAGAAAGTAAATAGAGGTGAGCAACAAGAGCTGGAGATTCAGCAATAAATGAGGGCTTGAGATTTCTGAGTTTAATTCAAGCAATGGAATAGTAAATGTAGGTCTCCAGTTGGAGTAAAAGCTGAGAAGCTACTCCTTATATAAGCTCTTGTGCATTCATGGCCGTTGGAAGTAGGTGGGAGCAATAAATGCCAAAAATCATGCCGTTGAGATCTGTCGCGAGTTTGAATTTCCATCGCAGGTGTCGACACAAAATGTTTAGGGCAGAATTCTTTAAGTGGTTGGGTCAACACAATTTCTGCACGCTACCTTACCAACATCATGGTGTTAACACATTTGGATCTAGTATCGGCTTATTTGAAATTTCAGCATCCGGAGGAGCCACTTTGTGTCGACTCAACTTGCCTTTGGTGTCGACACTAAAATCTGCAGTAAGCCTCGGGTCTTTTGTGTCGACACATTTGGACTTGGGGTTGACACCAAAATTCTTCAGGCAAGCTCAGGACTTTTGTGTCGACTCATCTTCAATTAGTCTCGACACCTCAAAATCTGCAGGTGGCATTGGTTGTTTTGTGTCGACACAATTTTTATTTGTGTCGACTCAAATTTTTAATACCCAAAGTGTGAAGCACTTTTGTGTCAACACAAATATAATTTGTGTCAACTCATTTTGAGTCCTGAGAGCTACGGCTCTTTTGTGTTGACACAAAACTTGTTTGTGTCGACACTAACTATAATACCTGAAAGATAATTTCATAAAACAGTTAGGATGTCAAAACATTTATTCAAAGGAATTGACACACTTTATGTGATTCAAGTATACTTTGTCTTAAAAGTGTTCGACTTATTTTTTAATTGGGTTCAACACAAAATATTCTCATTTAAGAATATGTGAGTATTTTAATTTTTTTGAAAGTTAAGTCATTTGTTTTGGCTAAGATGTCAAAATATTTGATGAAAATGTATTAGCACTTTCATTTTGAAAATATAAAATATTATTCATTTAAATTCATTTATTATCAGAAAATAAATTATGAAAATCATCAAAATCCAAATAAAAAATCATTGGACTAACATTAGGGTTTTTTGCTGAAAATCGAGAGTTGGGCTCGGCACCTAGGCTAGGTTATGATTTTTTCGCTGAAAACCGAGAGCTGGGCTCGACACCTAGGCTATGTTAGGGTTTTTCGCTGAAAATCGAGAGCTGGGCTCAGCACCTAGGCTAGGCTAGGATTTTTTTGCTAAAAATTGAGAGCTGGGCTTGGTGCACCTAGGCTATGGTAGGATTTTTCGCTGAAAATCGAGAGTTTGGCTTGGCACCTAGATTAGGCTAGGATTATTTCACTGAAAATCGAGAGCTGGGCTCAGCACACCTAGGCTAGGCTAGGGTTTTTGCTGAAAATCGAGAGCTGGGGTCGGCACTTAGGTTAGGTTAGGATTTTTTCGTTGAAAATCGAGAGTTGGGCTCGACGCACTTAGGCTAGGTTAGGGTTTTTCGCTGAAAACCGACAGCTAGACTCGGCACACCTAGGCTAGGCTAGGATTTTTCGCTGAGAAAGAGTCACTAAGATAAGGCTTGCCCAAGAATATGGAGACTCCTTTGCGAAAAAGAGGCTGGTCAAAATAGTACAGAGCAAAAGATGCTGATTCTTCAAAGCCAAACCTTTCTATAAGATTTGTCGCGAAATTTTTGAGGTGGCAAGGACAAAGATTGAGTTTGTGCTTTGAAAAGACAATGCCTGCTCTAGGATTTTAGTTTTTAAACATATTTCCATAATTAAAGTAGTTCATTTTGTAGTGTACGTCAAGTTATTTACTCTTGATCAAGGCATCAGTCCCAATAGTTAAGGGACCATTTAGCCTGCTCACCAACTCAGGTTCCAATCTCGGCTCTCCCATTTCCTGATAAAAAAAAGAATTATTTACTCTTGCCAAAAAAAAGAGATCAATATGATATTGGTAGTCATAACATTTGTTTAATTATTTTTTTCTCAAAATTATAATTATTATCTATTTAAATATTTTTATAAAGGTAATTTAATTAGTGAGCACCAAAAAATGAACAATTTAACTCATGAAAATATTAATCAAAGTGAATCTGCGGAAGGGCACAATCGGGCAATAATTTCCGTTGGGAGATCTTAATAAGGCACTACAACAGTAGAGTTAACAAGTAGGATTTTTATCCTTTACTTAGTTTTAAAATTATAAGTATTCAAAAATTAACATTTAACTTTTTTAACTACAATTCCAAAATATCCACTTGAACATGCATGCGTGTATCAACTGTTAGTAATATTTATGGAAAGGCATTTCAAGTGCTCAAGTTTTCATTTTTTCATTTTTTTCATTTTTTTCCTTCTCAAGATTATGTTTGGATTTTGAGATTCTCTGAGAAAATAAAAATAAAAGGACAATAAAATTAATAGTACACGTTAAATTATATGGGTAAGAAAATGTTTTTTGGGGGATAAATACTCATTTTCCTTTCAATTTTCCTAATCCAACAGAACAGAAAATTGTTTCATCTCTCGTTCATTTTTTCATTTTCATTTCTTTTGCTTTTCCATCAACGAAATCTAACATCCAAACATGGAAAGAATTTGGATTTTAGAACTCATTTAACATCCAAACGTGGAAAGAATTTGGATTTTAGAACTCATTTATTTAGACTTTAGTTAAGTGATTAATGTTTTAAGGTGTTGTTGGAGCTCACTTCATCAAATTGTCTTTGCAATAGAGGTGCAGTTTGTGATCTATATATATATCCATTATCTTTTGGGCATTATATTACAGAACTCAAATGCTATATCTTAACGGGTTTTTATCGAAGTTTGTTGGGCATTTTAGCTGATCAGGTTCACTGGGTGCGATTGGCCAAAAAAAGTGAGTTCATAATATATGTGATGAACGAGGATTCTTTGTTCTACAATTTTTGTGTAATACGCGATTCAATGATTATGCATTATACATTGTACTACGCGTACAATACATATTTGTGCAATATATAATCATTTAATCATATATTGCACAATATTTATAGGGTAGATGGTCTATTTTCGTACACGATAGTATGTGGATTATGGCTTGATGGGCACAAAGCGCATACACGTGTTGGCACTGGTGCACACATGGACATTAGTGGGAAAGACCATATGGCAAAAACACCACAAGCACACAGGCTTACAAAACTTTGTGTTTGTTGTGTTTTTGCTAAACAGTCTTTTCTAGTAGTGTTTACCTTATAGGATCTAGCGGCTTTAAAAACATACTGACACTGCATGCAAGGCGCGTCTATCACCCTCAATGGCTCTTGATTTAGAGGTATTCCTCTACAGTTAATTTTTTAGAGAGATTGAGGCTCTTTTGACAGAAAAGTCTAAGTGGAAAATTTTCTAAAAATCCTCTGAAAAGTCTAATATTATAACCATAGTTTAAAGGCAACAAACTATTATTGTATTGTTGTGTGACAATCTCGTTGATTTCAATATATATATATATATATATATATATATATATATATATAAACAAGAATAAACACAAAAAAAATACAATATATACGTAGTTCAGCAATGTATTTACATTCACAGTGGCACAAGACAATAAATCTAATATAAGCAATAAAAATTACAAGTTCTCAAGCCTTACTTCTCCCAAAGAATCTCTCCTTAGTATGTCTAAGGTTTTACTTAACCCCAGAGGAAAATAAGATCATCTATTTATGGTCATTCACAAATCAGAGATAAAAATGCAATAATCCAAGCTCAAAATGGGGCCATCTATGCGCCATAGTAGCTCTGTGCAGACAGAGATTGGCAGAATACTTCATGTCGCTAGCTAATCTCTACCATCTGGGTGCCTATAAGCTTATAAGCTTTGTTCGTCTGAATGAAATCCTCTAGAAGTCAAGTCTTTTGCCTCACAGTTCGGACCACACTTGGCTCCGTTCACACAGTAAGCCCAATGAAAAATTATGACAAACTCAACATGTATTATCTAGACCAACTTGATGTGACATTTTTATAGGTGTTAAAAATTCAACTTTTGAAACGAGTCATTGTTGGCTTTTTTTTTTTTTTTGTTCTCCCTCTTCTCTCATATTTTTTCCTATGTAAAAAAGTAAAAAAGTATTAAGTGATATTACTTCTTGTTAGTTCTAGGCAATCCAAGAAGATGGTAAATTGGGTCTTAAAAAAATATTAACAATTTCAAAAACTTTTTCAAAAACCTTAATATTGCAAACAAATATAGTAAGTATAAACAAAGAATAAAGCAATGCAAATATTAAAGAGGTTATGGATCAAGAAAATGAACCAAACACCCAGATTTATAGTAGTTCGACTTCTTCTAAGCCTACGTCTACTTCTCAAGACTCTCCTTGATAATTTCACTAATGTAGAATGCTTACGAGTGCATTCAAAATTTTTTACAACTTTAAGACAATATTACGAAAAACACACCCCTGTTTTTCTTCTAATCTCTTAAGTTATTTTTTGATGATATTTACCCACTCACTTAAAAGATAAAGGATGACCCACCATTTGATACAATAAATGAGATGATTTAATGAGTATCACTCACTCTCTTTACAGAAATAATTGGCAATTAATGAGAAGTAAAGATATGAGATACAAGAGCTGGAGTTATGAACAATAAATGAAAGCTTGAAGGGTTTTGACTTTGAATTAAGTAATATAACAGTGATTATAGGTCTCCAGATGTTTTAAATACTGAGGAGTAACTCCTTAAATAAGCTCTTGAGGTTTCATGACTGTTGAAGGTAGATAAGAGCATTTAATGCCAAAAATTCAATCGTTGAACTTTGCCACATATTTTGAATTTCGTCGTAGGTGTCGACACATTTGCTTTTGGGTCGACACAAAACGTCTAGGGCATGATTCTTCAAGTGATTGAGTCGACTCAGATCCTCTGTTGTGTCAACACGATTTCTGCATTCTTCTCACCAACACAACAATGTCGACACGAATGGTTTTGGTGTCGACTCACTTTGTTCTTCAGCTTTTCGGGAGGGCCTTTTTATGTCGACTCATTTTGCCTTTTGTGTCGACACTAAAAAGTGCAGGACCCCTTGATGATTTTGTGTCGACTTAATTTGACTTTGGTGTCGACTCAAAATTTCTTCAGGCGGGCTCGGTATATCTGTGTTGACTCTTCTTCAATTTGTATCGACTCACAAAATTTGCAAGCGACTACGGTACTTTTGTGTCGACTCATTTGTAATTTGTGTCGACTCAAAATTTCGGATAACTAAAGTGAAGAAACACTTTAGTGTCGACTCAAACTTAATTTGTGTCAACTCTTTTTGAGTACAGAGAGTCTCAGCTCTTTTGTGTCAACTCAAATTTTATTTGTGTCGACTCAAAGTTTTGATACCTAAGACATCTTTAACGAATATGTTAAGGTGTCAACTCATTTGTTCAAAAGTTTTGACACGCTTGATATCATCAAGTATTTTTTGCCTTAAAGTGTTGACTCAATTATCAATTATGGTCAATACAAAATATTCTCATTCAAGAGTAAGTGTCAATCCATTTGAGAGATGAATCATCTCATAAGGCTAAATGTGTCAACTCATTTGTCATTTTGCGTCAACACTACTTTTTTGAAAATATTAATATTATCCTTTTAAATCAATTTATTCTTAGAAAATAAATTATGAAAATCATCAAAATCTAAATAAAAAGTCATTGGGTTAAAATCTCATCTTTTTTTTATCATTACAACAATTTTAACATTTTCTAGAAAATATTTTAAAAAGATTTTCAATAAGAGTTCTCATCTTATCGTTATGCCTTAAATATGATATGCAATCAGAATAGCTGGACATATAACAACAGTGCAATATACATTTGTAAGATGGTTTGTAATTTTAATTCAGAAATATTCTGAAATTTATTAAAATTTGTGATTCAAATCAAATATGTACGAAGTGTTTTTTAAATTCTAAACATCAATCATAGAATATATATGAGAGAGCATACTATCAAAAGGGATTTACCATTCACAAGCATATATAGAAACAAGATATGAGAGAAACATTCGTCCACAAACATAAGGAAAGAATGTTCACAACAACAACCAAACATCACAAAAAAGTATGTTAAAGTTAAAACATCTCCTTTATATCAACCATAAAAACTTCTAAATGATAAAATGTTTACAAATGTTTTCACTTCTTCTCTTCTTCTTTTATTTACCTTTTCTTCTCCCCTTTTGAAATCATCAAATGGGTTGAAGACATTGATCATCCATAAACTTTTTGAATTTGTTCTTTTCTTCTTGCTTCTGGCGTCTCTCAGAAGCTTTTTCTTTGGAGGAGAATATACGTTCCTCTTTCTTTTTCGCAACAGACATGGCATCCAAAGTAGCTACTAAAGCAAAATCTATTACTTACCGAAGTCGAGCAGCCATTTCTTCTTTTGTTATCTTTGGCCTAAACTGCTTGTTCTATGCTTCTCAAATCCATTGAAGGTGTTCTTCCACATTTCTTGAGTTGGCTTGCACGGCGATCATAATGCCTTGGTCATATTTTTTGCGAACCTGTTGAAAGATTGCCTTATTGCAGCTGATTATGGAGACAATGCTGTCATCCATTGTCTTGTAAAGGGCTTTCCTAGCATCTGTTGCATTTTTAACATCACGCCGATGTAGACACCCCAATTTGATCCTGCCTAATCTTAAGAGAATTCGAAGATGAAAACGACTGGAATGGTGTCTCAATACGATCCTCGTGAAATGTTCTAAGCTCGGTATTCAAACCCAATCATCAAAACTTTCAAACCAATAAAATTTTGTTGAAACCACCGATAACTTGCTATGCAAGCTATTTCCAATGAGGCAACTGCTATGTTCATTGCGGCGACTGTCAATAAAACCTCTTGAAAATCCTAGCCAAAAGTAACGACCGCCACCTCCAACCTAGCGACCATCAACTCTCATTGTGGCGACCGCTAATAGAACCTTGTGGAATCTTTTTTAAACATGGCGACCGCCACCTCTATTTTGGCGACCGCAAACTCCAAATGGTTTGACATGTCCCAAAACGTGGCAGCATCTCATTGGTTGAAGAATTATATAAATATCGTACCCCAGCGTATGTTTTCAGGACAGAATTTTAGTGAGAGGTTTAGTGAGAGAAGTTTTGCCGAGTCGCCGAGCAATGCAAGCTCCGACGCCGAAACCCTGCCGAAGTACCAAGAGCCGAACCTCTAACGCCCTAACTTGGATCTTGAGGATTGGATCGTTGGCACCATTCCCTGGCTTGAGGATTCATTAACAATCCAGGTATCTTATTTGGACCCCCGATCTTTCTAGCTTTATTCCCTCTCTTTTGGAATAATCGGGTTAAATTCAATTTCAATTCGTGTATTTCTTCCATTTATATAGTTAACCTTATTTATTATATAGCTTGCTTCATGTAATTTAGTCACTTAAATTAAATTTCTTAACTTACGCATTCACATTTAACACATTGTCATTTTATTTGTATTCATTAATTAGCGCCAACATTCTTTTTTGACAATTACAACTTATTAATATTGTTAATTGTTATAATCATGGCATTTACATTATATGAATGTAATTGTCAATATTACATTCATATATTCTAATTAAATAGTTGTGCTTATTTCATTTATTTCTTTTTAATATTAATTTAATGTTCTTTTTATTTTTTATTTTTTATTTTTTTATTTTTTTAGCTTTAGTTTAATATTTTAGCATTTATTTTTTCTTTTTTTTCTTATAATATTAATTTAATATTCTTTTTCTTTTAATAGCTTCTTTTTTTTTGTTTGCTCTTTCTTTTAATAGTAGTGTAATTTTTTTTAGCATATATTTATTTTTTCTTTTATTTTTCTTGTAATGTAACTTTATTTGTCTTTTTAATTTAATGCTAATGTTTCATGTTTTTTTATTTTCTTTCTTGTTAGTTTTATTTTTTTTTAATGTTAGCTTAGTTTTTCTTTCGTAGCACTTATTGTATCTTTCTTTTTTTTTTTATTAAATCCAAAAATCATAAAAAAAAATTTTAAGCTAATTTTCATCTTTAAGTGTAATTTTTCTTCTCTTTTGTTTTCTTTTCCTTTTATTTTTATTTTTCTTTTGTTTTGTTTAAAAACATAAAATGTGGATAATTAGATTTTTTTTATTAATTTAATAACAATTTCTAGCTTTTTATTTTAGCTTAATATTCTTAGTTTAGGTGTATTAGCTTATTTTGCAAATAACTTTTTAATTTTTAGTTTTTTTTTCTTTCTCTTTTAGAACTCTTTAGCTTTGATTTAATTTTATAAACTATCATTTTGTTCTTATTTTCTTTTAGTTAAAATCTTTAAGTTTTCTTTTGTTATAAGACTCTTATTTTTTTTTTAGTAAACTTTCTTTTAATGTAGGTTTTTTTATATGTATTTCTTATTCCTTTTTTTAAAAAATGAATCATGTTAATGCTAGCCTTATTTGTTTTGATAATAAGCATGTTTTGAATATTTTTTTTAAAATTTTGTTTAGAATAGTTTAGCATATTTTGTAACAATCAATATTTAGATAATTTTAACAATTTCTAGAATATTTTTGCCATTTTATTTAAATCATGATAGCTTAGGTTATTTTGGTAAAAATGCATACGGCTGTGTTCCATATATTCTTTAGTTAGAAATTGCATGCTATAGGACTTAGAATTTTTTTTTTTTAATATTTGTTTTATTTGGCGTTCTATATGCATATGTTATGTATTTTCTATATTTGGTTTTGAATTGTTCTCTTTGCCTCTACTTTTTTTATTTGCATGCATTTGAAAAATCATATTAAAGAACCAATGATGATTAATAGATGCCAACTTTACGGTTGGGCGAACAAGGTGCAAACACTTTTTTCGATTCGTACCTTAGCCCCTGAACCCTTTTTATCTGGTTAAACATTTTAAAGATCAGTAGCCATTTTTATTTTTCTTAGTTTTTCTCAAAAACTAAGTGGCGACTCTATTTTTAACAAAAAGGAGTTTTTAAAATTTGACTTTCAAGGTGTTAAAATATTTTTTAAACATCTTTGAATTCTCTTATTTCTGACCATTTTTAAAACTCTAAAATCCTGGGCCACAGTATTTTCTAGCGACTTTGCTGATGACTGGTTTATAAAAAATAAATAAGAGGGCTAGATTTGAAAACATCATCGGTTCTTAAGAAAAATTTCTCATTTGCATTTTTGCATGCATGTGCATTGTTCTTCAAACCCCCCTGCTCGGTCGACCTGTTGCCATGAACGTTCATCTATTTCAGAAATTGTTGGGAAGACGGACAACTCTTACTGACTGTACGCTATCATAGGTGCAGTAAAAGAGTTTGGGCATACTATTTGACCATATCCTGCATAGGAGGTATATACCCGACTCTATTCAGAAGGTACCCTGTTTGATTGACCAAAATCGTCCCTTTTTACATTTAGTAGCTTAGCTCCCCATTAGGTGCTGCTAACCGTAGTAGGATTATATGTTTTCTTAATTGTATGTTTTGATTACGTGTTGTTAAGATTGTTTGGGCTTAGGCTAGTTCCTTCTCCGAGTTCAGCTCGGGTTTTCTGTTATCCTTTGCTTAGGTTAATTTTTTCTTCGGGTTCTTACCTGGGTTTTATTCTTCACCCTGTTTGGTTTTTACACCGTATTTTTCTTCTCGGAGTCATGCGCGTATTTTGTTTTGAAGCCTTTAGGATAGTTCCTCTCCCTTCTGAGTTCTTCCCAGGTTGTTGGTTTCTTCCCCGTTGTTGTATTAAACTCGCTTCCTTCGAACCTTTGTTATACCCGTGTGAGCTAATTTTTCTTTCCTACTGGAGTGCTTCCTGTTAGAATCCTAGTTTGAACCGATCTCTTGAGGGTTAGAACAATTTTCTTGAATGCTGTTCGTTTCTCTGTTTAGAGGAACCTTCCCTCTAAAGTTTAGTTAATCCTCTTTTTAGCCATCATTCTATTTTTCGGGTCGTCCTATTATTATGCTGCCAGTATGAGCCTGGCAGGAGCATTGTTTCAGCTTTCATGATTATCTACTTATGATTTGCTGGTTCAGGTATCTGGGATGTTTGTTATCAGTTGTCAGAGTTCTCATCCGAAGAGTGTTTTTGATATTGGTTATTCTGCTTTTGGAATTCAAGTCTTCCTGTGAGTTTACCATTGAGCCAGGAAGAGTACAATCAACACGTGTCTAGGGGAGATCAAGGTCAAGTAGACTTTGTAGAGTATCTAGACAGCCAATCGAGTCATCAAAAATGATAGAGAATGAAGTTAACTTAACAACTCTTATAAGAGCTATTAGTGAGATATAGAGAGCTGTAGAGCAACAGACCCAAGATCAAAACCATTGTCAGGTGCAGATTCGAACAATTCAGGCCCATTTACCAGGTGCCAACGGACAGCCAGAGGATACCAATGAGAACGACGAAGACTTCTGTGATGATAACCAAGGACATGAGGCACTACAGGTTGTTATGCCACCTCGGGTTCCCGACGCGGTGGTGGTAGAAGAAGAAAACACTACCCAGTCTAGGAAATCTGCGCTGGTAGAGAAGATCGATCGAATGGAGAAGGTGTTGAGAAAGGCCAACGGTGTAGAAGAATACGTGCTGAATGTGAGGGGCTTGTGCCTATTCCCAGATGCAAAATTGTTGAAAATTTTCAAAATGCCATAGATTGAGAAGTTTGACGGCACCAGAGATCCCCGTATTCATTTGAGAATGTACGTCAAAACTTTGTCCCCCATGGGAATTGATGATCAGCTCAAGGCCGAATTGTTCCACCGATCACTTTCTGGGGCAGCACAAAGGTGGTTCCTCTCTTTGGAGGTGACCAAAACTAGAACTTGGGAAGATATAGTTACGGCTTTTATTCGTCAATATAGCTACAATGTCTAACTAGATGTAATCACCCGAGGGCTAGAAACTACTCGCCAGGAGAATTGGGAATCGTGTGTTGATTTCCTGACCAAGTGGATGAGCAAAGCCGCCAAAATGACGAATCGGCCCACTAAGAAAGAATAAGTGAGGATTGTGGTTAAGAATCTGTAGCCTTCGCTGAAGCACTACCTTATCACACAGCCACTTTCTACCTTTGAACAACTATTTGATGCTGGGGTACAGATTGAAGACGCCATACAATCTGGGGATATTGAAAAAATAAAACCCAGCTAGAAGCTAAGAAGGACCCTCCCCGCAACCAACCAAAACCAATTTGCCGCCACCAACCTCGTATCTCGCCCGAACAAGGTGAATCTTCTGAACCCTTCATCCTCCGCTCAACAATCCAACAATACCCAACAGTTGAACAACTGCCAGCAACAGCAAAGGCCAAGGAGGGTTTTCACTCCCCTCAACATTTTATTATCCACAGCCCTAAATCAACTTGTCGAGAAAGGGCTTATCAAGCCATTGGATCCCATGCCCATACCTGATCCCCTACCATTACGGTTTAATGCTTCTCAGTACTGTGCCTTCAACCAAGGTCACGGGCATTTGACTAATAAGCATATGAGGCTGCGTCATGAGATCTAGAACCTCATCGATAACAAGGTGATCCCTCCACTGTCTGCTGCTGCAAAGCCGAATGTCACAACTAATCCCCTACCAAACCATGATAAGCAAGCTGGGGTAAATTACATGTCTTTGGGGCAATCAGAAGATCTGAGCTGATATATCTGTTCAACGCGTTTACCACGCCCTCATGTTTTAGCTATTGAGGATTAGACAACATGCTCATTTATTATGACTAGAAACGGCTGGGATATGATAGAGGAATGGAATGATAATACCTGAGGATGGTAACGAACGGTAATCCAAGCCTACCAACAAGAAGAGGAGGAACACAGTGAAGAAGATGATTACTCGCTAGATTACCCGGCACAACCTTATGGGTTTGGCCACGTGCTTAACGATATTACTCTTTCCCAACTTTTTGAGGATGCAATCCTATTGGCTGGTAAGGGTCGTGCTGAAATCAGATGGGGCTGAGTGGATCGATTTTTGGGTTGCTTGAGAACAACACATGGATTTCATCAGGGAAGACATCTGAAAAGAAATTGACTATACGTGGGCTATTGAGGATGATGAGGAAAGAAGAGGAAGAGCAGTGGTTGGCTAGTTGGATGATTTGTGGGCATTTGAAAGCCCTTTGTGTATAGATTAAGTGAGACAGACTGAAAGTATAATACCGAGATTGTGGGATCCCGAAGATGCTGTGGAACATCTAATCAGAAGTGGGCGACATTTCAAGCCGACGCAGTTAGAGAAAGGACAGTCAAGCGAGAAAGGAAAAGAGAAGGAGCAAGAAGAATAGGATGACACTGTGCTGAAGCAGCTTAAAAAGGCGCAGGCTAATGTCAGTATTTGGGATTTATTGATGGCCTCGCACAAACATAGACAAGTTATGCTGAAGTTCCTAAACAAAGCCAATGTTTCAATAAACGCCACCCTAGAGCAACTTGTTAGACTCATTTTGCCAGCTGTAGAACCAAAAGTCATCTCATTTTCTGATAAGAATCTGCCAGTAGAAGGAAAGAATCATAACAAAACCCTATTCATAACCGTTAAATGCTTTAAAAGGTGGGTCCCGGTGACTCTTATTAATAATGGGTCCGCATTAAATGTTTGTTCGCTTAGAATAGCAGTTTTCTTGGGACTAAATCCAGAACATTTCACGCCTAGCAATAAAGGGGTCCGAGCCTACGACAACACAAGGAGAGACGTGCTGGGTTTGGTATCATTCGCATTATCAATAGGGCATGCGGAGACATTAGTTGAGTTCCACGTACTGGACGTACCAGCCTCTTTCAATTTGTTGCTAGGCAGGCCATGGCTGCATGACTCGAACATCCAGGCAGTACCCTCGACTCTTCACCAAAAGTTAAAACTGATAAAGAATGGGGCAGTTCTGACTATCCATGGAGAAGACAACATCCAACCCCCGAGAGGAAAAGGCTCGACTCTCTTGAAAGTTCAGCATGGCGAAGGGGACGTGTCGCTAAGTGGCTTCCGATTTGACGAAGCACAGGCTGTACAAATGCTGTTGAATGAAGAAGAGATGTACATCAACCCTATAGCAATCACAATGATGAGACAAATGTCCTATTTCCTGGGCATGGGGCTAGGGTGTAAGCAACAAGGAATTCCCGAACCTATCCAAGTATTGCCACCTTCTCGCCATTTCGGTCTTGGATACAAATCAACGGAAGAAGATTTGGAAGGGCCTAAAAGGGGGATAAAAGGCCAAATATTCAAGAACATTCAATGGGTATTTTGTCAAAGAAGGAGAAGACTTCCCGTACCATGGCTTCCGAGAGTCATGGATTGATGAAGAAACCAACCAGAAGTTGCCAGGACTAGAGATCTTCTTTGGCCATCGACTATCTGATACAGAAGAATAGGAAATAGTAAAGGGAGAAGAGAAAGGAAAGAAGGTCCAAGAGGAAAATTGGGCAGACAAGCTTGATGAAATCGACATGGGAGTGTTGTTCAATATGGCACAGGTGCACATAACTGACCCAAACTATTTCATAATGGGCTTCAGCGCACCAATCGACTGCATCAAGCTTATTGTTGATGCAACTGCAAAGGAAGTAAATAATTGGACCTTAGAGTCTTGTAATGTGCAAGTTGTTTGTCCTGAGTCTGAGTCAAAGTTCGAGTCTGTGGTTAAGGGCACGTTTGTTTGTGCACCTCCCCTCGTTCATGCTTTTGAGTTTGTAGTCCAACTTTCTTCAACGAAATAAACAAAATTCCTGGTTACTCTGCTTTGTTTAATTTATTTCATACACTTTTCGACAATTTTGAGTTCGACGGGGATATTCCCAAAGAAATAAAACTTTTAATAAAAAAAGAAGAAGAAATGCACGCCCAACAAATAATTGAAGAAACTTTGTCAATAAATCTCGGTAATAAAACTAACCCACAAAATGTACAAATCGGTTCTTCTTTACCCATAGTCGAACGAGGATAATTAATAACTTTATTAAAAGAATTCAAAGATGTATTTGCATGGTCTTACGAGGATATGCCCGAAATTGATTCCGATATTGTCCAACACTATATTCCCTTATACCCTGATGCCAAACCGGTCAAACAAAAATTGAGATGAATCCGACCAGAATGGGCTCTGAATATCAAAGAAGAAGTTTCCAAACAGATCAACGCCGAATTCTTGATGGTAACCGAGTATCCAAAGTGGGTGGCTAATATTATCCCAGTGCTGAAGAAAGATGGACGTATCTGAGTCTGCGTGAATTTTTTAGATCTCAACAAGGCCAGTTCGAAAGACGATTTTCCTTTGCCGCACATCAATGTCTTGGTAGACAGCACAGCGGGGCATGACTTGTTATCATTCATGGATGGCTTCTCCAGGTATAATCGGATTCTGATGGACCCTAAGGACAAAGAGAAGGCGATGTTCACTACACCATGAGGCACTTATTGTTATCGTGTGATGTCGTTTGACCTGAAAAATGCAAGGGCAACTTATCAGAGGGCTGGCACTACTTTACTGCTTGACATGATACATAAGGAGGTCGAAGTGTACGCGGATGCAATGATAGTCAAGTCCAAGGATTGGGATAGCCACATCATAGCACTGTAAAAGTTCTTTAAAAGGATTCGAAAGTACAAGATGCGACTCAACCCACAGAAGTGTGCCTTCGGGATTACCTTCGGAAAGATGCTTGGATTCATAATCACTCAACGGGGTATCGAAGTGGACCCTTCAAAGATTAAAGCAATCTTGGAAATGCCTCCTCTGAAGATCGAGCGAGAAGTTAGGGGCTTCCTAGGTAAAATAAAGTTCATCAGTCGATTCATCACAAAATTGGCAACTACTTGTGAGCCGCTTTTTCGTCTGCTAAAGAAAGGAGTCGAGTTTGAATGGGATAAAAATTGCCAAGACACCTTTGATGTCGTACGATAATACCTACAAAATCCACCTGTTCTAGCTCCTCCCGAACCTGATAGGCCACTGATACTCTATTTATCAGTAACTAACTCAGCTATGGGATGTATGTTGGCGCAAAGAGGTAAAACTAGAATCGAAAAGGCTGTCTATTACTTAAGCAAAAAGATGACAGGGTCAAAAATACAGTACACACTATTGGAAAAGACATGATGGGTCTTGGTTTGGGTTTTTCGAAAATTAAGGCATTACATGCTGTCTTTTATGGTGAATATCATTTCTTGGATGGACCCGTTGAAGTACCTATTTGAAAAGTTGGCATTGATAGGAAGGCTAGCCCTTTTGTTATCAGAATTCGATTTCAAATATGTCACCCGAAAGTCAGTCAAGGGTAGAGCAGTGGCAGAATTTCTGGCCGACCAACCAGTTGAGGGAGGTGAAGACTTTGAGTTCCAGTTTCCTGATGAGTAGCTAATGAAAGTCGGGGATGACAAGTAGACTCTATATTTTGATGGTGCGTTCAATCAATACGGCTATGAAATAGGAGTCTTTCTTGTCACTCCTGATAAATCACACGTCGCTTTATCTTTGAAGCTCAATTTTAAAATTACCAACAATCAGGCTAAGTATGAAGCATGTTTAGCCAGATTGGAGGCAGCCTTAGAATTAGGAGCAAGGAAACTAGAAGTCAACAGAGATTCAGCACTGGTGGTTTCATAAGCAAGAGGAGAATGGAAGGTCAGGGATTTAACCCTGATTCTCTATCATCAAGAACAAGAGAGGCTGATATCATGCTTTGAATCAGTGATCATTACCCATATGCCAAGACTGCGGAACAAGTTTGCCGACGCACTGGCCACCCTAGCATCCATGATTGACATACCACCAAGAGTCCGAATGAGACCTTTGGTAATCGAACGGAAGAGAAACCCAGTATATGAGGTGACAGCTGCGATTGAGGAAAGCACTAACGAATTTCCATGGCATTTGGACATCCAGAACTTCGTGGAGAAAGGAGAATATCCCAAGTTTGCCAGCAAGAAGGACAAAAGGGCGATACGCAGACTATCTGCACAATTTATTATTTACCGAGAAGACTATACAAAAGAGAGCATTCTGGGGTCAATAAGCTATGTGTTAGCACTAAAGAATGCTAAGAACTGATGAAGGGAACACACAGAGGAGCCTGCGAGCCACACATGAGTGGAAACATGTTAGCCAAAAAAATTCTACGACAAGGATATTTTTGGATGACAATAGAGACAGACTGTATACAGTTTGTGCTGAGGTGTTATAAGTGTCAGATTCATGCAAACCTTATGCACGTTCTCCCATCTCAACTGTATAGCCTGACGTCACCACGGCCATTCTCTGTATGGGGCATCGATGTGATCGGCAAAGTAACACCGTAGGCATCAAATGGGCACGAGTTCATCTTAGTGACCATTGGCTACTTTACCAAGTGGGTGGAAGCAGCCTCCTACTCGGTATTAGAAGCTTTTCATGTGCTAAATTTATCAAACAAAATATCATTTGCCGGTACAGGGTCCCTTATGAGGTTATCTCGGATAATGGCTCACATTTTCAAGGAGAAGTCTTGGATCTTTTTGAAGAATACCGGATAGTGGCCCACAAGTCCTTACCACATCGGCCGCAGACCAACGGGGCGGTTGAGGCAGGAAAAAGAACATCAAGAAAATTCTGCAAAAGACGATCAACTCACATAAGGATTGGCTGGAACATCTACCATTTGCACCTTGGGGATATCGAACGTCGATTAGAACTTCAACAGGAGCAACACTAAACTCTTTAGTGTACCGGATGAAAGCTGTGCTTCCCATTGAGGTAGAAATCCCTTCGTTAAGAGTAATGGCCAAGGCCAGTATTTCAAAAGCAGAATGGCAAAGAAACCAAATGGAAGAGTTTCTCTCTTGCTCGATGAAAGAAGGTTACAGGCTCTGTTTCATGTACAAGGATACCAAGGAGAATAGCTCGAGCATTCAATAAGAAGGTCAAGACCAGGGATCTCAGAGAAGAGGACTTGGTTCTTAAAGAAATCAGGGTTCCTATCTTCGACCCAAGAGGCAAGTTCAAGTCGAACTGGTCCGGACCATTTTTAATCAAAACCATCATGACCGGTGGTGCAGTTATTATTATAGATTTGGATGGAAATGTGTTCTCCACTCCAATTAATCTCGATCAGCTCAAAAAGTACTATTCTTGAGGTAAAAATAAAAAGAATATAATAGCTCACCAAGTTAAAAATCAAAAGACAACTCAGGTAAAAGTTAGAGCAGCCCTAGGGGTGCACACGGTCCGGATTGAACCAGTTTTTCAAAAAACTAAGAGCTGGACCGTTCATAACAGTTCTAGATTTTTTGGAATCGTGTCCGAATCGTTCAAGTAACGGAACTGAACCAGAACCGATCCGTGACAACGAATCGGACACGGTTCGGTTAACGGTTCCAACCAAATTTCAATAAAATACATTCTCAACCAAAATATATTTCCAACCAAAATAAATACATTTTGATAATCTAAACCGTTTATTTTATTATTCTTAATTTTTATATTATTACTATAAAAAATTAAATTAATCAGATATTGTTAACTACCAGAACAAATCATAATTTTTATAATAAAATAAACATCGTAGTTTATTTTTATTAACACAAATGTGATTTGTTAAGTTAGTTAACGATATCCAATCAATTTAATTTTTTGCAGTAATAATATATAAATTAATAACAATAAAATAAACGGCTAAGATCATCAATATATATATATATATATATATATATATATATACATATATTAAAAATTTTTAATATTAAGTAAGACCGGTCCGGTTCGATTCGGAACCGTGAAATTAAACAAGAACCGAAAATCGGACCGTTCAGAACAGTTTTTAAAAATTTTAATCCGGAACCAAACCGTGACAAATAAAAATCGGACCGAACCGTATGGATCGAACCAGACCAAACCGTACGGATCGGACCGGATTATCGATTTTTCGATTTTTTATGCATTCCTAAGCAGCCTGCAAGGCCGAATACTCGAAAGAGCAACCTTGGCAAAAGTTAAGGCATCACAAAAGGAGAGTGTCAATACCCGAGTAAAAATCGAGCCCGAACTACGTTATGGCCTGATTTCATCTTTTTTGGATATATAAGCAGCATATTTTAAGAAGTCCGGCCACATTCTTTATTTTAACCATCTTTAAATCTAAATAAGATCTATGCAAATTTATTTTTGAATTTTGATAATAAAATTATTTAATTGCAAAAATCGAAAAACTTTGGATAATTTTGAACCATCTTTTCATTACTTTAGTTTCGAATTATAAAGTTTTAAAAATAAAAGGGAGGGGCACGCAAGTCCCAAACTCTACAAATTAAAAAAAAGAAGGAAAAGCTATGAACAAAGCGGGAGGCCTCAAATTCCCCTCCTTTTTGCCTCTTGTTTTCCTTCTTCTTTGTCTTTCTTCTCCCTATCCTGCATCAGCTATGTCTTGTACTCGGCAGAAAGATCGAGACACTACAACTCCTGCATCTCCATACGTGAACGAGATGGCCATGCATCTTGATACAATGCTAGAAATGGGGCCTGTAGTGCAGATAAAAATAAATGGCCTCGGATATTAGGAGGGATGATTTAACTATGACCGAACTGCATCATGATCCGACAGGGGTAATAGAAAGTAGTCTGACGTAGACTAACCAACAGAACACCAGAGTGACCCATGGTAGTAAGAGTCATGGCAGGAATCCGCCACTAAGGGCACTGCCAAGTAATATCTTGGCCAATCAGAGATGAGAGGTACTATTGCTAGGCTGTCTCAATGTTACATATCTGATAGAAGGGCCAGTAAAGGGAAGCTGCAGCACTGTGTTTATCAGTAGGTGATTTTCGCACAAGATTTACCTTCTCCATCAGCCAGATATGTAACAAAAGTTAGATCAGTAAGGGAAAAGCCTTGCAGTACGACGAAGGTCTGATGAAAAGAAATGTTTGAGATTACCTGAAGAAGCAAGGGACTGCCTGCAAAAGTACTAGTCTCATCACAGAGAATAGCATCTAGACCCAGCAGTGTCTCAGCTAAGACAAGTGGCATGAAGTCCTTCTCCATCCACATCTGACTTGCGATGTCAACCAGTGCACAGCTAACCCGCCCGTCAGAAGGAATGAGGAGATACTGGGAAAGAAGACAAAAGCAAAAGGCATAACGACGATGTAGCTGAAAGTGAAGGTCGTTAAGGTCGGCAGTAGGACGGAACCTCTCAATGAGCCATGGAATATCAATGCAGTCACCCGATGTTAGAAGGGAAGCTTCTATCCTAGACAGACCATAGAGTTGCATCACTTGCTGCCGAGCCGAAAGGAAGAAAGCAGGAACAACAACAGAACTTCGTGGGGTCAAGTCCAAAATACCAGCAAACTCCTCCACAGTTGGGAATAGTTCTTCGAGGCTAAACCAAAAGACATAGGACTGCGAATCCCGTAGTTGACCAGCAGCCTCCAATAAAGGTCCGTCAGCCTTTACGGCCATGAGAAGAAATAAGGAGTTGATACCGAAATGAGCAAAGTTCAAACGCTCGATATGGGAGAATGCCTCAATTCATGAAAAAATGGGAGTAGCCATCTGAGTGAGAATAACAGAAAATGGGGCCTCTAGGGCTATATTTATAAGGCATGGAAAGGCTAGAGATTGAAAAAGCAATAGAAAGTACAATCAATGTGGCAACTGCCTCCTTAGAGTGGTAAACTACCACATTTGAAGGTACCCTACAGTGACATCATCCCTTAGACCAAGCGACCGCTAGGGTAAAAATGGCAACCGCCAGTTTGGATGTGGCGACCGCCATGTTGTATATGGCGACCGCCATGTTAAAAGGTGGCAAGCATGTATCAGTTTGTAGATTCTGTAATTTTTGTGGCTTGTGTAAATTTAGACATTTGTATTATGCAAATTGAGAAGCAAGTAAAAAATAAACCAAATAGGACAGATGAATATAAAGCAATAAATGGCACAAAGGCTAAAAAATGCATCAAAAAGTGAAAGAATGTATAAGAATACAAATTGGGGCACACATGCCCATGGATCAAGTAAATGTATAAAAAAGGGACACGTAGGCCCATCAAAATAAAATGTATCAGAAATAAAACTAGGGGGGAGCTCTCTCTCTCACTCTCGTCTCGGGTGGACCCGGTGGAAAGAAGGACCAGCCTCCTCCGAGCTGTCATTTTCAAAAAGTCTGTCAAAGTCATCACTGTCATCGCTGTCCAAAGAGGAGGATACGACTATGGATCGACTCTGAGCAGATGAAATAGATCCTCGAGAAGGACGCGCTCGGGAGAAGGCACGGGGTCCACGACCTCGAGTAGGAGCTGGGGCAGGAGCAGGACGCTGGCCAAGAGCCGGTGGGGGTACTACGTCGGTGGAAGCTACTGGTGCCTGAAAAAAAGAAGAAGCAAAAGTAAAGATAAAGTACATAACAGAATGACAAGTCACAAAAAAAGATACTCACTGGCAGAGGAACAAATGGAACGCCAGCTGCACGCAAAGTCGCATCCTGCTGGAGAATCAGAGTCCACATGCCGCTCACCACCAGCATGAGACGATCCAACCAAGCCTGATCCACTTGTCAAGAAAATAGTAATAAAAAAAATAAGCAGTCTACATAAGAGGAAAGACAAAAGGAAAATAGTGAGAAGAAAGTCGAACCTAAGCATACGCTGGCCAAAACTTTGGGACTGAAGGAACCGGGATAGGAATATAGAAAGGATACCCAGCAATGAAGGACGATACCGTCCAAGGTATCTCGACGGCCCCAGCTTCAGCTGCTCCAGCAGCTCCAGCTCCAACGTCAGCAGTCACAGCAGCACCGGCATCAACATCCTCTGACGCCCGTCCTCTCCTCCTGCCACCAAGGGCAGTCGGTCCGGGTCCTAGCGGACCCAGTAAATATGCCCAGGCCCAGGCAGTGTAGTCCCCCCCAGCACCAGCAGCTCTGTAGTGTGGGTCCCCACCATCCTAGCGGCAAGTTGACCCGGCCCAAGAGATCGGTCCGGCGCATACGGACTGGAGGGACTACTAGTATCCTGAAGTGATCAAGACAGAGTGACTGGTGGACCACTCACTCGCTAAGATAGTACTCCCTACCAAATGGACCCTTCAGTAGGATCCGCCTCGAGGTGAGGTATCGGCTGCGTATTAGATCTGCACCAGCTCGATCCTCTACCTCTCTCCAGACATCCCAATGAACCTAGAGCAATTCAAAGTACCGTACAAAGAATTAAACAATGAGCAGTGGATACAGTACAGTATGGCAACCAGTGTACATTGATCAGTGTGCAGAAAAAAGAACAGTACAGTAAAGTGCATTATAGTGAACAGTATAATGCAGAGTACAGTAAGCAAAAAATAATGATACCTGGTCGAGAGTCAGCCGGTCCAGCGAAACCCGAAATCGATCTATGTCCTTCCCCCCAGCCTTCTTCCCCTTCAGCCCTTGGGACCACTGGGCTGCTCAGGGAATGACTAGAGGGGCCGCTGAGGAGTTTGCTGGGACATGAAGCCCGAGGAACTCATAAGTCCACAGCTGCAAAGAAGATGTGAGCAAGTAGATAATGGATAATAAAGGACATACATGAATGAAAAAAGGCAAAAACTAAATCATACCTCCTATACCCTCCAGTATCTCCCGATGCTGAGCTCATAGGGAAAACAAGTGAGAGTCCTCATAAAGCTGTAGAGGGTGGCGAGAGCAGCTCGTCCCCAGTCGAATGAAATGACCCGGTCCAGACGAGCCAGGGCACGCAAGTAATGTAAATGAACAGTGTTCTCCTTGTTCGAGAACAAGGTGGTACCGAATATATACATCAGAAAACCCCGAGTGACCCACTCAAAGCGACGAGGCTCAGTGTAGTGGAAGTAACGAAAATGACCAAAAAAATAGGTGTATCTGACGCGATCTCTGCCCATCTGAGTAGGAACAGTTCTAAGAAAATAAATTAGTGCATCAGTGGATAGGGTAACAGTCGGATCGAATGGAATAGGGGCACCGCCGACCCAGATGCCAGTGATAAGAGACAAGTACAGAGGCGTCAGGGTAGCCTTGAATGTGGTGAAATGAAAGGTGTTGGTGGTATCCCACCACTGCTCGGCCAGGTCTGTCAGCCATACTCGGTCGTTGCTCGTCCTACCCAGGAGAGGTATGAATCGAGCAAAATCAGAGGTATCAATGATAGCCCGACTAGGAGCAGGGAGGGTATCATACCACTCCAACACCTCTTCAGAGGTAGAACCTCCGAAGCCTCTGACATAGTAACCAACCTAAAAAAAGGAGACAAACAGAGGATACATAACGAGCAGATGAAGCACATGAAATATGCAGTAGATAACCAAAAGTAATAAAGACCCTAGGTTCAAGTGTGCGATAAACCTTCAAATCTTTCAAGCCCTAAACAAGCTAGGCACCCTAAGCCCAGGCAAGCCAGGCAAATCTTTCAAGCCCTTGACAAATTAAACACCCTAATCCCTGGCAAGCCACGCAAATCTTTCAAGCCCTAAACAAACTAGGCACCCTAAGCTTTGGCAAGCCAGGCAAATCTTTCAAGCCCTAAAGAAACTAGGCGCCTTAAGCCCTGGCAAGTTAGGCAAACCTTTCAAGCCCTAGAAAAACTAGGCAGGCACCCTAAGCCTTGGTAAGCCAGGTAAATCTTTCAAGTCCTAGACAAACTAGGCACCCTAAGCCCTGGCAAGCCAGACAAACCTTTCAAATCCTAGACAAACTAGACACCCTAAGCCCTGGCGCGCCAGGTAAATCTCTATCATTTTGTGTTAATCATTCTTCGCAAAAATCATCGAAAAACAAAATAATAATAATAATAAAAATTTTAAAAAAAAATAATAAAACAAATCTCTTTTTCCTATGATATTTGTGATTTGCCTTTTTTGCCCTAATTTTTTTTAAAAGAATTTAAAAAATTTCTAAAAATTTGCCTTAATTCTCTTAGATTTTTAAAAAATTTCCATTAATTTTTGAAGAATTTTTAAAAATTTACCATAATTTTGTAACATTTTCCATTATTTTTCTAGGAGTTTTTGCCCCATTTTCTAATATTTTTCTTTAATTTTCTAAGAATTTTTGAAATTTTTTCAAATTTTTTCTTAATTCTTTAAGATTCTAAACGTTCTTTCTAATTTTTTAGATTTTTGAAAAAAAAAATTTATTTTCCTAAGATCTTTGAAAAAAATTTCTTAGATTTTCCAGAACTTTTTGAAAAAAAATTTCTTGATTTTTCTTTCTCTTAATTCTCTAAGAATTTTAAAAAAAATACCCCTTAAGTTTTTTATGATTTTTTTCAAAAATTTGCCTTAAATTTTAGGATTTTCAACAAAATTTTCTCTAAATTTTTATAATTTTTTAAAATTTTCTCCCATTAGATTTTTGTGTCTAGCCCCAAAAACAAAAACAATAACAAAAATTCTCCTCTTTTTGATTTTTTATGTTCAGTCCTAAAAATAAAATAAACAAAAAATCACCCCTTAGTTTTTATTTTTTTCTCAAAAATAAAAAAAAATTCAAAGATTTTACTTTTTAATTTTTGCTAAAATAATTGCATTTTTTATTGGTTGATTAAACCCTAGTGTCCCTACTGTATTAAACTCTATTTGCGCAGGTCCCTAAACTAATATTGTTGCGATTACATGTTCAGATATCATCATCACGTCATTATCACAACATATCATCATACATCATAGGGGAATCCTAGGTATACGTTTATGTTTGAGATATATCATATAAACATACTTTGATATTGAAATAGTAAGGATAAAGAACATATCGAAGGTCGCTGGAGAGCCAAATGCTGATTCGGCTCCCGGAGAAGAACATCAGTAGCAACAAAGTCGGTAGGCGGCTCGTAGCGTCTTATCCCATCCGGAGTCAAACGACGTGGAGCTAGGGCGTAGCTGTGTGGGTCGAAGGGTGCTGGGTGGCCCTCCCCCGCATCTGCGGCCTCATCAGCGGCATCTACAGCTACCTGCGTCTCGACAGCTGTCCTTGCCTCCTCCTCAACGACACGGAGGGAAGCACGCTCCGCCTCGAGCATGAGGGTGTCCATCGCAGCAAAGGTTGCATGGAGGTGACCCTGCCGGCAGGAAGACTAGTGGTCGTACCTCCCAGAGTCCCCATGGAAGAACTCTCAGTAGCAGAGGAGCCTTGTCGTGCCCCCAAGTCATCATCCTGGCCCGAACCCGCTAGGAAAAAAAATGGGATCACAAACAGTAGTGTAAACATCGTGTGAACGCTAAAAGGCAAGAGGAAGCCAAGGGAGGTTTGGGAGAGTTTTGAGAGCGCAAGGAGCTAGAGAGAGAAGATATGAGAGAATAAGCCTGATTCGCGCGCCTTAGGAGACCTTATGCGCGTTTGGAAGGTCGCCACCTTCCATTGTAGCGACCGCCAGGTTTTTCAATAGTCGCATGGCGACCGCCATGTTGTAGGGGTTTATACCTGGCGACCGCCATTTCAGAGGGATTTGGGCTTGACGACCGTGAGGTTCTCAACAATCACACCACCTATCAACAGTCATATCATTGGTTTTAGGATTTTTGGAGCTGTTTTAGGTTTTATTATTATTATTATTATTATTGATCATTTTATTTTATATGTTTATTTTTGTTGTTATTGTTTGTGTTATTTAGTATATTATTTTATGTGCACTTATAAAAAAATTTCCTAGCAAAAATGGTTTCAAAAGCTAAAAAAATATAGTAAATGAAATAAAATAAAATAATTTTTCTTATTTTGTGTGTGAGTTTTTCTAAAAAAAATAATAATAATAATATTTTCAAGAAAATCTTGTGTGATTAGAAATAATTTTATTTAACTTACGTATTTTTATTCGAAGAATAATTTTGTGTGGTAATTTGTTTCAACTCTTATCTTTTTGATAAATCTAATTTTAAATCGTAACTGGTCTTTTAATTATTTTTATCCCGCTTCCAATAAATTTAGTTAAAAGTCGTAACTTATCTTTTAATTATTTTTATCTCGCTTCTGATAAATCTAATTTTAAGTCGTAACTTGTTTTTTAATTTTAAGCCGTAACTTGGCTTCTAATTATTTTTATCTCACTTCCGATAAATTCAGTTAAAAGTCGAAACTTATCTTTTAATTATTTTTATCTCACTTTCGATAAATCTAATTCTAAGTCGTAACTTGACTTTTAATTATTTTTATCTCGCTTCCGTTAAATTTATTTAAAAGTCATAACTTGGCTTTTAATTATTTTTATCTCCCTTTCGATAAATCTAATTTTAAGTCGTAACATGGCTTTTAACTATTTTTATCCTATTTTCATCCTAAAATTGTGAGGTCTTGACTCGACCGATCAATTGCCTTCCCAGTTAAGATAATTTCTTAAATCTTAACTCGATCCTTTTATCCTCGGCCAAGTCCTTTGATCTTGACTCGATCTATGACTTGTTTATTTGTGCTCTTTTTAGATATTGACTCGATCTTTAGGATCTGTCTACATCATACCAATACCTGCATCATATTTCTTATCTTACATCATAGTATTGTGCTCTCAGAACTACGTTTTAGTCTGCTCCCTAGTAAAGGGGTACGTAGGTAGCTCGATAAAAACTCGGGTACGACCAACATCATATACATGCTTGTGTGTTTGTGGCCTAAAATTAACGGCTCAGTCAAATGGCTGATGTCTCTAGATCTTTGATATAACTTTCATCACACGTTGTTATGCAAGTTATATTAAAGAGGGGCAACTGTAAATATTCAAATTTGACCCCACCTAATCTTAGAAAAATCTGATGATGAAAATTACTGGAATGGTGTCTCAGTACGATCCTTGAAAAGTGATCCAAGCTCGGTATTCGAACACAATCATCAAAACCTTTAAACCAATGAAATTTTGTTGAAACCACCGATAACTTGCTATGCAAGCTATTCCTAATGAGGCAACCGCTATGTTCATTGCCGCGACCGTCAATAGAACCTCTTGAAAATCCTATCCAAAAATAGCGACCGCCACCTCCAACCTGGCGACCGCCAACTCCCATTGTGGCGACCGCCAATAGAACCTTGTTGAACTTTTTTTAGACATGGCGACTGCCACCTCTAACCTAGCGACCTCCAACTCCAAATGGCCTGACATGTCCCAAAACGTGACAGCATCTCATTAGTTAAAGAATTCTATAAATACCGTACCCGAGCGTACATTTTCAGGACAGAGTTTTAGTGGGAGGTTTAGTGAGAGAAGCTCTGCCGAATCGCCGAGCAATGCAAGCTCCGACGCCGAAACCTTGCCGAAGTACTGAGAGCCAAACCTCTGATGCCCTAACTTGGATCTTGAGGAATAGATCGTTGTCACCATTCCCCGACTTGAGGATTCCTTAGCAATCTAGGTTTCGTGTTTGGACCCCGATCTTTCTAGTTCCATTCCCTATTTTTTGGAGTAATTGGGTTAAATTCAATTTCAATTTGTGTATTTATTCCATTTATATAGTTAACCTTATTTATTATATAACTTGCTTCATGTAATTTAGTCTCTTAAAATAAATTTCTTAGTTTACACATTCACACTTAGCACATTGTCATTTTATTTGTATTCATTAATTAGTGCCAACATTTTTTTTTAGCAATTACAATTTATTAATATTGTTAATTATTATAATCAAGATACTTACATTATGTGAATGTAATTGTCAATATTACATTCATATCTTCTAATTAAATAGCTGTGCTTATTTTTTATATATTTTTTAATATTAATTTAATGTCTTTTTTATTTTTTATTTTTTTAGCTTTAGTTTAATGTTCTAGTATTTATCTTTCTTTTCTTTTCTTATAATATTAATTTAATATTCTTTTTCTTTTAAGCATTAGTTTAATGTTCTTTTAATAACTCCATTTTATTTTTTTCTTTGCTCTTTCTTTTAATAGTAGTGTAAAATTTTTTTCTAGCATTTATTTATTTTTATTTTTTTTTCTTGTAATGTAGCTTTATTTTTTTTAATATTCTATTTCATTTCTTTTTCATTTAATGCAAATGTTCCATATTTCTTTATTTTCTTTATTGTTAGTTTTATTTTTCTTATAGAGTTTCATTTTCTTTTCCTTATAATATTAATTTTGTTTTTCTTTCATAGCACTTATTGCAATTTTCTTTTCTTTTGTTAAACCCAAAAATCATAAAAAGTTTTTTAAACTAATTTTCATCTTTAAGTGTAATTTTTTTTCTCTTTTGTTTTTTATTTTTTTATTTTTATTTTTCTTTTGTCTTGTTTAAAAACATAAAATGTGGATAGTTAGATTTTCTTTTTATTAGTTTAAAAATATTTTTTAGCCTTTTATTTTAGCTGAATGTCCTTAGTTTAGGTGTATTAGCCTATTTTGCAAATAATTTCTTAATTTTTAGTTTCTTTTCTTTCTCTTTTAGAACTCTTTATCTTTGACTTAATTTTATAAACCATCCTTTTGCTCTTATTTTCTTTTAGTTAAAATCTTTAAGTTTTTTTTGTTATAAGACTCTTATTTTTTGTTAGTAAGTTTTCTTTTAATGTAAATTTTTTTATATGTATTTCTTATTCATTTTATTAAAAAAGTCATTACGTTAATGTTAGTCTTGTTTGTTTTGATAATAAGCATGTTTTGGTTATTTTTTTTAAAATTTTATTTAGAATAATTTAGCTTATTTTGTAACAATCAGTGTTTAGGTAGCATATTTCTGCCATTTTATTTAAATCGTGATACTTTAGGTTATTTTGGTAAAATTACATGCGGGTGTATTCCATGTATCTATTAGTTAGAAAATGCATGCCATAGAACTTAAGATTTTTCTTTTAATACTTATTTTATTTGGCATTCTATATGCATATGTTATGCATTTTTTATATTTGATTTTGAATGTTCTCTCTTTATCTCTACTTTTTTTATTTGCATGCATTTAAGAAATCATATTAACGAACCAATGATGATTAGTAGAGGTCAATCTTATAGTTGGGCGAACGGGATGCCTAACATCTTTCTCGATTCGTACCTTAGCCCCGAAACCCTTTTTCTCTGGTTAAACGTTCTAAAAATCCGTAGCCATTTTTTTATTTTCAACAAAAATGGATTTTTAAAATTTAGCTTTCAAGGTGTTAAAATATTTTTTAAATATCTTTGAATTCTCTTATTTTTGATCATTTTCAAAATTTCAAAATCCCGGCACCACAGCCGAAGGGCTCGGTTGGTCTTGTTCAAATGTTTGACTTTGTCAAATAAAGAGAATATAATGTTATTGAGGTCAAACATGTCTTGGTCAATTTTAGTTTGAAAAGAGGTCAGAGAAGAGGATAAACCTTTAACCAAAGACATAACTTCAGAAAGATCAACTAAAGAAGCAGTAGAAGAGGCAGGAGGAGCAGCAGATGGAACATCAACACGTGTAGGAGGAGGAGAAGCATGAGTGGAAGCATACGAACGTCCTAGTGTTTCAGTCCTAGTGAATGGTGGAGCAGAAGAATCAAAATCTACTCTAATAAGAGAGAAGTCTCGTGAGGCAAGGAGATTCCTAGGAATGGATAGAGTACCACGGCGGGTTGTCCAAATTCCATCAATTTTGAAAATCTGCATATGTTTCAAAGTAGAAGCCCCATATAGGTCATGCTTTGAGAAAGAAACCATTTTCTCAACAGAAAGGTCAATGCCAAAATGGTAAAAAACTTTAGTCAAGAACATGGCATGGGGGAGGGATGAGTAGGATTTGTCATGTGATTGGAACATGTCTAAAATAAAGAGAAACCCTAGATCTAGGTTCTTCTACTCAAGAATACACTACATTATGAAAATGTGCATGTATGAGACATTCTCAAACTTTTCCATTTGTGGAAAAAAGATATGGTTGACCATGTGATGAAGGATTCTCATTTTTGGTTTGAGTGAGTTGGCCTCTAGGGGTTTGGACGGATCAACTTCATCGACCTCAAATATTTGTCGTACTGCATCATGAAAAGAAAATCTATCTATTTCAATAGATCTCTTATTTGCTTTGGAGGACACAAATATATCACCCTCAGGCACACAGAATTTCATTAAGAACAGTGGAGGTCAAGTGAATTTCAGTTCCATTCACCCAAGAGGTGGTGGTGGTGCTAGGGATAGAGGCAAAGTGAAAATGTGCATAGAAAAGCTTTACGAGCGTAGAATAGTGAGGGTCACGGTGTTGGAGTAGTCTTTCCCACCCAATATTAGAGAATAAATCTCTAAAACGCATTTCTATGGAATTGAAATAAGAGAAATCAATAGAATGGCCTGGGATTACATTACGATTTATGAGCGAGGAGAAATATAGTTGCTAGAACTTGTTTGACTTGAAGCTTAGGGCCTTCGACATCTCTATTGCCGCGGTTCCTGTCGCCGTCGCCATTTTTTTCTTCTTTTGTACCCTAGGGTTCGACGTGCCTTCATTCATGGTGCGTTTGCTGCCTTTTTCATCGTCTATGCGGTCATCTTGGATCAAGAAGATTGATCGAATAGAGGAAAGAAGATGATAGGTCGACTGATTTTTCAAAAGAGGAAAAAATGGCATGAGATGAACAGTTAAGGAGAGAGAGAAAGAAAACTACACGAATGGAGAGGACCGGTGCCTCTTAAAAAGGCAAAAATATTTGTATCGTTACAAACAAATTTTGAGTCGACACATTTCTTCGCGAGTGTGGGTGTTCGAATAAGAAATTGTGTCAACACTTTTTTAGAAATGGTCGACACTTTCGGCCATTTGAGTTCATACGTTTAAGCATTAGGTCAACTCAAATTTTTCGAGAGCATGATATGAAAATTGAGTCGATACTATATAGAAATGGGTCGACACTTTTTTCCGCAGTGTCTCTTCCATATAGTTTTGAGTCAACTCAAGCACACATGTGTCGACACTTTTTCAAGTAGAATCGACACTTTTCACATATTACTTTAGAATATAAAAAGTATTGAAATGCATTGAAAAGATATGGTTAGTATGACATTTTAATCATCAATTAGGAGTACATGATATACCAAATTCTCTTCTTATATAGCATATTTTTTCTTCATTTAAAGGCTTGATGAATATGTCTGCAAGTTGGTAATTTGTACCTATGAATTCATGTTCAATGTTACCTTTTTGCACATGATCTCTTATAAAGTAATGTCTAATCTCAATGTGTTTTGTTCTGAAGTGTTGTGTTGGGTTCTTGGATATATTAATTGCACTAGTGTTATCACATTTTATAAGGATATGATCTAAGAAAAAACTACAGTCCTCTAGTTGTTGTTTTCATCGAAAGAACTTGTGCACAACAGCTATCAGCTGCTACGTACTCAATCTCGGCTGTAGGCAATGCTACTGAGTTTTGTTTCTGGTTAAATCATGAGATTAGTGAGTGTCCTAAGAATTGACATGTTCTACTTGTACTTTTTCTATCCACTTTACGTCCGATAAAATGAACATCTGAATAGCCAAATAACTCAAAGGCCAATCCTCTATGATAGAATAATTCTAGATTTTGTGTACCTAAGAGATATCTAAAGATGCGCTTAACGGCGGTCACTCGTAATTCTTTAGGGTTAGATTGAAATCTTGCACGCATGCAAACACTAAACATAATATCAGGACGACTGGCAGTTAAGTATAGTAGAGATCCGATCATACCTCTATAGTATTTTTCATCTACTGCTTTACCGTTTTTGTCTTTGCCATGCTTTGTTGTTGGACACATCGGGGTTTCCATGGGTTTTTCTTTTAGCATGTCAGACATCTTCAATAGGTTCCTTGTGTACTTAGCTTGATTGATGTAGGTTTCTTCTTGTGTTTGCTTGATTTGAAGTTCAAGAAAGTAGTTGAGTTCTTCCATCAATAGGTTCCTCGTTAGTCGCACCAAAAATAATATCATCTACACAAATTTGGTCAACTAGCACATCATTTTCTTAAGACTTGATGAAAAGAGTTATATCAAATTTTTCTCTAAAAAATTCATTTTTAATTAATAATTTCATGAGCCTTTCATACCATAATTTAGATGCTTGCTTTAAACCATAAAGAGCATTGGTAAGTTTGTAAACATGGTTTGAAAAAACTGAATTTTCAAAGCGAGGAGGTTGTTTCACAAAAATATTCTTCGAGATAAAACCATTTAAAAAGATACTTTTGACATCCATTTGATAGAGTTTAAAATTTTTAAAGCATGTAAAAGTAAGCAACATTTTAATGGCTTCAAGCTTAGCAACATGAGCAAAAATCTCATCAAAATTGATACTTTCTTCTTGATTGTAACCTTGGGCTACCAATCGAGTTTTGTTCCTAAGAATTATTTCATTCTCATCCATTTTGTTTCTAAAAATTTATTTTGTACCAGTGATGAAGTGTTCCTTAGGTCTTGGGATTAAAGTCCAAATCTTATTTCTTTTAAATTGATTTAACTCTTTTTGCATAGTCAATATCCAAAACTCATCGTTTTCTGCTTCCTCAAAATGTTTTGATGCAGTCTGAAAAAAAATGCTAGGTTACCACAAATATTATGTAGAAATATCGAGTTTTGATACCTTGAGATAGATCACTAATGATAAGATCCTTTGGGTGACCATGAGCATATCTCCATTCTTTAGGCAAATCTGGACTTTTAGGATTTGAAGGTCCAGCAGCCTGTCGAACTTCATTTTGTTGAAGATTTGAAGTTTCCTCTTCATTTGGCTCATCTATGTCTTTAATGAAGATATCTTCTATGCCTTTTTCTATGTCAATCAAATATCTTCACAAAAACTCTTTGAAGAATCAAGGTTAGCTTCATCAAATACCACATGTACAGATTCTTCAACAATTAGGGTCCTTTTGTTAAAAATTCTATAAACTTTACTAGATAAAAACATATCCTAGGAAAATATCTGTATCAAATTTTGCGTCGAGCTTGCTCAAAAGCTCTTTATTGTTGTTCGAAAAAAAATAATTGCATCTAAAGGCGCAAAAATAACTAATGTTAGGTTTTCTTTCATTTCATAGGTCATATAGAATTTTTTTGAGAGAAACTCGTATCATGACTCTGTTCACAATAAAACAAACTGTGTTGACAGCCTCAGTCCAAAAGTATCGTGGTAGATTATTTTTCACAGAGTATAGTTCTAGTCATATCTTCCATAGTCTTATTCTTTCTCTCAACAATTCTATTTTCTTGAAAAGTTTTAGAAGTAGAAAAGTTATAATTAATACCATTTTTATCAAAAAAAATTTAAAATTTTTTTTTTCAAATTCTCTACCATGATCACTTTGGATACTTGTGATTTGAAAAAAAATTTCGTTTTGAACTCTTTGAGACAGTTTTACAAATGAGACAAAGTCTTCAGCCTTATGAGTTAAGAAAGCACCCAAGTGTATCTAGAAAAGTCATCAACCATAACAAATGCATATCTCTTGCCTCCAACGCTTAGAGTCCTTGTTAGACCAAATAAGTTCATGTTGAATAATTGTAATTGGTCTAGAAGTTGAAATCTCATTTTTTTGAATGAAAAGAACTTCTAACTTGTTTGTCTTGTTAGCATGCATCACACATTTTGTCTTTTTAAATTTGATTTGGTGTAACCCAATTACCAATTCCTTTTTTAAAAGTTTAAAAATCAAGTTCATGTGTGCATGTCCAAGCCTTCTATGCCACAACTAACTATTATCACTCAAGGAGGCTAAGCACTTGTGTTATTTTTAGAAAGGTCATTTAAATTGAATGTGTAAATATTTTCATGCATGTGACCTTCAAAAATAACTTTGTTATTGGTTTAATATTCAATAACACACTTAGCATGATCAAAGACAACCTTATGGCCTTTGTCACACAATTGGCTTATGCTAAGAAGGTTATGTTTCAAACCGTTAACAAGCAAAACGTTTTCAATAAAAATGGAATGAATTTTACCGATACAACTGATTCATGTGATTTTTTCGTTGCTATTGTCTCCAAATGTTACAAACCCATTATCTTTTGATTTGAGGGATGCAAATATTGATTGGTCGCCTATCATATGTCTTGAGCAAGCGCTATCAAGAAAACGCATCCCCTCCTTGAATGAGGACTTGGAACATACCTACAAAAAGAATTAGTTTTTTATTTTTGGTATCTAAATTTTCTTGGATTTTTTGGAGTTAGTTCCTTGAAGATGTGTTCTCTTTGAAACCCAAACCTTTTTTAGAGATAACTTAGAAAATTTTCTTTATGGATAATACGTGACAGTGTATCCATGTTCATACCAATGAAAACAAGTTGCATTTAAGTGATTAGAAGATACTTTGACAAAGATATTGCTTAAGAACTTTTGTTTCTTCTTTGGTTTATACCCAATTCCAGATTTGTTGAAAATACATTTTTGCATGCCAAGAAGTTTGTCTAAGTTGTTCTTTCCAAGAGTGAACTTGTAAACAGTTTTAGTAAGGTCTTCAACCTTTTCATTTAGAACCTTGTTTTCATCTTTCAAAACAAAAACTTGTTTTGATAAAACAAGTTTTTCATTTGTCAAGGTTTCTATTTCACACGACAAGGAAAGAACTAACTTTTTTAGAATAGAGTTCTTAGCACCCATTTTTCTCAATTCATCATGCAAATCTTCAAATGTACTTTGTAATTCATCTAAGAAAGAAAGGTCAAGTGTTACCTCGTCATCTTCCTTAGCCATGAGGCATAGATTTGAAACCTCGTTTTCTTCTCTTTCACCCTCGGAACTGCTATCATTGCTTTCACCTCATGCGGCTATCATAGCCTTCTTGAAGCCCTTTTTGAACTGCTTCTTAGGTTGAGAACATTCAGCCTTGACATGTCCGAGTTTTTTGCATTACAGCAAATGATCTCATCTTTCTTGTGATCGATTTTGAATTTGCTTGAATCGCCCTTGAATTTGGTAGGCTTTCATTTGTGTCCTTTCTTCTTAAAGAACCTTCTTCTTTCTTGTTTCTTAAATCTAGGAAACCGTTTGAATTTCTTTGTGATAAGGGCCATATCTTCGTTCTCATCACTCGAGGAGTCTTCATCGGATTCTTCGTCATAAGTTGAAGACTTGAAGGTAATGCCCTTCTTCTTCTTCTTGTCATCCTCATCGCCCATCTTAATATTGATCTCATGGGTCACGAGAGATCCAATAAGTTCCTCCAAGCTAAGTGTGTTGAGGTCTTTAGCTTTTTGGATAGCTGTGACCTTAACTTCCCAGTTCTTAGGCATGCACCTAAGAATTTTTTTCACTATTTCTGCATTGGAATAAATCTTGCCAAAATTTTTTAGTCCATTAATAATACCAATAAAACGAGTAAATATGTCAGAAATGGTTTCATCATGCTTTATTTAGAATAATTCATAGTTGTGAACAAGTATGCTTATTTTGAACTCTTTGACTTGATTAGTTCCCTCACGGATAACTTCAAGTTTATCCCATATTTTCTTGGCGGTGTCACAAATTGAGATCCTATTGAATTCATTTGAGTCAAGAGAGAAATATAGGAGATTCATGGTTTTAGCATTCTTTTGAATCTCTTTAATGTCACTTACGGTCCATTCATTTTCTGGTTTAGGAACGATTATTTCTTCAATGGTTACGGTAGGTCTTCTGGGTCCATTTATGATAATCCTCCTTTGGAGGATTATCATAGTTTACGGTTTGAATATAGATTCTCATTCTAGTTTTCTAATAATTGTAATTTGTTCTATTGAGCAATGGAGGTCTATTAGTCGACTGATCTTCAAATTGGATAGGTCCAATACTAGTGGTTGCCATATAAACTTTTAGACTGTTAAGTCAAAAAATAAGAGTCCAAACTCTTATACCAGTTGTTAGTTCTATGCAACCCAAAATGGGATAAATTAGGTCTTAAAAAGATAATAACAATTTTAAAAAAAATTTCAAATTTTTTTTAATATTGTAAACAAATATAGCAAGTATAAATAAAGAATAAAGCAATGCAATTATTAAAGAGGTTAGGGATTGAAAAAATGAACCAGACACCAAGATTTATAGTGGTTCAGCTTCTTACAAGTCTATGTCCACTCCTTAAGACTCCCCTTGAGAATTTTACTAAAGTAAAATGTTTACGATTGCATTCAAAACCTTTTATAACTCGAAGACGATCCTACGAAAAACACGCTTTTATTTTTCCTCTAATCTCTTGAGTTTTTCTTTGATGAGATTTACTCACTTACTCAAAGGATAAATGGTGACTCATCTTTGGATACAATAAATAGGATGATTTAATAAGTATCACTCACTCTATTTATAGAAATAATTGACAATAAATGAGAAGTAAAGAGACGAGATACAAGAACTGAAATTATGAACAATAAATGAGAGTTTGAAGGGTTTTGACTTTAAATCAAGTAATACAACAGTAATTATAGATCTTTAGATGTTTTAAATGCTAAGGAATAACTCCTTATATAAGCTCTTGAGATTTCATGACCGTTAAAGGTAGGTGAGAACATTTAATGCAAAAAATTCAACCATTGAACTCTGCCGCGTATTTTGAATTTCGTCGCAAGTGTCGACACATTTGCTTTTAGGTCGACACAAAACGTCTAGGGCATGGTTCTTCAAGTGATTAGGTCGTCTCAGACCTTTTGTGGTGTCGACACGATTTTTCCATTCTTCTCACCAACACAACGGTGTCAACACAAATGGTTTTGGTGTCGACTAACTTTTTGAGAGAGCCTTTTCGTGTCGACTCATTTTACCTTCGGTGTTAACACTAAAAAGTGTAGAAATCCTCGGTGATTTTTTGTCAACTCAATTTGACTTTGGTATCGACTCAAAATTTCTTCAGGTGGGCTCGATATTTTTGTGTCGACTCTTCTTTAATTTGTATCGAGTCACGAAATTTGCAGGCGGCAATAATACTTTTGTGTCGACTCATTTGCAATTTGTGTTGACTCAAAATTTTGGATAACTAAAGTGAAAAAACACTTTAGTGTCGACTCAAACTAGTTTGTGTCGACTCTTTTTGAGTATAGAGAGTCTCGGCTCTTTTGTGTCAACTTAAATTTTATTTGTGTCGACTCAAAATTTTGATATTTGAAACATCTTCAACGAATATGTTACGGTGTCAACTCATTTGTTCAAAAATTTTGACACACTTGATATTATCAAGTATTCTTTGTCTTAAAGTGTTGGCTCAATTATCAATTGTGGTCAGTACAAAATATTCTCATTTAAGAATACTTTAAGTGTCAATCTATTTGAGAAATGAGTCATCTCATAAGGTTAAATGTGTCAACTCATTAATCATTTTGCGTCGACACTATTTTTTAAAAAATATTAAATATTATCTTTTTAAATTAATTTATTCATAAAAAATAAATTATTAAAATTATTAAAATTTAAATAAAAAATCCTTGGACTAATACTCCTCTTTTTACTAATCTAACAATAAAAACTATTATTTTTATTTTTATTATTTGTTCTCAAATTTTTAAAATTATATTATTAAGTGCCATTAAACTAGTAAAGAAATATGCTAGAGACTTAGAACAATCGTTCGTGCTATTTCCACGTGTGAATTTAGGACATCAAATTTCTCAATCCAACCAATATCTTACGTATATAAAAAGCGGCAGTTGCCGCCGCTTCTCCTCCTATGGCCAAACAGTAAAATTACCATTTTACCTATTGAACAAATAATCAAGTTACAATTTTATCCTTATATTATATTATATTATATTATATTATTAGATTTTATTCTATTATTATATTATACTGTGTCAAATTTACAAAAAGGTGGTGGTTAATTTTATATTTTATTATCATTTATAACTTTGTTATTAATTTTAGTAATAAATTAATATTTTTTTAAAATATGTATAATTTTTTATTTATGCTATAAATAATTAATTTTAGCTGCAAGCTATCATCCTTTCCAAGTGACGAAGCTAGGAATTTGATTAAGTGGCGGCACAAAAGCATAAATATTCATGATAAGTCAAAAATTAAAATATTCATTCTTAGAAATTTTTTTGTTATAGTTGATTGCGACAAATTTTCATCTTTTGAAAATTTTGCATGATAATATTATTACTAACTCTATTAAAAGTATTTCTCTATGTAAATCACCATACTAAATAAAAAAATATTTTGTTGCATAAATATGCTTCTTCATTATTCTTCTTAATTTTTTGAGGGGCCACAAAGTAATTTACAAAATATAAATTTATTTTATACAATAATAACAAAAAAATTAAAAAAATTCAGGTGAAACAAGTGACCCCTTTGATCACTAGCTGAATCCGCCACAGGTCCTTTCTATACTCATAGATTCCTCTACAAATTATAATTATTATTTTTGCAATTACAATTTATAAGCAATTAATTTTAAACTTTTATATTCTATGGAAAAAAAAAGCTTCAAGCTTTTATTTAATAATGCCACACACCCCGTAGTATAACAATTATTATTATGTTCAATACCTATAATAAATATAGAACATCCAGGATATCTATTTACAAAGCACATGTGACTTTAGTAAGGGAGGATAATGATAATAATTACTTATATTTTAAAGTTTAACATGTATTATAATTATTTACTATATGATATGATGTCTATTATCAAATTTTTTACAATTGATTAAAACTAATTAAATATTAATAAGTGTATTTAACAATTGACTCAACACTAGCTTGCATAAGAAATTGCAATTTTCTATCATTTTTCTCGTATTAGCAATATCTCAAATTAAAATTTTACCTATTTATTTTCTTTCTATTTACAATTGATATTTTTTTATTATATAACAATTATTTCTCCACTAATAATTTAATTTGTTAACATTCAAATATAGTAAATAACATGGATGGTTTTCAATTATTAATAATTATTTTCCCACGGCACTTAGATATTTAAAGTTCAAATAAAAAATAGCAATTAATTATTTTTAGAAGATATATTTGGCAATTCTTATTATAGTTAAAAAGAATTTTATATTTAATATTGCATCAAATATTGCAGTCTTACAAAAAAAAAAAACAATCATGTTCCACGCTTGCAACTACATTTCTCATTCAATCAAAATACATTAAACAAATTTAGAATAATCAAGTTGTTTGATATGTATCACATAATATTTGTCAAATTTTATAGTAAAATAACATTTATAATTGGGTTTTTTATTTTGATAAGTGTCATGATTACAATTTGTCATTGCCTATATTTTTACTTTTAATTTTTTAATGTAATTTTACAATATAATAATAATAATAATAATAATAATAAGTAAGTATTATTATTTTATCTTTCAAAAATTATATCTAATTATATATTGAAAATTAACATTCTACGCACGTGCGAAAGCACTAGTACTTATACAACTAACGGCTAGTTTCTTCCTCCCTCCCTATTCCCGCCCTCTCAAAATATTTTCTCGCGAAAGAGTTGTTTTCCGACCTGCGAAAGAAAATAGTTTTGTTTGTAAATCAAGAAAGACGGTCCGAAGGAAGGGTTTCAATTCGTAGATTAATTGTCGGATTGTGCCAAAACAATGTTGATGAAGACGAACAAGTCGAGGGGGTTCGCGAGGCCACCGCCACCGCCTAATGGGAAGTCGAGGCCGTGGTCGGCGAGGTCTCAAGGTCGGCCGCCGTCGGAGAAAAAGGGGTTTCCACCACCGGAATCTCCCTACGGCAGGGCCAAACACGTTCAGGCCAGACTTCCGAACTGTTTGTTGTAAAATTTGTTATTGAAAATTTATGGAAGAAGTGAAGAATTGAATGCTCCAATCAACAACGCTACTTCTTTTATGGATGAGTACACTTTTAGAATTTAGAGTTCTTCGGTCAAAAAAAAAAGGGGGGGGGGGGGGGGGGAATTAAAATTAAAAATTTTCAAAAGATTTT
>JAOTRH010000027.1:6121181-6141621 GCA_034768845.1 Heliamphora exappendiculata
CCCCCCACACACACACACACACACCCACCCACCCACACACACACACACACATTTCGTTGGGAAATCTTATGATGGTTAATGTGATTCTACCATGTCGAACAGGCATTAACCAGAGTGATCTTGTGGTTTTGGAGAGCCATGTTGTATACTCCTTGAGTAAAGAAAAGACAGCTGCTCGCTTTTATATAGTACAATGCACCCAACCCATCAGTGAGGATCTTCAACTTCCTATTAAAGATGTTATTGAGAGGTTGGTTATAGTCACTACCGTTCTTTGTTGAACACCTCTTTGCTAGTTTGTGGTGTCAGGCAAGGGTGTTAGGCGTTTCATATCTGTCTTTTGATGATGCTATCACTGATTGGAAAATTGGTCACATGTCTATTTTATTTGTTATGTATAAAGAAGATGGCCAGATGTATATTAAAATGTGCTTCTGGGCTTTGAAGTTATCTACACGTATCCTGCCAACTAGGCATCTGATGAGCACCTTTAACTTTGACATATTATTTTTTTGCTGCATCTTGGAATGTTCTGTTACCCAAACTTCAAGTGCTGTTCTTCAAGGGCAATACATGAAGGTCTCATCCCCCTATTTCTCTAATCGGCACCCAAAGTGGATATTATGCTTTGTCCCTTCCATGTTAGGTCATTGTTGTTATGTAGAGGGATGCTCCTGGTCCAGAGTATCTATTTTGTGGAAGGACATGTCTATGTTGTCTATGTTTTACAAAAAATTCTTATGTTTATTTCGTTGTTAGTGGAAATTTACCTATATATATATTGAACTGGTCCTATTTTGTGAATTAGCAAAGTCTGAATCTCCATTTTTTTGCGAATCATCTAAGTGCTTCAGATCACTGTTTTGGAAGTTCCTCTATGTTACCTTTTTTTTTCGTTTTCTAAATTTAAAAATATCTTGTTTTTTCAACAATTTTTATTCTCTAGCAGACTTTTCAAAAGGCAGATGGAGTTCTGACCATCTGTTAGAGTTTTATTTTATTATCATTATTTTTTTTTTGTGAACTGATTGATCTATGTCAATGTTAGCGAAAGAAGATATGAAATGAGATTAAGGCCATCCTTTCGCATGTTTTATTTTTGTTTGGCCCCAGTAGATTTGAAGGCATTAGAAATAATAATGTTGGGGAGAAACATTGGTACTTTGCATTGTATTTTACAGATATGTATTTTTCTTATTCTAATTAAGCTTCCCGATATTGATATTATAGTTTGCAAGGCCCTTTGGTCAGAAAGAGTTCCTGCAGTTGGGTAGTGACCCCAGTTGTTGAGTATTTTCATGTGCTTCCTTATGCTGGAATCCTGACAGACTTATTTGCTAGGTAAAAGTGGTTTTTTTTTTTTCCTTTCCATTTTCTGTTATTTTTTGCTTTACAATGTGAAAATTCATGATGATTTCTTTGTATATGTTTCTGTAAGTCTTTCCAGTCTTGGTATACATCTGCTGGATTTTGGGCAATTTGACATTTATATATCTTCACCAATGCCCGAGGCTTCCGCACTGTGGGGTTTGGGAAGGATAGAATATATGCTTCCTTATCCCTGTTAAGCCGAGAGGTTGTTTCCATGGCTCAAATCCAAGATGCACAGGTCACAATGGAGCAACCGCCGTTTCATACAATTATATATATATTCAGCATTTATGTTAATTAAACTATGTAAAATAATAGCTATTATTCAGCTTCCTGACATCAAGTATTGGAAGAACAAGATACAATAATCTCTATTGAGTTCCATTCTGCAAATGCCTTTTGCTTCCTGAAGATTAGAGTTTTCAATTTGTAATGAAGGGTATCACAGAAAGCAAACAGTTGACCGCAAGCTGGAAGTGCAAAATTGGCTATGACCTGGACCCTGCAGATACCTTTTGGCCTGCCTTAAACTGACCATTTTTATACTCCTGGTATGTAAGTTTTTAAGTACTCACCATCCTCACCTCCAGTGGGATTAGCCCATCTACTTGAAAAATAGCTTTCAAGTTTGGCATTGAAAGGGAGTTCCTTTTTCACCGCCATGGGATTTTTCTAATGGTTAAGCATTTCCTACGATGAAAGAGTGGAAAACCCGTATGCACCAGGAGCCTTACTGTGCAGTGATCACTTTCCTTTGATGCCTTCCTCCACCTTAAAACAATTTATTTTATCTTTGATTGAACAAATATTTGACCACGCTTTGACCTTGTCAATCCAGTCGCATTCTTTACGGAAGTTAAGACTTTTCTCTCTGAACTTTTAGAGAACTTCCATTCTACACTACATATCTCCTTCAGCAAACATAAATGCCCTCTCTAAATCTTAGTCCTCAACCTTCTCTACCTGTTTCTCACATCCTCTTCACTGAACTTCCCTCTTAATGGTCTTGGTTTCCATCTTCAAAGGTTTCAGCATTTTTTTTATTGTGTTCCCTCTCCTTTGAAAGTATATGTGGCTGTGTTATGTTATGCGTCCTACTGCATCTGACCACTTTGAAGGTTTTTTTCCATTCCAAGCACCCATGTGGAGATCCATTGAGTCCAGCTCCCTTTGAATGTTGGAGCTTTCATCTTCTGGAAGTCTTTTGATGTTTACATCGGTGTACTGTCGTGGCTCTGTGTTAGCAGTGGTCGATTGTTTTGGACTGGCTTTTCTGATAAAGGTCATTTGGTGGTGCGCAGTATCGCTGTTAGTCCAATAAGTTCCTCTACTATTCTTTCCAATCAATCTAGACAATCATTTGGACAATGATTGGGGTTGTTCTTTGTGTTCCCTCTTGTGTTAACCGTCTAAAATATTAATGGAACAAGAGATTTAGTATTGAACCTACGCGCTCTCTTGTGTTAACCATCTAAAATATTAATGGAACAAGAGATTTAGTATTGAACCTACGCGCCATGTTATGCAAGTTAGCATTATAGCAGGCTTAGTATGCACTGAAATAATGTTTCATTACCTGCTACGCTTTGTGGTACAAAAATTACTTCTACTACTGTCAGAAAGCACACAAATAAAACACAAAATACATAAGGTGCTACGTCACACTAGGCAAACATAACATAAGTAGTAAAGTGGCCTTTGGCCCAATGTTATGGGTGTTAGCCTCCTAAATGAGAGTTTGAGAGTTCAAATCTTGTCAAGTGTAATGTGTGGGTGTGGGAGTAGGGGTGTGAGTATTTGCTGATAAAAAAAGGGGCTTTCAGCCAAGGTTCAAAAAAAATTAGTTTTAACGTGCAAGGTCCATCAACAAAAATTTTAACGCGCAAGGTTCAATTGTGCGATTTCTCCCCAAAATATCCTTCAAATCGATAAATTTATCTATTTTGCATAACAAACAGATAAATTTATCTGTTTAATATGCAAACAGATAAATTTATCTGTTTAATATGCAAACAGATAAATTTATCTGTTATGTATAAATATGTATACAGATAAATAATGAACACAGATAATGCAAACAGATAAATTTATCTGTGTTCTTTATGCGTGCTTTCAATAAAAGACAGATAAATTTATCTGTCTTTATACATATTTTGAAAAGGTACAGATAAATTTATCTGTGCTCTTTATACGTGCTTTTAATAAGATATATAAATTTATCTGTGTTCTTTATATGCGCTTTAAATAAAAGACCGATAAATTTATCTGTGTTATTCATACATGTTTTGAAAAGACAGATAAATTTATCTGTTTTAGGGTATTTTTGTCTCAAAAGGGTCTTACGTGTTAAAACTTTTATGCGGATGGATCTTGCTTGTTAAAAAATCTTATGCTGGATGAAAAATAGTAAATGGCATATAAATTGGACTGTTCACTAATTTTTCGAAAAAAAAAAGAACATAACAGAAGTAGTAAACATTGTTTGCTTTATTCTTGCCTAGCAACTAGGTACATTGACTAAGGGTTTTGATTTGGTTGGTCTTGGCGGTAAAGGTCGCTTAGAGTCTTCTTCTAGGTCCTCCTCGAGCTCGTATGACTCGAACCAATGGGGATTAGGCGCTACATGTAGCTATCGTCCTCCGTTGTTGTCAGCTGCAACCCTCTCTAAAATTCCGTTACATTCTTCTCTTTCTCCTTGACATTCTGGCACTTCTGACAGGCTAAGATGTAGGCTTGGCATTGATAGTAAAGTATGGCTCACTGCTCTACCGATGTACGTAATAGTGTTCAATTGGTCACTCCTTGCATTTCTTCTTGGATTAAGCGACTTTCCTTCTTGCTGCTGACCTCCTCGAATTCTATCGAATCTCGAGGAACAAGGCCGTCATGAGTGATCTCGTATCTACCATACGAGTCATAACTCATAGAATCTAATATGTCCCATGACTCAAATTATTTTACGGCTTCGTTAGATTTTAGTTATAACACCTCAACATGGCACATGCAATTCTTTTTATCACTTGTGTGAATTCATTCTACAGCTGTGGGCTATACCTAGGTATCAACTGTGTCACGTGCCAAATTCAGAGAGTTTAGCGTTGCAACCGGCCAGTGAATTAAGATCACTTAAGGCTTGCTATAAACAGGTTGATACCTAATTGTTGAAAGCAAAAATATAGAATGCTTATCTTATAACATTATAGAGCGGGAGTTTGTGGCTAACATAAACCCCCAAGGAGCTGAATATCTATTATAGGGCCAAGTATAATAGAAGTCTTACAAAACATAACAGTTCCATATAATAAGCACAATTTTCTAAATAAACAAGTTTGATTATCAATTTTCAAAATATTTGGAGGGTGTTGCGTTGATTTTTCAAAAAAGGCTGACATGACACATTTGAGATATGTTAAAAATTTATATATTTTTATTATGTCAAATATATGAATAATTTATTCAAAGACAATAAAAATATACAAGAAATCACTAACTAAATTAAAGGTCATAATTCATCTTATAAATGATTCAAAACATATTTAGTGTCCAAAAGTTGCATTTTAAATAATGTAAAACATTCTTACTATAAGAAAATTAATCAGGTAAGACATGTTTGGTGGGTTTAAGAAGTGTCGCTGAAGTGTATGATATTATAACTTTATTTTTTAATTAACGCACATTTATGAATTGTCGGACATGCATATTGGAGTGTCAAAAGAGTGTCGGTGTTTGACACAGCTGTTTGACACATCACACTTCCTCTGTAGGAGTGTCCTTGCTTCTTAGATTAAAACATTCGGATTTTATAATTGTTATTAGAGATATAGAAAACTGTAATAACTTTGAACTCCTACTGTGCTCATTCCCAATTGCCCTTACTATTCTTCTCAAGAGGTCTACATGGACAAGAGACACCCACCATTAACACAACATGCTTGCCACTCTTATAACGCCTTTTTCAGTTAGATCAGTTTAAAGTCCCTCAAACAACAGGGTGCATAAAACTTCAAATTCGAATCTACATGGGGACACAAATGCTGACTCAACCAAGTTTTTGCACCCTATTATGATACTAAAATATTTTATCCACAGTTTTCTTTCATAAACTGATTTTTGAACATAGATGGACTAATATTAGATGCAAAATATTAGAAACATTGCTTTAAATACTGCATTGAAAAATATGAATATTTTGGTATACGTTACTCATGTTGATTCGAGCTTTTGATAATAATAAAATTAACCTACACAGTTTACAAATCGTGCAAAAGTATATAATGTCGCTATACATTCATGGAATACCCAAAGGACGTGTTCGGTTCCTGGACTAAATTTATGGGAAATTCGGATTGTTCGTACTAGCATTAATAAGGAGTGGATTAATAGTGTGAACCTATCTATCCCCTACCTGCTTAAGTGTTTTTGGTCACTGACCCTCTAGTTTTACCAATGGAAGTTTTGAAGGATACCATAACCCTTAGGCCTACTAAGATCCTAATCTAGAAATAAAGGATTAGTATGCTCCCCAATGGTGTTGTAAACCTGGGCAATGTTTTGACCCAATCTGTTGGGAATGTTAATGACGTTTTCGAATGAATAGACTTGCCTCTAACCATACCATCCTTTGATTAAACTTGAATATGTCAAAATCCGTATCTCCGTTCCACCCTCTACGCCATTGAACTCAAGCTCAATGAATCTTTAAGAAAAGTTATCACAGATACCTTTATTAATACAACGAAGACGTACTAGTAAAAACCCGACCTAACAGAAATACAAAAAAATTAATTTTCCTCTAACACCCAATCTACAAATTTATCAAATTTGTAGGTTTTATTATTTTTATATAGTTTTATATTCAATATAGATTTTGTTTGATGGGTGTTGATGAGTAAGTTTTAAAAATAATAATTTTATTAAAAACAAATTTATATATTGAAAGTTCTAGAATTTTAAAATTACAAGCAAAAATCTTAATAAATGAAACTCTACCCATAAATAAGGTTAAATTTTATGCCTTTTGGAGTAACGAATGCACCAGCTGCTTTTATGGACTTTATGAATAGAGTTTTCAAAGAATTCTTGGACGAATTTGTAATTATGTTAATCGACGACATCTTAATTTACTTCAAGAATGAGGAAGAGTATACGAAGTTACGAATGCTTGATAAAAATTATAACTTATAGATGAAATAGAAGAAAAAGTAGTTATAACTTATAGTAGTTATAACGTATAGCAGAAATTATAAGTGTTTGGTAAAAATTGTACCTTATAGATGAAATATAAGAAAAGGTAGTTATAGTTTGTAATAAAAGTTATGGGTGTTTGGAATGTTGTATATCATAGTTATATTTGATTGGAGATGGGATAAGGTGTGGTTCATTTGTAGTTTTTGATTGGGCATTCCTTCAATGGGATTAAACAATATGATTTGCAAAACTAACCTTAATAGCATTTGTAAATTTCACCAATCTAAATGACAATCAATCAATATACAAACTCCAAATACTCATTTTTATTTAGTTACTCACATAAAAATGTTCATCTTACTACATGCATATTCTCATTTCTTGAATAACAAGACTGATTGGAGAAAATTGGGATTTGAATAACCGATTTGAAGAACCCTTCTAAATATGCAGAGAATGAATTGTTTTGGAGAAAATTGGTAAAAGTACACCATATCCCTATATCATTTATCATGGGATTTGGAATCCCCCCCCCCCGGGTTAAAGACATACAAATCCGGTTAATAAGTGGGGTTGAGTCTCTGTTCTCAAACTGCAAAAGTGTGCTTGAGTCCAAAATAGTGCTGAACTAGGTCTACTGGTCGTCGTGCTTGAGGGGCTGGTCACTTGAGTACCCTTTCGAGCGCCTGTGCGTGAAACAACACTCATGTTTTTCTGTAAAACGCTTGGGTTAACTAATTTTCATGTGTTAAGGCTCAAGCATAAGGTATAAGAAAAAGTCTCAAACACATGTGAAGGCCTAAGAATCGATTAGACAATTGGTGTGAAGTGATGAATCAAATACAATGCGCGTGCGCGCGCACACACACATGCATATGTATGTATGTATGCATAACAGTATGAGGCTCATGTTTAGTTAAACGAAAATGGGGCTTCAATCAAAGGCTTTATCTTGCCTTTGACTTCCATGTTGTTCCTCAAGCTTCTCTACTCTTCCTCTCTTAGTCTCAAAGGTTCGATAATGCCACAATGGTGTTGGTGGTGTTTAGTGCTTGGAGGAAACAAAAGGAAAGAAGAAATAACAAAAGGCATAAGAAGATGAGCTTCCAAAAAAGACTAGTCTCCAGGCAGGCCAATGCCAGCTATTTATAAGAAGTGTTGCATGGCTAGGTAAGAGGAGAAAGTGACACACGTTCTCTCACATGCAAGGTGAAACTTGCTCTTACATGTGTCTGATAATGAAGGTTTTTGAAAGGTTTACATAATAACCCCAACTCTCTCTAAACTTAATGTAACTGTGTCCTTAAATGTAATTAGCATGAAACCCCTATCATATATTTAAATAGTCAACCCTTGAAGAATACCTGGCAATGATATTTGGCAAGATGGATAGTCAATAAAGTTGTGTGTTGGGGGGGAGGATCGGAGTGTAACATCATCCCCACCTTAAGAAATTTGGTTATACTAATGTTGTCGTTATTGCACCAAAAATAAATATTTAAAACCCAATAAACACAACTATTCTGTAGAATAATGATTAAGACCAGATATTGTTCCACAAGGACAATAAGACTGACTTGTGTAGCTTTTATAATTAAAACCTAATTTAATTTGGAACAAAGTTTTAAATATCGGCTGTTACGTATTGTATCGACTGATACGTATCTGGATTTTAGGCCTCTGGTACCGATATTTATTAATGTATTGACTGATACTGTCCGATATCTACAGATACATAACCGTATCATTGATACCGATCCATCATCCAATACGGTAATTTAGAACCCTAATTTGGAAACACGATTTGGATCAAGAATAGTTGAGTAAAAAGTAATAGAATGTAATGAAGATATTGGTTCTAACTTCTAAGTTGAGAGAAAACCTTAGGATTATGAATCCACCATAATCTTGTAATTAGAAGATGTATTAATATGAAAAACTTTCGTCTGATTTAACATTGACTTGTTTTGGCTACAAGCCCTAACGGAGTCGTAAAGAACCAAATATGATTAGAACCCGACATAGAATATTTTTTGAAAGGCACGGATCGTCCTTAATGAATTCGACACAATCCGTCCTATACTCCTATTGTAAAATAGTCTATCTCATGTTTCAATCATAAATAATATTAAACCATCTGTATAACATCGTATTTGCAATCACGGAGAACCAAAAGACGAGAATTAGATTAAACAAGAAAACTATTAATCAAAATTAACGCTTAAAAGTTATACAAAGATGGAATCGTCGAATGGAATCTAACAAACAGTAACAAACTTCTAAACCGTTCGGCTTTAGGAAGGTAGACTTTAGCCGCTCATCTCCAAGGAAAATTCTAATGATTGAGATGAAAACGCCATCTTCACACCTTCCGAGAACGCCATTTTTTCCTTTTCTCCTCTAAACTCTAATTTTCGAACCCCTTTCATGTTCTCTTCTTTTTCCTTTTATATTCCTCAAGCCCTAGGTCAAAAAGTTGAGCTGAAGGCTTAAATTCGCGTTCTCTCGCGTCCAAAATTGTTTGGGCTCTTTAATAGTCTGTCCGGACGGAAATGGACAGATTGTGTTTGTCTTCTCTTTTTGTAGCATGAAAGTTAGTGAAGCATCCTGTATGGCTTGCGGGTTGCGGCACATTAACTATACAAAAACCTATGAAATAGATTCGAACGGGGCATTGCTAGCGTATATTGGAGGGCTTAAATGTGAACATTTAAGCTCTTATCATCTGCCCAGCTACCTTTGTTCTTGAAGGGTTCTGGATGTCCGTTGCATATCGTCTTCTCGTTCCCATGGGGCATCTCTCCCAAAGTGATTAATCCATTTGACTTTAACCAGTGGAATAACCTTGTTTCTGAGGATTTTCTCCTCCCGTTCCAAAATTCTGGTTCTAAGAATAAATGGATCTTTTCTGTCTGTCCCTATTATAATCAAAATTTTGAGATGTCATAGACCCAAGTCTACATAACTTATAGCATTAGCTGGCCAAATCAAAACTAAGGGGTTGACCAAGCTACATCAAACGATTCAAATTTTCAAAGCCCTCCCATGCATTTATCATTGAATGACCAAGAGCTATAATTTATAAAAAAAACCTAATAATGCAGAACAAGGATATTCTACCGATGCGATTTGCTAGAGAATGGGAAATCCATTAGGTGGCCCATGAAGTTATATACAAAGAGTAAAAAGAGATCCAAAGTGAAACTACTGATTTTGGATAGAGCTCACATAGAAGAGGTTGCTCAGTTGTTGATTGCTTTGTAGCGTGGTTGTTGCTTCATTGTCTAATTTAAAGTCGGAAATAAAATAACTGCCTCTCACGACCTCACAAAACATATGAATGTCTCATTGAAGAGTGTAATTCCCTATCGTTCTAGAAATGAGTAAAAAATTGCTTCTATATGTCAAAATATACTTTTTTAGTATGGGATTGAAAATTCATATCATTGAGTTTTACAAGTGTAATGATGTTAAAAATTCACCGCCGCCACATTCTCGGCTATGTATCGCTGGATATTCCCGATATCATTACACCTTGCCTGTTAGCATTACATGTATCAATACTGCAATTTAAATTGATAGTCTCATCCCATCCCCGCCGGCTACTTGGCCTTAAGAAAACAATTAAACCAAGAAAAAAAGTTCCTACATCGATCAATGGAACCAAAAATTGAAGTTTTCGTTGAAGAAAAGATCAAGAAGAAAAATCTAGAGAGCGAAGAGGAATCATGAAAGTCAAAACAATATAGATGTGTATTTTAACGTGTATAGGGGTATATATGTATTGTTAAGTGCACATCGAACCCAGTACCTTTCAGAAATCACGAGAGTGAAGCCGGCGGTGGTGCACCATGGGGCCATCAACACCAGCATCGAGTCTGTACACATCAAAGTAGAATGTGCCCTTACCACAATTATCCTCACCCATACCAGTACTACTAGGGTTAGAGTTGGTGGGGAATCTGGTATTTGGCATTTTTTTTTGCCATGCGTATTCGTGCTATAGATAAAGGATTGAATCCCGTTTTCATCATTTTTCGGGGGCTAGAATCATGAAAAGCGGAAAGGCCAATCCCCTGTTGTGTAGCCCATTATAGCTGGAACTAGAGACACAAAAGTTCTCACGAATTTTCTTTAATTGCGATTATGTTTCCTAATTGCTTGTAACACAAGATTCTTCTTCCACTGAGTTGAAAGGTAATGTAACAATACTTTGTTTCTAATAAGTCGGATAAATTTAAACATTAATACAACTTCTACATATGAGTTGTGCATCCAAAGAAATTGATGGCTCTGTGTACATATCCTTGTGCTACATCCGCTACAGTCTGTATCTACATTACTGAAATCATAAAACTTCCGTATCCACATTTTAAAATCTCGTGATTCAAACTAGTACGTTCAGTGTAAGTGATTGGTACAATACTACCCTGCCTTGTCTTGTTCTTACTAAAAGGATATTTCTGCAGATTTACTGCCAGTATTTCTGGATCTATATTGTGGAGATACTGGGTATTAATGGCTTGAGAAGTATTGGCACTTGTGAAGTATTGGCACTTGTTGGCAGGGAATTTAATTATTCAAAAAATCAATAATTAATATTATAAGGAAATAAGTTAAAAAATAATGAATATAAAAATAGGTCAATTTTTTTAGTTTTCGATTGGAGTTAAAAAAAAATCTTCATTCGGTTAAAATTTTCTGGCGATTTAAAAAATATATACAATCTTCACTAAAAAAACTTAAAAAATCATGTTGCTACAGTCATTGAGGTTTTGTCACATGTGCATTAGCTGCCCGAGTGATTTTTTCTCATGTTATTTCCAGTTTATGTTACCTTTAATTTCTCCAAATCCGTGGTTTTATCACTTCCAATATTTAGCGAATTTACTCAGCAGAGTTTCAAACTTTCTGCAAATCTTCATAGGTTTCTATATTAATATGCTCAGATTGTTCCTTCTTTTAGGATTGTATGTGATTGATGCTGTATTATTTTGTCCTCAGATTTAGTATTGAAAAAAATCCACTATTGTGCTTTTAATGGCTTGAGAAGTATTGGCACTTGTTGGCAGGGAATTTAATTATTTAGAATTGAGGATTTTTCTCCTCCTTAAGTTTTCTCAGGATGACAATTCCCCTGAAATGAGATGACTATCCATGCCTTGTACATATGTTTTGTGTGAATATGTAAATGCAATCCATCTGACATTACCATTGTAACAAATTTTGTGTACTAAAACTGTCAGTACATTTTTTTCAAGATTGTGTTATCCTTAAAAACGAAGTGTGCATAATTGACACTGATTGTGAAAACTTCTACATTACCCAGTAGGTGGCTCTGTTTATGATGCATAAATGAGGAGCCCGAAATGTATATGATAAATTGTGACACTGGCCTGTAAGTTGCCATGGAATTCCATGCTTACAGGTTTCACTCAAGTCTATCCCCTCTCAGTTTATTCTAGCTTACATGTCCACGTGATTGTGGAATATGTATTTTATGTTATCATGAATCAGTAGATCAGATAGCTTGCAGGATCTGGCAGTTGAATTTGTCTTATGTGGTTTAGCTTGGTGTGTTGCAGGGAAGTGTTCTCAAATAGTTTGCAAGATTTAAGGGTGGGAGAAAATGTAGATGTCAAGTGCTCTCAAAGGCTAGAAAATCTTCGTGACGAAGAAGTTGTTGAAGATAGAGATGAATCTAATAAAAATCCTACTGCAGGAGAATCTGTTAGCAACGAGGCTAGTGGAACTAATACTGAATCTTTAAAGCCGAGAGATCATGACGAAAGTGGGATGATTTGTTTGTCTGATTCTTCTATTGGGGCACAAGTGGATATCGATGACTCTTCTACGGTGTGCCACCAGAATGAAAACAGATGCAAGAGTACCCGCAACATAATTAAAGTATACCATCACCAGAAAAGGACGTCTTCTTCTGCAGATTGTAATATAAATGCCAATACAAGTGGTGCCAAGGTTAAGTTACATCTTTTTATGCTTAATTCTGTTTATGGATTCCATTCACATCTTTCATGGTCTTTGAGGATTCAACATTTTTTGACCTTATGAGGCTATCATGCATTTGCTTTTACATTATTATTGTATGGTATTGTCTACAATGAATCAATAATAGTAAAATATAATCACGTAATTATATGGGTATGAAGGAGCTTCTTCTTTTTGAAAAGCTTAATTCAAATAAAGCCTAAAACGAGCTTTTCCCTCGAGAAGCACTCGATCGAAAGGATATAACACGTACCTTTTTTCCCAATAAGTATGCTGTCTTCTCCTCTTATGCATATGCATATTGTTGACACCCCTTTTCGCCACCACTGCGTTCCTCACAACTACGGCAAAGCAAAATCATCTCAAGTAAAGCCCCAGAGGACAGACGAATTCGTCATTCCAGACACAAGTGCCCACCAGCGAAGAAGTAAATTTAGGTATTAAGTCCCTCTTTAACCTATCCTACTTGCAAAAAAATTTCACTATTAGGCCCAAATCTTTTTTTGGACGCAATATTAACTCTCAAAGGAAGGCCTAAATATCTCATGGGAAAATATCGGGTGAAATAACCTAGGTAACCTTTGCAATCTATCATGTGGAATTTTAATCCCTGCAATGTTTCTTTTGTTCATATTCACATTAACCCCACCCCATAAACCATTTCAATAACTGTTAAAGATTAACCGTTTTACACTCCTTCGCAGAAGAGGAAGAATGGAATCATCCACAAACTAAAAACGAGACAAAGAAACATTATCTTTGCCCACCACAAAACCATGGCCTGAGGCTCAACACATCAATTGTTCTACGCAAAACATCAATCAATCATGTAAACAAAAAAAGAGATAATGTGTCCCCCTGCCTAAGACCCCTCTTTGCCTTAAAAAAAGTCTTCCGTAAAAACAACATTTTGAAATTCAATTTTTAACCGTGAACTTTCTCCCTCCTAAGAGAATCAATCATTAAGGCCACCTCTTGCCTCTAAACTACTATTTGATTGATCCTTCTGTTAATCTCGTTTTTATCTCCCTCAAGTTCCCCAAAACATCCTTATTCCGATTCTTTAACTTCTCTTGATTTGACTTCAGTTTTACAAAAAATTGAAGTCTAATCGATGAACCCAACGACTCTAGTCATTTTCATAAAACATCTCTTAAACAAAATGATGATCAAGCCACATGTTTTCAAAGCTATTGGAGGTAGGACCTCAATTAAAAGGACAACTTTCTAAATTAATAGTATACTATTTGAGGTTGCACCTCCTGTCTCACATTTGGGAACCTATCCCTTGCCCCAAAGAATGTAAAAATCGATGCAAACTACTACACACCAAAATATCTAGAGGATTTAATCTAGAAGCATTCAGCAATGAAGGATAAATTCAGTCACAATCTCTGATGAAAGCATCAAAATCTCTCATTCTTCTTTGTGAGACTACTACTTTTCTATATTTCCACCGGCTAATGAAATAACTTTAAAATCCCCACCGCACACCAATCAGCACGACATAATCCGAACAACAAAAACAAGAGGTCATGAATGAGCTTTGCTTCAATTTCATGAACACGGAACACAGATACGACATGAAACAATAAAGACAAACCAATGAAGTAATTTTTGTATTTTTAAAAAGAGGACATGACATTGGATGGTCACAAATAAATATATTTTTATATTTATACATGGAAATAATAGCTATTTTTAGTTTCACATTAAGTTAGATTTATATATTTTATCATATCAAATTAGTCGAAATCATTTTTTCATTTTTCACATACTACATACTAGAAACAAAATGTGAACAATGAGGTGGGGTTGGGGGCGTGGTATGTGTTTTTTTACAAACCACTAGGGCTTAAGTGTAAGTACCCTATTAAGAGTTCTTGAAGGATGGAGGATTTATAGATATATCTATATTTTTTTATTGGTTCCCAAGTTATTTTTTCCACACAATGTATTTCTTGTGTGCCTAAGTTATGAACATGTGTGCCTTTCAACTGTCCAGAGCGTGTTTAGTTCTTCAAGAAAAAAAAAGAGGATAGGGTATTAAGGTGGTCCGTTTGCATGAGTGTTCAGCACATGACCCATAGTGTTTGATGAATTCCAGTGTTTGTCATGTGTTCAATAGGAGACATGGCCTTTTTAGTGCTTAGGATGGGCACTTCACTCAAATTGAAGCAATATTTATTAGATTTGCTTGCTGGTGCATGTCCAACTACACTTCGAATATGATACTCTAATGTCATGTGCTCGACATGAGTACTTCATTCCTTCATAATCGTCCCTTTGGCATTTCTCTGTTTCTTAAGGAAAGGTAGTGCGGTGCCAGCTATGTGAAGATTGGTATAATAGATACTGATGTCTGTAAAGTCGTCATCTTACATCATCGTAGTTAATTTTGAGTGAATAAATTGATAAGTTCGAGGGAGTGAAAGTTAAATCTGATAATTTCTGTTACTCTAATTAAGACGGAGCTTTATGTGGGGTCTTCAGAGGATTCTTATTTATTCACTTCCTTAGACTTTGATCTTCTGTTCAGCTTATATGTTTTATGTGTTACTCTCTTTGTTTTTTGTTTTTAAAATTTTTTTTTATGGCATACCTAAGTTCTTGAGGTAGAAATGAGATTTTTTGGACTTACTTTCTCGATTGTATTACACATTCATAATTTCACAATAAATAGATAATAACATAAAATATGGAAAGGAAATAAAGGAAAGGAAATACTTAAATTGCCCACATGAAATGGAAAAAGAGACAGAGAGATCACTTTCTAGTTGTTTTGTATCAAATTAGGCCTTCTGTTCCCCCATCCCCCTCTCCCTTTTGATTTGTACATGCCTAGTAGTACTAGTATAGATGTCCAGATTTTTTTCTTTTTCCGCCACATTTTATATCTGCACAAGAAACAAACTTAGCACCTTTCTTCTACTTCACATGAAATAACTTTTGTTTTGCATGCCTATAGCCACTATGCCCGCCAATGAGATCAATTTACATACTGGATCACTGTTGATGGAATTGTATTTCAATTTCCATGCAACTAAGCTGTTTCCATTTTCTTTGGAGTGCAAAAAAAAAAAAAAAAAAAGGTATGTCAAACTTGTTTTTATGTTTGTGCTCTATGGAGAGGCAAAGTTGATGTTTTCCTTCTCTAAGTTGAAAGTCAAGATAGAAAACCGTTGGCTCTTGCCACATTTAACTCCATAACATCACATGGCATGTGTTTCCATAAAGTTTTTTCCTGTTAAAAGTATTGTCACGGATCACAGTGGATGCAACTTTAGCTGCGGTCTACATCCTTGCCAATTGTTCTCTCCTACTATGTTGTCAGAAATTTTTTTTTTATGATTGAGAATTTAATTAATCTTGGTGTTTGGTTGGTAAAGGGGTTGTCTCAAAATTTAGAAGTTAGACTCATGCATGTGTGGAATTTAATATATTCGGCAGGTGAAATATAAACTATCAGTTCAGAGTAATAAGTGATATCATTAATATTCATCTGGCATTCTATGTGGTGTGATTTTATTTAATGGTTGGCAGGCGGATAAAGCCGACTCCATGACAAAGTCATGCGTTGCTGAGTTAAAAGATGAAAAGGTGGATACTGGAAACAAGACCTGCAGCATTATCTCGCCCGTTCAACATGAAATACCGATAGGAGATTTTGCAATGTGTCCTATCCAATTGAGCTCTAAATATCTAGAAAAGCTGCATGTCACTCTGTCGACAAAGGAAAATGCATTGTCACGGACTGCGTTGAGAGTTCTTCTCAGAAAAAGATATAAACTAGTATAACCTTTTCAACCCTAACTTCAAATACATGTTTAATTATTTATTGTTTTGTATATGTGGAGTTTACCAATTCAATTGCCTTTAAATTGGGTTAAAGCTGTCCAATTTTTTGCAACAAAAATGCCTTAATTGTTTATCATTTTATAAACAATAGGTGTCTATTGTTTATAATAGACACCTATTATAAACAATAGGTGTCTACGGAAACAGCTTCAGAATGTGGTGCGTCACAGGTCCTAAATTGTGATACGATAGGGGTAGACACCTATTGTTTATAATATTAGAATGTACTTGTTTTCTGAAGCTGTTTCCGTAGCCCTCTCATTTTCCATAAGCTCTTGATGTGGGACTTGAAATGAAACACAACGAGTTTTCTGAAGAAAAAGACACTTCATTCTTTGGGTTTTCATCTTTGCATCTTCTGTGTGTGACTCCCTTTGCTAATAAGAAAAGGCCAAACCAAAGGCTTTTTCTATTAATACTTGTTTGACATTGGGACTTAGAAAGGAAAGTTGGAACTACTATGAATGATCCCTTTCTTAGAAGCAGCACCGTATTGGATTGGAAGCGAATCAACAAATTGTGCTTATTTATATCAGCGAAAAATAATCTAAGGTTCCCTTTGTTAAACCCGAGTGCATTTATTCTCCTAGGCACTTGTCAATCCACACATCATCCACAATCACCATTTGTTCGAAAAACATAAATTTAAGTTGTTAAGAAATGGGTCCAACAATGTATATCAATGTATCCAACATCCCTGTGCTTTGTGGCGTATATAACACTTCTCCAATAAACAAGGCCTAACTTCAAATCCCTGTTGCAACATGTATTCTTGCCACTAGCATGTGTAAAGGTCAAATAATTCAAGGAAGAAAGGCTTCAATGTAAGCAACATTAGAGAAGGAGCTAAGTTATAACTTTGCATGTGAAGTATGCAGTTATGCTGACAATTTCTTTTTTGTAAAAGTACAATTTACATCAATGATGAAGACAATAAATCCCATTGTATTTTTTCGTTGAAGACATTCAATACGAGCTTGTTTGTTTGGTGATTCTTAAGCCTTCCACTTGGATAGTTTAATCACTAATTCTTGATTGTAGCATGAAAATTTCAAAATCAGTGTTATGTAACGGTTTTAGTGCCTCTCGATATCCTTTACGGCTGAAATAACGTGACAAAAAATCCCTGTAATGGAGTTATTTTGGTCGTACTCAGCCGGCCAAGCAAAACTCCAGCTTGCTTGGTGATTCTCAAGCCTTTCACATTGTTATTTCGGCCGCAAAGGATATTGTAACGCCTTTTTGGACTGTGAATATTTTTCTTCCAATTTCTTCCTTTTCTTCCACAAGTATGTTAATATATATATTAAGTATTAATAATATCTTGTGAGGATGCTCACAGTATCTGCTGTAGTCACTCATTGCTTAATAAATACGTGTATGTCTCACAATGAGAATACATTCTTTTTCGTATTCTTTCTCTTGTTTTTTAACATGGTATCAGAGTCATGAAATTTTAGCCACCATGAAACCCTAACTCCCACCAGAACCAGCCGCCAAACAGAAACCCTAACCCTAGCCGCCGACCACCAGACACCCTCGCTGACCTCCGTCAGTCCTCCAGTAGGCGTCGTCGACCCTCGTCGGCCCTCCAGCAGTCGTCACCGATCCTCGTCGGCCTTCCAAGAACCCTCGCTGACCACCGTCGGCTTTCCCAAAGCGTGCGCCGACCTTCGTCGGCCCTTCCAGGCAAGTCGTCAACCCCTCCAGGGGTGACAGCGACCATCGTCGGGCCTTCCTAGGGTACCTCCGACCCTCGTCAGTCCCTCAGGGGGGGACGTTGCCTACCATCGGCCCTGCCAGGGCTTCCGACGACCACTGTTAGCCCCTCTAGGGTCTCTGACGACCACTGTCAGCCCCTCTAGGGCTTGCGCCGACCACTGTAGGGTTTTTCTCAGCCTCACCGATCACTTCCAGACTCCGATAGGCCCTTCCTCAGTTGTTCGACTCGACTTTTCTCTCTCTTTCCCTCACGGCATCATTATGCCAGTATAGTTCCATGATGTCTGCTAGTTTGATGATGCTGTGAGGGTCTAGTGTGGTCATTCGTCATACCTCTGTGTGGATTGAGACTTATGTTTTATTGTATTTTTTGGTTCCCTTGTTGGTGAACAAGGATATAAGAGGATTCCGTGACCTGCGAATCCCAGGTTGAAGTTGGTCGGCAGCGTATCACATCGGTGTTCTCGTCATCCACATGGTTGGTTGGTCGGCGACTTGATGGCGCCAACGGTTATGCTTTATGGAATAAAAGTGTTCTTAAATCGCTTCAAGGCATGAAGCTCGATTTCCACCTATTTGATGACCCTCCATCATAGACATCAGCGACCTTCCGAACTTGGACCTGGGATGATATCTGGATATTCAGTCAGTTGCTCAACTCGATGGATCATTTTGTTCAGGCTTTGGTAGCCAATACTGATACTGTGTGAGAGATCTGGTCCTCATTAGGATCGATCTATTCATCCACTAATGATCTCTCCCGCCTATATGCTGTCATGAAAGGCTTCTTTTAGTCCCCGCAGTCCAGAAAGCCTCTTCAGGATCACTTTATGCAATTCAAGATTTTGGCTGACGAGTTTGATCGTTTTCTTTCGTTTACGAATCAGTTGTCTCAGTTTTAGTAGCAGAGGCAACAACTTTTGGTGGTAATGTTCTTGCTAGTTTGGATTCCGAGTTTAACTCATCGCGTTCTCAAATCCTTGCTGGGGCAGATGTTCTCACTCTCTTCGAGACATTTCGACGTGTGATTCGAGCGTCCTGTAGGGATGAGTCTCGTGGTACTGGTACATCTCCTGTTGAGACCTCTTATATGTCTGGTTTGGTGGGTTTTCATGGTCGCCGCAGCGGTCGAGGCCGTGGTTGTGGTAGTGATAACAAGTCTGGTTGTGGAGGAGGTTGTAATGGTGGTCGTAAGACCCGTACGTGCCACTATTGTGGGATCTGGGGACATTCGCAGTGAATGCTGCAAGTTTCATGGGAAGCCCCCATTGGTGGCCAATGCCACATCTGATTTCAGCCAGCAGGACTATATCCAGCCCAGTCCTCAGGGGGCACCTAACTCGACCAGACGAGTGGTTGAGATGATTGCTGCAGAGTATGACCAGTATATGTATGGTTAAATTGGACAGAGTACGAGTTCTACTGAGGTACCAGTGGCCACCTTTGCAGGTAATCCTACTGTATGTATGCCTACCCCCCACACCTGGGTTATAGATTCTGGCGCTTCTGCTCACATGACTAGATTATCAGGTATTCTATCAGATTATAAGTTGACCCTTGGTCATGCTGGTGTTTTGGTAGCTAACGGATCCTCCTTAGCTGTTGAGGGTTGTGGTGTTGCGACACCAACTCCTGCCCTTTCTTTACACAATGTCTTGCATACTTCTGATAATCCCTTTAATCTATTATCCATTAATTAGATCACTACTGATTTGAGTTGTTTCGTGATATTTTTTCCTGATTCTTGTATTTTTCAAGATCTTACGACGAAAAGGATTATCAGTAAAGGACGGGTCTCGGAGGGGTTGTACTTGCTGGATGCTGTTCCTGCTCAGGCGTATTCTGCCTTGTCGTCTTTTGCCTTCGATATTCATTGTCGTCTTGGGCACCCTGGTTTGTTGAGTCTTAAATTTTTTTACCCTAATTTAAGGTCTGTGTTTGCTATTGAGTGTGAGTCGTGTTGTTTTGTCAAGCACTTGCGTGTGCCTTTCCAATCTCGAGTCAATAAAAGAGTTTTAGCTCCCTTTTAGTTTATACATTTTGATGTCTAAAGACCTAGTCCGGTCACTTCTTTATTTGATTTTCGCTATTTTGTGAGCTTTGTAGATGATCACTCTCGTGCGACATTTCTATATTTAATGAAAAATAAATATGAGGTTTTATCTGTGTTTACTCAATTTTGTATTACTGTGCAAATCCAATTTGTTACCTGTGTTAGGGTTTTGCGTAGTGATAATGTGGGGGGGGGGGGGGGAGTATATGTCTACAGCCATTAAGGAGTTTCTGGTGAGTC
>JAOTRH010000027.1:6141631-6171308 GCA_034768845.1 Heliamphora exappendiculata
CCTGATACTCCCGAACAGAATAGGGTGACTGAGCGGAAAAATAGACATGTTTTGGAAACAGCCCGTGCTCTTCTATGTAATATGCACGTTCCTCATCATTTTTGGAGTGAGGCTGTTCTTACGGCCTGTTATCTTATTAATCGTATGCTGTCTACTGTGTTGGGTGGTGTTTCTCCGATGTCTGTGTTAGCTCCTATGTTGCTTGTGTACTCCCTGCCTCTTAAAATATTTGGTTGTGTATGCTATGTGCATGACACCAGGCCACGGGTCACTAAACTTGATGCTCGTGCCCTTAAATGTATGTTTATTGGCTACCCTCAACACCAGAAGGGGTATTAGTGTTATTGACCTGTGCTCCGTCGGTTTGTTGTGTCTTGGGATGTTACCTTTCTCGAGTCGACCCCCTTCTATTCTTCTTCTCCTCATGTTCTATCTTCGGGTGGTGAGTCACCTCCCTCCCCTTTGTCTGCCTATTTTATTGGTCGCTCGAATTACTACTAATACTCTTGCCGCATCTTCTGAGCTGCTCTCAGCACCACCTCCTGCAACCTCGCCCTCACATGATCCAACTCCTGCTGAGCCAGTTCTCTCGTCGGTTGATCCGCCGGTAAGTGAGCCCTCTATTGTTGCCCGTCGCCCTTATCGCCTCTATCGGGATCACCCCCGGCATGCTGAATTCTATAAAGGCTTGTCGGTTTCTTTATGTGCCTTTATTTCTACAGTTGATACTATTGCTGTTCCTGGTAGTGTTTTAGAGGCTCTCTCCCATCCTGGTTGGCTTTCTGCTATGTTGGAGGAAATGTTTGCCCTGAATAATAATGGCACTTGGGATCTTGATTCTCTTCCTGTCGGGAAGCAGGAAATTGGCTGCAAATGGGTTTACACTGTGAAGGTGAATTCTGATGGCTCTTTAGTTCGCTTGAAAGCGCGCCTTGTTGCAAAACGTTATACCCAAACTTATTGCGTCAACTATTTTGAGACTTTTTCTCTGGTCTCCAAGATGACTTCCATTTGCCTTTTTCTTTCTCTTGTTGCCACTCGGAATTGGCCGCTTTATTAGTTGGATGTTAAGAATGCCTTTCTCCATGGCGATCTTCAGGAGGAAGTCTATATGGAGCAACCTCTCGGTTTTGTTGCTCAGGGGGGTCTTATCTTGTGTGTCGCCTTCGTCGTTCTTTATATGATTTAAAACAATCTTTCCGGGCCTGGTTTGGGAGGTTCAGCACGGTGGTGCAACAGTTTGGTCTGCGGCAGTCAGGAAAAGATCATACCGTGTTCTTTTGTCGGATTGATACAGGCTGTATTCTTCTCGTTGTCTATGTTTATGATATTGTCATCACTGGCGATGACCGTGTTGGGATTCGTGGCCTGTAGGTCTTTCTGCAGACAATTTCAGACTAAAGATCTTGGACACTTGCGGTATTTTCTGGTGGTCGAGGTAGCTAGAGGTAAGCATGAAATTTTTATTTATCAGAGAAAAAATGTGATCGACATTTTGCGTGATGCCGACCTTAATGCAAAAAGTGTGGAGTCCCCGATGGATCCAAGTGTGAATCTTCTTCTTGGTGACGGTGATGTGTTTTCTCTCCCTGACAGGTATCGCAGAATGGTGGAAAAACTTAATTATTTGACCACCATGATAAGACCAGATATTGCCTATCCTGTCAGCATTGTGAATCAGGTCATGTTTAATCCTCATATTCCTTATTGGAATGCAGTGGTTCGTATCCTCCAGTATCTCCATTCCAATTCGGGGAAAGTTCTACAGTTCTGTGATCGGGGTCATTTCCGTACTGGGGCTATTCTGATGCAGACTGGGCAGGATGCCCGATTGATAGGAGATCCACATCAGGGTTCTTTGTCTTTGTTGGTGGGAATCTTGTATCGTGAAAAAGCAAGAAGCAAGATGTGGTGTCGAGGTCCAGTGTTGAGGTGGAATACAGGTCTATGGCGTTGGCAACATTCGAAATCATGTGGGTTCGATAGCTTCTCACCGAATTAGACGAACCGCTTATGGGTCCTACAAGTTGTGGTGTGACAATAAGTGTGCTGTCTACATTGCTACTAATCCAGTGTTTCATGAGCGGAGTAAGCACATCGAGATCAACTGTTATTTCACCCGCCACGAGTATAAGAACGGCACTATTGATTTTGGCTTTGTTCGATCTGGTGAACAACTTGCTAACTTGTTCACTAAGGCACTGTTCGGGTTCCGTGTTCACTACATTTGTAACAAGTTGTGCATAATTGATATCTATGCTCCAACTTGAGAGGGGTGTTAATATATATATTAAGTATTAATAATATCTTGTAGAGATGCCCATAGTAATGTATCTTATGGAGTCAAAAATAACATACCTACATAGGTGAAGCTTAATTTACCTAATTTGCCTCAACAATTTTCAAATCTACGACATTTTCGACACTCTCTCCTTTCGATCGGTAATGCTTCTAAATGCTTGCATTGTTTATTATTATTTTTGATTATTAGTTCAAGATCTATGCTCATTAAGAGTAAAACATGGTGGATCTATATGGGTGAGATTTATTTGTTACATTTGGCCCACAAATTTTTAGATTTACATGACTTTCGACACATTTTGGTTTTCAAACTTACATTAAATATTGTTTTAGAATGTTTAGATCTTGTTTTAAGTTAGAAGTTAAAATAACCGTAGAGAAAGAAGTAGAAGAGAAAGACTAAAGAGAAAGCAATAATGATACAGAACGAGAGAGTAACTTGGGATTCTCTCCCTTAACATTGTTATTGTTATTTATATATAAAGAGACCAAAGTACAAGAATACCTTTAAATGATATAATTAATATAACACTCCCCCTCAAGTTGGAATATTGATATTTCTCATACTCAACTTGCGCACAATGCGGTGAAACACTTTACTACTATGTTCTTTAGTAAAATATCCTCTAATTGATCCTTGGACTTCAACAAGAACATACAAATCAAACCCTTGTTGCACCACATTATGAGCAATGTTGACGGTAGCCTTATTGTCACAATACACCTTCATAGATCCATCATCCTCAATTCCCAAATCCTTTAATACCATTTAGAGCGACACAAGTTCAAAAATGTCGTGAACCTTTGCCGGATACTTGGGCTCAACACTCGATCCAGCTACTACTGTTTGCGTTTTGTTTCGCCAAGTAATTAGTTTCCCTTCTACAAATGTAAAGTAGCTTGACATAGACCGTTTATCATCAACAGACCTAGCCTAGTTCGCATCCGTGAAAACTTTTAATCTCAGATGACCATGATTAGTGAACAAAATTCCTTTCCCTAGAACATATTTGAGTTATCTCAAAATACGGTAAAGAATGTCAATATGTACACTACGAGGATTATGCACGACAACTCCTATAACATATGCAATGTCAGATCTGGTATAAAATATGTATATTAATCTCCCCACAAGTCTCTAAGATCTTCATTGTCTACATGCTCTCCATCACCACTATTGAGGCGATGATTAGTCTTAATAGACGAATCTACTGGTTGATAACCCAATATGCATGTCTCCTTCAATTCCATGAGATCAAGAATATGCTTTCTATGAGAAAGAAAGGTACCTTTATCATATTTGAAAATCTCAATTTCAAAAAAATATCGTAATACCCCTAGATCTTTTATCTCAAACTCTTTAGCAAGATGTGCCTTGAGATGAGAAATCTCCTCTGCATCATTGCTAGTCACCACTATATGATCAATATGCATGTAAGAGTATTTATTTTCTATTTTATTTTATATCTTAAGGGGACTATTGTCATTGTGTCGTAGAACTTTTTAATAGAATATATGTTAGGTAGAGGGGACTAGATACGTTCTTAAGACCTTAATTTCTTTCTCTTTCTCTCTTCTATTCTCTTTCTCTGAAACCCTAAATATTCAGTTCTTTGTACTTTAACTTGGTATTAGAGGTCTCGATCCAACCCTAGAATGAGCCTAGTATTTTAGAACGTACTGTGAGATAAATGCGGCGTGTTGGTGTCATCTTTTGTACAATGATGTTATTATGGCATCAACGGTGGTACGGATGCCGGCCATTGACGGCTACATGAATCGACTCATCTCAGGCTCCCAATAATTACGGTATTTTCGCATATTTTTTTGAAGCCATTTGATGCTCTGATCGATATTACGAAGTATTTTGCCTTTTCGAAACTCTAGCTTTCGATCTGCAAATTGCGCCATCGTTTGTTGTTTTCGATGGCCCAGCTTTCCTTTTTTGTTCTTCCCAGCTTTCCTTTTTTGTTCTTCGTTCCTGTCTTTTTCCTCCACATCGCTAAGTCGAATTGAAAGGTAGGTATTGTTAGTGATTGAATGGAAAGGGAAAGCAGTTCAGGTCTATCCTATAAGTGCCGAAACTTAATGCTTGGACCTTTTTTGTTCTTGATTTGGTGTTCACCGTGGCTTCCCATTGATTTCTAGTGATTTCTTCATTCAGCGGTGCTTTTTTCCTCTAGTTTGTAATAGGGGTGTTCATGGATTGACTTGACCCACCAAAACCGTATAAACCAAATTGATCCACCCAAGCTTTAATGGTTTCACCTATCCCGTCGGTCGAAAATGGGTGAAAATTTGCACTCGTTTCGGTTTATGGTCGGTTTACGGGTTCTATCTTCACCCACCCATGTAAATCGACCCGACTAAACATACATAATGAAAATTAAAAACATGCGGTGAGCTAGTGGTTTACACAACAGGTCCATCCATAAGGCTTGAGCCAACTGACAGAGTTATGCGTGGAGCCTTAAACATTAACCGGATGGATGAAATTCTCTCCCAATTAGGGTTATTGTGAACAAACGATTGGAATTTGAGACTTCCGACTTGGATTGCAACTTTCATTCTTCATAGTTCATATTCTTACTAAGCTTGTCGGCGACGGCGTACGTCGTAGTGCGTCTATCCACGCAGTCCAAACTCTAGTCGGCAGCCGTAGACGATGACCCTCTCACTTGGTTATTTTATCGTTTAAGCTCAGATCTCTCTATGAGATCATCAGATCGGTTAAAGAAAGCACCTTAGCCTCTCAGTCGATCTCGGCCTCTCCCCAACACAAAAGCAACAGATCATTGATCGGTAGTGAAATCCTTGTCTTTATATTTAACGTGTTATTGTTGCATCATCTGATGCGTGGAACCCCATCATCATTGAATCCCACTTAACTTGGGTGGTTGAAAGCACAAAGGTAAAATGAGGACAAAAAAAAAGGCATTTGGATAGGAATCAATTCAGAAAACAAACCATATTCTCAAACCTCCAAATTGACCCAATCCACCCTATAGACCCGAGTAACCGAGCCCATCAGTTGGTTGGTTAGTTGTGGGTCAAAAAACCTAGAACGGAATGACCATGGTGATGGTTCATTGGTCTACCTGACCCCACCCGAATTGTGGACATCCCTAGACTTTGTAACTTGCCTCTTCGTTTTGAGTTCGTGACTTGCTTCTCTGGTCCTGCCAGTTCTTTGGCTTCACAAGGGGTTCCAATTTTTTTTTGGGTTCCCAACTTGCTATTCTTCTTCATTTGGTTTTGCTGTTCTTTATTATAGCAAAGGCATGACTGGCATCATTAGGAGGACTTTATGGTTGTTTTTCTTCTTTTTGGGTTAGACTATGACCTGTGCGGGTTCAAGGATCAGTTTATTACCGGTGAGACTCTGCCTACTGCTGCTAATGCTTATTCCAGGTTCTTATGTTCGTCCTTCGGCCAATCCCCCGTTGCTCCTAGTTCTCTTCCTATTTTTTAAGCTTCAACTTTAGTTTCCAGTGGTGGTAGTCGCAACACCGATCATGGTAAGTGGAGGTCGTGCTATTCGAGGTGGATCCCGTGGTGGTGGTCGGTGTAGTAATCATGGCAATCGAAAGTGTGATCATTGTGGTGACACTAATCATATAGAACCATATTTTTGGAAGAAATATGGTAATCCCACCTGTGCCCATCATGTCACTGATGGGACTCCCAAGTGCCATCCACCTTCCTCATCAACATCCTCTATTATGGTCGCACCTCCGTCTAGAATGCACGCACCTCTCAACTTAGTGAGTTGGTTCTAACTTTATGGACTGCTATCCTTTCACTTCTACTACTACTTTAGCAAACTCACGTAATATGGCATGTGTCGCTGTTTCCCCTCATACAGGTCATAGATTGCCTTTTTGACCATGGTTTGGTCTAATTTCAGCTGCTTCGATCAATGAAGGTGCTTTCTCTCCTCACTAGTTCTCACATGTGTGGTAATTCATCCTTGTTTTCTAATTTAACTTGTACTTGACATCATATTGTCTTAGCTGATGTGTCATCTCGTCCTGTTCATGAACGGGGTGTACTTCATCCCCCCTAGTCTCTTTCCTTGTTTTTGAGTCCTTTAATTCCGGACTTTCCTTTCAATTTGCTCTTTATAAGTCAATTAACTAGAACCTTAAATTGTTCTTTAACTCTTTCTCCTTTCTCGTGTTTTTCAGGACTTCCAGACCAAGAAGATGATTGGCTCGGGTCATGAGAGAGATGGCTTATACTATTTGGATACTGATCACTTGTCTCATCCCTCTGAATTTGCGCTGAGTGCTTATGTTTCTCCTCTTTTGTGGCACCTTCACCTTGGCCATCCCTCTTTGCCTAAACTGAAGTTAGCTATTTCGCCTTTGAGTCATTTGTCTAGTTTGTGAAGCTTGTCAATTTTGCAAGCATCATTTGTAATTCTTTTTCTCGTAGTAGTCGCAGTCGCGCGTTTGAGTCTTTTGGGGTAGTCTACACAGACATTTAGGATCCTTTTGAGCTCCTACTATTAATAGATATTTCTATTTTGTTATCTTTGTTAATGATTTTTCTCGCATGACTTGGCTTTTTTATTTGTGTTGAAACATCAATCTAAGTTACCTTATATTCTCACTAAGTTTTTATAATTAAATTCATATCTAGTTTGGCTGGTGTAGTAAGGTCTTTCGATTTGATAATGCTTTAGAATACATGCAGTATGTTGTTGCTTCTTTTAGTGTTGATCGTGAAATTGTTCTTCAGATTAGTTGTGCTTATACTTCCAAGTAGAATGGTATTGTTGAGCGTAAGCATTGTCATTTATTAGATGTTGCACATATCTTGCAATTCCGCATGTATGTACCGAAACACTTTTGGGTTGATGTTATTCTTACTGCTTGTCATCCAATCAATTGTATGCCTCGTACTGTCCTTCACCAGAAGTCTCCTTTTTCCTTCCTACCCCTTGCTTCTCCCTTCTCTCCCCCTCCTCGGGTGTTTGATTGTGTTGCCTTTGTTCATGATGTGGTTCTCGAACTAGATAAGCTTTTTCCTCGGAATCGTAAATGTGATTTTCTTGGGTATTCTTGGACTCAAAAGGGGTATAAGTGTTATCATTTCGACTCTTGTTGATACTTTGTCAGTACTAGTGTCATCTTTTTTGAGTCCACTTCCTTATTTACTTTACCCAACTTGGGGTTATCCTCCGACATTATTTGCTGTTGTGAGGCGGAGTTTGGGTCTCCCACTTTACCGCTTCCCCTTCGCCGCCTTGTGCTGTTGCCCTTTCCTCATCCTTTGTAGGTATATCAGCGGTCTCGCAATCGGCAAGTTGTTTCTTTTGGGTCGACACAATCATCTTCTATGTCGGAGGCTCCTGATTTGTCTCCCTTCTTCTCAGTTGATGACTTACACATTGCCTTATGCTGCAGTAAACGTACTTGTACTCACACCCTATTGCTTGGTATGTTTGCTATGCTCGTCTCCTTTCTTTTTTCCTTTTGCTACTGTCTTGTCTACTGTTTCCATTCCTACTTCTCATAAACAAGCTATGTTTTTGTTTGGATAGAATCAAGCTAAGGACGAGGACATGCATGCCCTTCATTAGAATCACAATTGGGAGCTCATCTCTCTCCCTTCCAGCAAACAATTTGTTGGTTGCATACTGTAAAATATCTTTGTAATGGGTCCATCGAGTGTCTTAAGGTGCGGCTAATGGCTAAAGGCTACACTTAGGTATATGGTGTTGATTATTTGAAAACTTTTTCTCCCGTGGCTCGCCTTAATTCTATTTCCATTCTTCTCTGCATTGTCATTCTTAGCGTTTGTACTAGCTTGATATTGAACGCTTTTCTTTATGGTGATCTTCACGAGGAGGTTTAAAGGGCTCTGCCTCCCGGCTATATTGTGCCTGGTGGTGATAATCTTGTTTCCTGCTTGTGTGGGACTCTATGGTGTGAAGAAATTCCTCGTGCCTAGTTTGATAGTTTCAGCTCTGTTGTCCTTGCGTATGGTTTTTGGCATTCCGCATTTGATCATTGGTCTTTGTTCGTCATTTTTCTGCTAGTATTATTGTGTTGATTGCTTGTGTTGATGATATCCAGTGTTGTCAAATCAGGATACGTATTGCGTATCGTAATCCCACTTTTATGTATCACGTATTGTATCGTATCACGTATCGTAAGATATGTTAACTTAATTATATATTAGTTGATAAAATAATTATTCTATTATAAAATTACAAAAACAAGTTCTTCTAATACAAATCTATTATATATGCCCAAAGTAAAGTTCAAACTTCAAAATATCAAATTTTAATTCTTCAACCATATCCATGTAAGATGTGCCAACAAAAAAAAAAAAAAAACCATCAAGATGTTACAATTCAAAAACAAAAGTGTATCAAGATTCAAGATTATATTTCTCCTTCATCCATCAAAGTCAATCTCAACAAGGTCATCATCTCTAACTAGCATGGCATTATCATCCATGCAATTATCTTCTTCATTTTCATCATCTTCAATAACTTCTAGCTCCGCTTCAATAGCCTTTCTTTTTCTTTTTCAATCATCTTGAAGGTTTTTTAGTCCTATAAAAATAAAATATTAAATATTTACAAATAATAATTTTATTTTACACAAATTACACTTAACAATTGAAACGAAGCAATGAACATACCTCTCTTCCTTTTCTTACTAGTTTCTACCTCATTAACTTCAAAACATTCATTTATGTCCATTCATGAATTGTCTTAGGGTAGGCATGAGTCCTCTCTTTCGGTGTCCATATCCGAGAGGCAAATAGGATCATAGGTCTCGCCACTCTATTCCCTTTTCTTTTGGCTCAACTCTAAATTGAGATTGTACTTGATAAACACCAATGCATTCAATCTTTATTGTTCTAAACGATTCATTTTCTTTGAATGAATATGTTGGAAAATACTCCAATTTCTTTCGCAACCCGTAGTACTACATATAAGGCTTAGAATTCTTATAGCTAATCGTTGAAGCTTTTTGTAACTATTTCCATAGCTCTCTCCCACCATAGTGCTAGAAAAGGAGAGTCAATTAGTGTAATACACCTAAATACGTAATTTAAAACAAAGTGAGTCAAAGTAATGAACAAAATAGGATAGATTGGTAAAAATATCAGGTTGTTTTTTGTCTCTTGTTAGAACGGCCATATCCATTCCGAACATACCAATGGTCTTGTTAAACTTCTCCATTTGTGCATCAAGTTTTAACCTTGTTTCAATATCCAGATGTATCTTTTCTAGTCTTGTAAAATCCCATTTTTACTTCCATATCCATTTTGTCAAAGGTTGAATCATAATGAAATCTACAATGAGCCAAATAACTAAACTAAGTACCTAGATGCTGTGGAAATAAAAGTAACAAAAGTGAAAAAGTTATATAAGTGATGAATTAAGAATGTTACCTAGGATTAAAATTGTAACCCGTCGCATGAAGAGGCCGGTGGAGTTGTAATGCCCAACGATTATTAATCATCTTCCAAATTGAATCATATCTTTGCTTCACAAAATTGAAAATTTTCTCAATTTGTTCCTTAGCCATATCCATAACTTCATAAATATAACCCATGGCGGGCTTTGCATTACTATTGACTAGTCTTAGAACTTTAACTAGCAGAAGTACACATTTCAAACTATACTCAATTGCTTGCCAAAACTTTCTATCTAACACAATCGCTTGAGCTTTGATGCCATTACTCTTTTTGGAATGTGAGCTCTTAGCTCACTCTTCGGAAGTGAACATGGCTCTAAGTCCATTTTTTTGAGTTAACATCCTTCTCAAAGTGAGGTAAGAAGTGGCAAATCTTGTCCCGGCCGGTCTTGCTAATTCATGATTTTGTGTGTATTTTCTCATCAAATTAAGAACCCATAAATGGCAATAAATGAAAACGGTGATCATTCTTGCTTTAGTAATTGTGTCATTATGCACCGGTAGGTCACCAATATCTTTGAGCATCAAATAAATGCAATGGGTCGCGCGTAGAGACCAAAAAGGTTTTTTCCTCTTTTCTATTAAAAACTCACCGGCAAGAACATAAGTGGATGCACTATCCGTCACTACTTGTACTATATTTTCTTCACTAATTTTTTCAACGAAAGAATCAAGTAACTCAAATAAATTACGCCCATCCTTAATAATTGAAGAGGTGTCCATTGATTTTAAAAAAACCGTCTCCATTAAACTATTAATAAGAAAATTAGTGATAGACCACCCCTTCCCATCTTGCCACCCATCCGACATTAATGTACATTCGGTTTTTTTCGATTCACTTCTATACTTCTCTAATGTTACATTCATTGTATCAATTTCTGTCTTCAAGAAAGAAACTAACCTTATGGTATGAAGGAGGTTTTAAACTTTTACCATATTCGCCAATCGATTGTATCATAGTGTGAAATCATGAGCTTTTAATCAAATGAAATGGCAAAGTATTTGTATCCATGAATTTACATATATCAAGGCATGGTTTTGTTCTATCCTTTACCATAGAAGTCAAAGTGACTTGTTTTCCCTTTCCTTTGTTCATAAATTTGTCCATTTGTCATATTTTCAATTTACACCCTTCTCCCTCTTCAAAACATTCCACAAAATCATTATCAACACTATTTCTTTGTTTCAACTTTTGTAACAAATTTGAAAAGATTTTAACAACTTTTTTCGGACATTTTGCATAAGCCGCAACATTTTTACGAGTATGAGCTTGGTGGTGTTTCATTCGAATCACGCCACCCGAATATTATTACTACAATAATTACACCTCAATCTTAATCTAGTGTTATCAACACCATCGTCATCCACTTGTTCATTAACATGTATGTAATGATCCCAAGTAATGTCGATAATTTTTCTACTACCTTTTCTTTTATGAGGCATAATTTCAATGTCCAAAATCAATGAAATTATGAAACAAATAGAGCCAATGCAAACAGTCAAGAAGAACTCCCAAAGGCCAACACAACAGTCTAAGAATAACTCCTAATGGCCAAAATGCAAACAACCAAACAGAGAACAAAATGAATAGAAGTCAGCGTGGTAAAATCCAAACCTCGGCGTCTTCTTCTCCGTCTTCGACAATCGACGTAGAGTAGAGGGGGAGATGAAACACAACCAAATCTTGGCATCTTCTCCGTCTTCGACAATCAACGCTGAGCAGAGGAGGAGATGAAACACAACCAAACCTTTGCGTCTTCTTCTGCGTCTTCGACAATCGACGCAGAGCAGAGGAGGAGGAGATGAAACACAAGACCCCATAGAGATATTCGAAGTTAGAACAAACCTTAGGCGTCTCTTCTTTGTCTTCGATGCGCAGAGCAGAGTCGTCGAACAAAACCCTAGGCTCTCTTCTTCGTCTACAATGCGCAGAGGAGGCTTCGAACAAACCCCTAGGCTTCGATGCTAGGAGATGAAACAGATAAGTCGAAGTGAAATGTTGAATACGAATAGAAAAGGCGCCAAGGATTCATTAAAGGGTAAGTCTTCTGTCGAAATAGAAATCGCATGATACAGTGCGTATCGCGATTTTGCGATACGATCGCACGATATGCATACGTATCTTACGATTTCTTATCAAATACGATACGCTATACGATTCGAATAGGTTTTGTCCCGATACGATACGTATCGCGTATCTTACGATTTTGATAACACTGATATCATTATTTTTGGTGATAATTATGATGGTATTGTTGCTTTAACATGTCATTTGGGTCAACATTTTGATACTAAGGAATTGGGCGTTCTTCGTTACTTTCTTGTACCTTTGTCGTCGGCAAACTTGTGACTCGCTTCAGTAAAAAGCAACCTGTAGTTATTCAGTCAAGTGCTGAAGTTGAGTATCGTGTTATGGCTCATACTGATTTCGAGATGTTGTGTCTAATCTCATCTATTTGATTTCGGTCTTACGACTTTTGCTCCTATGGAAATGCTGTGATAACCAGACAACCATCTTTATTGGTAATAATCTAATCTTTCATGGGCAGACTAAACATAATGAGGTTGATTGCCATTTCATCCGGAATTTGTTGATGCAAAAATGGATTATCACTCCCTATATTCATTCGGCAGATTAGATCGATGATATCTTTACCAAACCCTTACCTCATTCTTCTTTCCTTTACTTGTCTTTCAAGTTAGGCCTATGCGATCTATATGCTCCAGCTTTAGGAGGAGTGTGAGGATATTTGTTTTCTACTTTATGGTATGTCTTAAGGATACTATTGTCATTGTGTTATAGAGCTTCGTAATATACATAGATGTCAAGTAAAGGGATTGGAAACGTTCCTAAAATCTTAATTTCTTCCTCTCTTTCCTTCTATCTTCTCTTCTTTTTTTTCTAAAATCCTAAATATTCAGTTCTTTGTACGTTAACTATGCACAATAAGAATTGTGATCTTATCATTACGTTGCTTGAAAACAATATGATCTGCATGACTCTGTCTATGCCCAAATTTTAGCATAACCTTGAAAAATCTGTCAAATCAGGCTCTCGGAACCCGCTTTAGCCTATATAGAACCTTCTTCAATTTACCGACTTTCCCTTCAATTGCATGGGATGAAAAACTTGGTGGTACATCTATATACGCCTCTTCCTGTAAATTTCCATGGAGGAATGCATTTTTCACATCCAATAGTTGGAAAGGCCAACCCAGATTAGTAGCACAGGAAAGGTGCACCCAAACAGAATTCATCTTTGCTACATGAGCAAACCATAAACTGGGTAAAGCCCTTAATAACTAATCTACCCTTTAATCTCTCAACTGACACATCTGCCTTTTGCTTTATTGTGAACACCCCTTTACAACCTACTAATTTCTTCCTGGCAAGAAGAGATGCTAACTCTCCCATGTGCCATTCTTTTTAAGAGCTGTAATCTCCTCAACCATAGCCCCTTTCCACATAGGATCTGCAATAACTTCCTTCTATCTTGGGAAGCACGGATACGGATACGGATACGGATACGATACGAAACGGATATGGCGATACAACAAAATTAAAAAAAACTAGGATACGGGTACGATTATGATACGTTTGTAGAAAAAATATTTTTATAGTTTGTAGTATTAAATTATTTATAAAACTAAACTAAAAGCAAGAATTATTCATTTTGTTCTTATTTTGAAATGTTCAATAACTATCAAAATTAAGAATAACTAAATAAGTAATAAATTAAAAAATTTTCATTAGGTATAAAAAAATATCCAGATGGTAGTACAATCATAACAATAAAACTAAAAGATCAACTAAATAAAAAGATAATTAAAAAAAAATTAAAACGTAATCCAAAATGTATCCCACCTATATCCAAAACGTATATCCTGTATGTATCCCCCTGTATCTTGGATGTATCCAAAACGTATTCAAAATTAAAAAAATAAAAAATTATTTTTAGATACTTCATAGGCGTATTCGATACGTATCCCCGCGTATGGGGCGCGTATCAGTATCCGATACGAATACGGCACCATTTTTGGAGTATCCGTACTTCATAGCTTCCCTCTATGCGTAATCGATATAGAGGACAGTGAAGAGACAGAGACACGATATGGAGTAGATAAGGAATCATATGAAACAAATTGCGATACGGGATGTTTAGTGCACTTCCTAACTCCTTTTGTAAGTTCAATAGGTAAATCATAATTATTAAGAGTAACAACTGGAGATTCATGTCAGATAGATTAGTAGAAGGTCCGAAACTGGAGATGGTGATAGCAACTACCAAGATAGTAATGGCACTTAACACAGAGAAACACTAGCTGCTCCTTGTGTGAGTTCGAAATCTACCAAAGAGTGAAAAAACAAGCTTGATTGAGCTCTCTCCTACCTTAGTCGGCAACTATGGAAGCTATTCAATCCATCAAGCCATGCCAAAAAGCCCGAATCTAGGATTTCGAAAAGAGATCGAAAAAAACCCAAAAATAGAAAAAAAATGGAAAAATATGTCAAATGAACCAAAAGAAATGAGAAAAATCACAGCCCCCATATACTATAATCGATCATCATGGTAAATAACGGAAAAATAAAAAAGAAAAGGAAAAGAAGAACAAGAAAAAAGTAAGAAACTAGATATGATTTTGAGAAGATCGTGCTGGGATACCAAGTTAGAATAAATGTAGGGAAAGAGGTAAAAGAGAGAGAGAAAAATTATAGAGAGAACAATAGTGCTAAAAAATGAGAGCGACTTGGGGTTCTCTCGGATACCATTGATATTTATATATAATGTGGCCAAAGTATAATAATACCTTTAAAGATGATAACTAAGAACTTAACATTAGATTTGTATATTGAATGGCGTACTATTTTTATTATTCTTTAAAAATCTGAAAATCTTAGTTTTTTTTTTCCGCATTAAGCTATTAGCAATTTTCTAATTTTGCACGTGAATTTCTTATGAGATATGAATCATTAATGTATGCTGGTTGATTGATGTTTTTATATTTCCCCCATTTTGTTGTTCTTTTCTTTTAGAGATTTACTGTTTATCTAATAATCTATATTAAATTTAAGGTTTGAGTTTTACTTAGTGTTAACATGTCATTACAAATAGAAATTATATGAATCATGATATATAATATTAAATTTTTAATTATGTGTTGCGAATGCTAGTTTTTATTTAATTTGATTGTCTAATTGATTAACTTATATATATATATATATATATATATATATATATATATCTGTTTATTATTTTTTAGTTATGTGTCACAAATATGAGTTTTATTATTTCAATTTATTTCTCCAAAACTGCTTTCTACAATATATACTACTAAGAATTTAGATATAATTGTTTCATGTCTAGAAAGTAAATAAAATTTACCAAAAAATTTAGAATTCCAATAATAATGATTTTGGAACAAAAACACACGTTTCAGTTAAATTTAACATTGTTGTGCGTAAAATAATAAAATTCACGTATGAGGTTGCCGCTACCGTTGTGTTATAGCCGTTCCACCCTGAAACTGCGTCACCGCTTCCGTTACTGTTACTGTTATAGTGACTACTGCTATTTAAAACCTTGGATTGTAGCCTTCTCATTCTAAAAAATATAGGATTCTGCTGATCTTGCAGATCATATATTGTCAATCATCTGCAGGATTTGTTTTCACCTTTGAGCTTTTTCCTGATGGACCTATTAGATAATGACTTTACCTTAGGTCTGCTCCATGTATCATATCTTGCTAATATAGATTACTATTTTCAGTTTTATCTATAGTTCTATAGTTTTCTTATTGCTTTAGATAATAGGATTTGTGTTATTTGCTCAATTTATTTGTGTTCTTTGCTTACATTGTTAGGCTTGCCAGTTACGCTATTTTGAAGATGAAATTGCTGTGTGTGACAAAAATATCCAGACAATTTTAGATGGTAAGATCTTTCTATTTCTTGTTTCTTTTTCTTTTTACAAAATTGTTAAGTGTTATAATCTGAATTAGGAAGTGAATTTGTTTCTGTCCATTGAGAATTAGTTGGCTCAAACCAGTGGATACTGTATTGGATTGGGTTGTAAAAGGTTGAATTATGCTATTGCTTGAAGTATACCTTTCACCTATATTTGGAATGGTTGACGTTTGGATTGGGTATGGAACACCAGTTCTGTACGATCTACAACTCTTGTGAAAGGGATGAGTAAACGAGTAAAATGTCTTGAATTTAAAGGGAAACTAGGTAATTCTCTGTAATTAGCTTCAATTCTAAATGTATTTAGAAGTAGAACAAATATCTCTTCAATGGCTAATGGATGGTTACCTTGTGAGCCTTTTTTTTTTTGGCTAGGCGGAGTAGTCTATTCCATTAATCGATTACTTAGAATGCAAGATAGCAGTTATATTCTTGCTATGAAGCACGGACGTGGTCCACGTGGATAAGAGAGATGAGTGGACGTCATGTGCGCACATTGGTATGGAAAATTCTTAAAAAAATTGGATGATACCTCAATAATACGATAAGTTCATGCGTACATGTTTATGTCTTCTGTATTCATGATGCAAATAATGAAGTGATGTCCTAATAATATGTGAGAAACTTTCATTAACTGTTTATCAAAGTATTTCAAATACATCACCTAACATTAATGTTTACGAGCGAGGTATACCCATTTATTTTCTCTATGAAGTGAGTTAAGTATTTATTTATTTATTTTTAATTTGGGTGTGTGACACCCATATCATTGGCCCAAAGGCCTCTTGGTATGAAGTGAATAAAGTATTTGAAACTCTACTTCAACTACCAACATTATAGTGGTGTTTGCCAACTGGCTTGAAGCTGGCTCTTTGCTATTTTGGTTAAAGCCAAAACAAAGCTAAAAAGAAAAAAATATGGAGTGTTTGGTTGATGGCTTTTAGGCTAGAGCTTTTATTGCCTTTTAGGCAAAAAGTTGGGGACCTTTTTTTTCTTATAGGAAAAAAATCAAGGGACTTCTTTGTTTTTAGACAAAAAATCCTGGGACATTTTTTAGGCAAAAAAGCCCGAGACATCTTTTGGGCTTAGTGCCATAGGTAACCAAATGCTTTTTGGGCTTAGAACAAAAAAATGAAAAACTCCTTGCCTTAACGTTGGGAGTTGGGTTGCCAAATGAGCACTATACTCTACTTGTATTCATAGATGCCTTGTGTCAATATTCAAAACATGTAAGATATATTTTTGTCAAAAGTTGAGAAGTATCATATATCTGCTATGCCTTGTGTCAATATTCAAAACATGTAAGATATATTTTTGCCATAAGTTGAGAAGTATCATATATCTGCTAAAAGTCAGTTGTCACGACCCTACCGCACATCAAACACACACTTAAGATACATGACCAGCCAGTAGCAAACGCTGCTGAAACTTGACTGAACTAAAGTGTTATGTGCATTCTAAATTTTAAACATTCATAATATAATTGTTGCAGAAGGCTAGAAGCATTATATGTATATACGTAATCAACTTTGCATTCTACATCCATTGACGGCAACAAAGTGTCTAAATCTCATACTTCATTCCTCAATGCAAAGTCTTGATCAGATGCATCATTATTTTCATTCACTCCTAACACAAGGTTATATAGTGCGTACATCTTACACAGTCTTAGGAGAACTCAACCCTAAAAGCTAGTTGAGGTGAGGGTGCCCTCACGCTTATATAATATATACTCATGGGCGGAGCTATATGGGGCCCAAAGAGGGCCAATGCCCCTATTGGATTTTTGTTAAATTTTATTTATATATTTAAAATGTTCTCTCCTTAAATTTAAAGTTTGTTTTCTTAAATTATAAAATTGCTCCTTTTTATTTGTTGTGTTATATGTTATTGGTAAATATTGATATATGTATGTGAATTTTTTAAGATTTGTATCAATTTGATGAGTATAAATTGTCTTAAACTCTTCTGATTTTGTTGACCAATTTTTTGATTGTGTATTTCTTACTATGATTTTTGTGAATCCTGCTTCTGATTGTATATTGTTTTTTATAAAATTTTTGTGAAAGTTTTATTTGAATATCTAATTTTGAGGATTGTGATTGTATATTTAATAATATGCTTTACCATTATATTTTAACTTATGGAGAAATATTTTAAGAGAACTTTTTGAGTAACTCTTTAATTTAATTATTTTTTATTATTAAATAAAAAATAAAGTTATTTTTTTTATACATCCTCTCTAAAGAGAAGTTCTAGCTCCGACCTTGTATATCTTGCACACTACTTTCTTTGCTTCATACCCTCCCTCATGCAAAGCGTGCTCATTTGGCAGCATCTGCTACGTGCAGGCCAAGGACACGCACTCTGCCCATCCCTAGTACTCTGTTTTTGATACCATGTTACACGGTATTGTGCTAAACTCAATCCCAAAAGCTAGCTATTGAGGTGTGGGTGTTCTTATGCTTATATATTGTACATTATTTTTGTACTTAAGCGATGTGGCACTTTGTTTCACAATATTAAGTCACCAATTATCCCATAGGCTTAAGCTGTTAGGAAATAGGTCTAATAATGTATATCAAGTTATCCAACACTCCCTTTCGCATACGACCCTGTCTCGTAGGTGGAAAGACAAACAAATTGAACTAAACAGATGCACTAATTAAAACAAATTATAGTGCACAGTAACAAACATAATAGGAAACAAATGAGGCTTGAGCTCAGAATCTCCTGAAATCAGAGCTATGACACCATTAAGCCACTAGCTGTTCTCAAAGTTTAAGCTGTTAGAAAATGGGTTCAATAATATATATTAAGTTATTCTGTATATCATCTACACATACGTCCAATCAAAACTCCACTCATCTTTTGGGAAAAAAATGTAATAGCTTGTTTGGTTTGCATGAATGGAATGATGTTGGAATGAAATTGAAGTGGAAATGGAATGTAAGGTATAATGAAATGGAATGGAATATTCCTTCTCATTCTACTGTTTGGTTGTCAATATGAAATGATATGGGAATATAATTTGACTATTTTTGTTCTTATGCTTGGTATGCTTTAGCTAATGGAATGAAATATCATATAAATTTTTAATAAATGATGATTAAATTGCATATTTATTAAAATTTCATCTATTATGATAAACAAATAAATAATAACTTGATCATTAAAAAAGTATTATAAAATCCCAAAAAAACTAAAATGACATTTAAACAATGTTACGGGCGCGATGGTGACCAAAGGTGGCTCCGACAGTAGTGGTAGTTATGGATGGCAGTAATGGTGGTGGAGTGACGGCGGTGCTGATAGTGTTAGCGGTGGTGTCAGTGGCAGCGGCGACGACATTGGGTAGTGGCGGTGGCAGTGGTGGTGGGGATGGTTATGGCGGCGATGGCAGCGATTTGGTGGCAGTCGTGGCGGCAGTGGTGGGGTAGTAGTGGTGGTAGTAGCGGCGGGAGTGGTGGTGGTGGGGTGCTGGCGGTGGTAGGGTGGTGGCGTGGAGGAGGCAATAGTGGCGCCAGTGTGTAGTAGTAGTGGTGGCTATTGCTAAGTGATGGTGGTGGTGGTAATGGCGGAGGCGGCGACGGTGGTTAGTGGTTGTGGTGACAGCAATGGTTGTGACAACAATAGTGACGGTGGTGGCAGTGGCAGATGTGATGGTAGTGATGGGGTAGTGAATAGTATGATTCTATATTGGAATGGAATACTTATTCTTTAGGTTGTTGGAAGCAATAGGTATTCCTACTTTTTGATGGAATAACTATTCCAATAGAATGTTGATTCCCACTATAAAAATAAATACCAACATGAGAAACGGAATTTGAAGTTGAAATGGCAATTCCATTCCAGCGTATTCCTCCGTACCAAACATGGTATAATAGAACTGCATCAGCTAAATGCATAATAGAAATACTAAAGCACATCCACATGTTGCTTCTGAATAATTAAATGGTAATACAAAACACTTGATAGAGAGACAAACCTCTATAACATATCCATTATTTTTTGATTAATAAAGTAAGCAAAGCTTCGTAAGAAAGGCATTAAGGGAATGCCATTCGTATACGAAATGACAAAGGAATTCAAAATCATAGAAGAGATCAAAAGAAGGATTACACCTTCTTCTCACATCTCTACAAAAGTCTCACTAGAGAGCTCTTAAGCTGGAAGCAGAGTCTCTATTCCTTTAAAAAAATAGTGATTCCTCTCCTGTCAAACGAGCCATATCACGCCAGTTAACTATGAATATCTTCATCCAGATCAAATTATGGATTTAAAGAATTCTGTTTTGCACCGCACACCCTACGAAGAAAGCAAATTTCGATGGAGCCCTAGTCCCCTAGATGGCCTTCCATGGAAAAGAAGAGTCATGAGGCCCACATAAAGCCCAATGGAACAATCAAAGCCTAGACGCACCCCGAAGAAACTAAATCAATTGAGTATGCCTTCTTGCTCCATCCTCTAATTCCCAATCTTGAACCTCCTTACGTAACAAATATCCAACACCACATGATTGCCATCCCTCCTCCAATAGTCTGCCATTAATGCATTCCGATTTACTGCCAAGCGGTAGATAGATCGGAAAGCAAGCTGTAACTCCTCCCCCCCTCCCCCAACTGCGCATGTGACCAAAACTTAAATTCGCCCTCTGTCCCCCACCTCCATCTGCCAAAAATGTCAAAGACACTTCAACTCATCCTAATACATTCCCATAGGTATTAGGATGAGTTGAAGTCCGTCTCCCCCACTCAATTGAAGTCTACTCCCTCCACTTGCTTGAAGTTCTTTCCATAGGTAGATAGGGAAAAGCAATCCATGTCTTCCACCACCTCCACAACTATGAGGATCAGATTGAGGAGGTTCTTAACACTTCTTTGGCTAGATTGGTTGCTACCTTGTGGGATGGAAGACTCATCCAAGTAATGAGGACAAGTTTCATTGGCTTGATTTGATGCCTTTGGAGCAGTATTATCATTGTTACTCTCCAAAGGAGAGTTCTTTTCAAATGGGGAGGATTTAACTTGATCAAGGAGTTAGTTTTGGTGCATGTATTTTAGGCAAAGGAGGAGCATCCCATGATTTTTAGAAATTTTAGTTAATAATGATTTTGTTTTTGTTTTCCTTATTGGATAAAGTTCATTTTTTTCCTTGCTAGGTAGTGAGTATAACTATATATATATATATATATCTGATTGTGTGTATAAAACCCTATGATTTGCATATTGAATATTGAAGACGTTGAGATTGAGGATTTGGTTTCCTTCTTTATGCAGATTCTCTTCCCTTCGCTTCTTCTCTCCTACTCTCTTCTCTATCCTTTCTCTCTATCCTGGTTCTACACCAACTGCATGCATTGAAATTTTGTTTCACTTATGGTCTACAAGTTAAGTTATGTAGCTTGTTTTCACATTAGAAAGAAAAATCTTATAGAAAATTAAAAAGAAAAAAACAGAACCAAGTTTCAATCTTATATAAACTATATGAATGGTTATGAATTTTGCCGAACCAAGTTCCATCAAACTACTACGTCAGTAACTTGTTTCTCCATTAAATGATGAACTGAAGAAATAGTAAGCATCTTTGTTATGTAATCTCAATGCATTCAGAAGAAGTTGCAGAAGTGACATACAATAATCACATTGGAACCGACAATGAACGCATAAATTACCTGCGTATCTCATTCCGATGATGTATCTCTACAAGTTTGACTTGAGGGATCAAAAGGTCTATCAACCCAAATAAACAGGTTAAGGCTAAGTGGGTGGGCTTGGGATATGAATGTTTTTTTTTGAGTTGGGCTTGCAATTACCTGGCCGAGCCATTCATTTATTGCGGGCTTGGGCATACCCAACCTCCACTTGTAGAGTTTGGGGTTTTGACTGCAGTCTGATCCAGGGGATATATATTTGGATGCTTCTGGTGGATTTTCTTCAACTAGGCAAGGGAAAAATTGAAACATGTTGAAATTTATACCATGCAGGTCACTCTATTTGTGTATGTCATTATTTGTACTTGTGGTCTGATCATAGTAAAATAGGTAAATAATTCTTCTAATTAGCCAAACTGTCATATATGTAGAACTTTTTGGTAAAATTACTTATTTCATAGGACAGCCTATTTTATTTATTTTAGATCATGACCAAATTAGTTCACGTTGGCTTTCTTTCTTGGTAAATTCGTAATAAGTTAACTTGTGCATTTACTCTCTTTCTACTTCTAATAGGGACTGAAGACGAATTGGCTCTAAAGATAGAGGCCATTATAGATGCTTGCAATGATGTATGCCTAAAAGGTGAAAGTGAAACTCAAGAAAGGACTTGTCAACATGTTGAAGACCAGGGCTCACCTCAATATAGGAGGAGGAAGAGATTGTCTGAGGCTGTCCTCAGTTTGCGAAATTCATGTCAGGCAAGTGTTGGCATTAAAGTATTATATGTATCCCACTTTTACAAATGCTTGAGTGCAATTTACTTGATGTTGTACACTCTTAAGATCAACGTCTATAAATACATAATTTAGATGACGGGAGGAACGTGGGAAGTGTCAGTTGGGTATTATGCATACAATTTAAGAGATAGCTCATGGGCAGGAACAATTAGAAGTCTAAATAAATATTGTGGTCTTTTTAGGCTAACATTCCCTGTCATTTACATCTGCCATTATATATCTGCAAGTGAAGTCATTTGACAGTGCCATAACCACTGTTACCTTTTACCTTTTAAGGTAGAAGTAAAATGCATTGAGAATGCAAATGATGTTATTGAAACTATTTTGCAACTTCTATGGATGATTGTTTGAGTATCATGCGTGCTGAAAGTTATTTAGTGTCCTAGTTTTAATTCATACTAGAATTGCACATAGTCAAGACCTTAAATTATAGATAATGGAAAGACATGCTGCCAGAGGTGTATTGCGTGAAATTTGATTCTGCATGCATTTTCTTGTGAATTCCTCTTTTGATTGTTTGGGATCTACCATGTGCGGGAAACTCAAATCTAAGTAATGCAATCAACGGAGAGAAAAATTTTAAATTGTGGTATCAGTACAAGTATCGGTATCGGTGATACGATCACGTGAGCACGTGGAGTAATACCACTTGGACCAATAACACAGTCACAGAGTTATTGTTTTTTAAAGTCTACGGATCCATATATTGTTTTAATGGACCACATTGGATTCATGATTAAAAATTAATTCCCCACAGAGGCTATGTACTACGCATCGAAAGCCAAGGTCCAAGAACTAATATTCTCATTTGACTCCATAGATAAGTTTCACTCTTTTCATTGTCAAAGAACTTGGGTCGGAGACTAAGAGAAAGTGGGAAGAAATTAGGCACTCTCCTTGCCCAGTTGTGAGCCAACTTCTCCTCATTAGTTTATTATTAAGCTTGTTTTGCCCATTATGCCCAAGTTACAATTAATTAAATCTAATGGTGGCTAGGATTAAATAACCATTAATTGGGATAAGGATAGGGCCTATCCCAAGATTGGGATACCTTATCCATGAAAAGGACGTCATATAATTTCAAATTTGATGTATTTTCGAAAATGCCTCTAAGGCTTGGATGAAACCAAATGAAGTTGAATCTAAGGGTTTTGTCAATTAATTTTGCAAAATTGTTATTATGGTTGCTTTTTGTAATAAATTGATTTTTCCATATTTTTGATTAAAATGCTATGTTTTTGAGAAAATCACTTAATTATAAGTGGAGATTTTAATAGGCGCGTAAGAAATAAGAGACAAGGATATGAGAAGGTTGGTGGGGGATTTGGTTTTGTTGATCGAAATTAGGCTGGAGAGTGGATCCTAGATTTTGCTGTAGCATTTGATCTTATATTAACCGACATTTTTAAAAAAAAAGAGAGAAAAACACTTAATAATCTTTAAGAGTGAATCTTATAAAAGTAAAAAATGGATTCTTTTCTTATTAGAAACTTAGACTGCCTACTATGTAAAGATTGTATGATCATTTGTGGAGAGAGTTTGTCATCACAATATAGACTTATGGTACTTGATATTCACATTAAGGGACAATAAAGTGGGAAGAGATATTACGATCCCACAAACTAGATGGTGGAATCTTAAATGTGAGAAATTATAGATTTTTAAGGACAATATATATAAAGAAGTAAGGTGAGATTTGGAAGAAGATACTAATACTATGTGGAGTACAATTGCGTAATATACTAAAAGGATATCGAAAAAAGTTCTTGGAGAGTCGAGGGGGAATGCCCTGTACCTAAGGAAATTTGGTGGCGGAATGATGAGGTCCAAGCTATACTAAAAATAAAGAAATGTTTTAAAATGTGTGAAAAGAACAGAAACGAGGACAATTTTAGAAGTTATAAACAAGCTTGCAAGGATGTTATTAGTGATGCTAAATTGAAAGCTTATAACGATTTTTATATTAAATTAGATAGTAAAGAGGGAGAAAAAAATATCTATAAACTCATTAAATGAAGAAAAGGATGAACAAGAGACGTAACTGAAGTTAAATGTATAAAAAGCGAGGATTCAAGGGTGTTGGTAAAGTATGAGGAGATTAAGAAATGATGGAAAACCTATTTTGAGAAATTATGAAACAAAAACATGTAGAAAGATTCGGAGGTGAGCAATCTAATAACTTGGATGAAACTAGAAAATATAAATTCTATTGCAAAATAAGAAAGTTTGAAGTGAAAACTATAATGAAGAGAATAAAATCAGGTAGGGGTTTAGGACCAAATGGTATCCCCGTGGAAATGTGAAAATGCTTAGGCGAAGTGGGAGTATCTTGGTTAACGAAGTTACGTAATAAAATCATAATGACTAGGAAAATGCCTGAAGAAAATAGATAAAGAGTATGCAGCACGCCTAGCGCGCGCATGTAGTAACAAGGACCGGTTTTGACTTATTATCTCTTTGCTTTAGTTATAGATGAGCTGATTAGGCATATTTAGGATGATATTCCATGCTGTATGTTACTTGCTAATGATATTGTCATAGTGGATGAGATTAAGAGTGGAGCCAACGTTATGTTAGAAATGTAGAGAAAAGTTTTAGAGTTAAAAGGGTTTCGAGTAAGTAGGAACAAAATTGAATATATAGAATATAATTTTAGCAGTAATAAAAATATTAGCAGTGAATAAGTAAAGATTAAAAATAAGAGATACATAAGAGTTAATATTTTCGTTATCTAGGTTTGATTAGTATTAAAGATGGAGAGATTGTAATTGATGTAACCCCATAGACTTAAAGTTGGTTGGCTACCCATGCGTTCGATGTGATCGACATATATTTACAAGATTATAAGTAAAATTTTATAGGACAGCTATTACAACAGCGATTCTATATGAGATAGAATGTTGGTCTGATAAGAAAGATCACATAAATTGGTAGAGGCAAACTGCCAAGATCATTGATTTGAATATGATTTTTCGATTAAAAAAAACTGGAAGGGTAATCGCCGAGACAGGCTCCAGATTAAATTTTTTTTGATGTCAAACGATCAAAATAAAACCCGTGTCACCACAGTTAATTTAGATGAATATCTTTCGGTCGTTTCTTCAACTACGAATTTTGATTCTCCAAGTTGAAGCTCTGAACAGACCTTCTACTGTATTCCTGATGCGATTGTCGAACGTAGTGTGAATTACGATCTTTCGAGAACTGGTACTGGCAGAACCCGATCAATCTTAATCTTGAAAGACAACAGAAATTTGTTCAGCCTACCCACATATTTATAGGCTATAGCAGGGACCTGTGGAGTAATTATGACATAGACTTCTACTGTGACTCAGATACCTATCCAGCGGTTTCTGCAAATATGCAAACCTCTAAGCAGTTTCTGCAATTAGGAAAATCTTGCAACGGTTTTTGCAATTTTCATAAAATACTAAATTACATTTTATACTACTAAAGAACTGTAACTGCACTTCTAGTCATAATCTCAAGACCAATTGCATTAAGCTCATGTTATTAAATGCTTAACTCATCTCTCTACATTAAGCTTCCTGATACCCGCCAATTAAATTTAATTACTGACAATTTAATTTAATTGGCTTCTTAAAATTCCTTAGGCCCTTTCGCTAAACTAATTTGTCGGCCGGATAATTAAATCCGCTTGCAGGGTTTGGCCCAGTCAAAACTTATAAGTTTCCTTAAGGAAGTATCATTAATCCCGAACAATTAGGACGTAAATTCCGTCAATAATTAATATTCACCATATAATTAATACCGCTATATAACTCACCGGAATTATTGACCCATTAAAGATATCACCCTCTAATAAATCAAAACAACGAATATTAAATTACGCAAATAATAATTATTTCGAGATTAAGAGTATAAACACTCATTATAACCTTGGGGGGTGAATTAATTTATATAGTCATTATAAAAGTAATTATTCCAATGTGATCCCATTCAATACGCACAAAGTGTACTAGCACATAGAGTCGGAATAATAGACGATGCTATTATCTATTCCTAGTAACCAAGACAGCCTATTAAAACTCTGTGCTATAGTCGTACCGATGGTTTGTCCAATTCTATCTAAACTGTGAACTTAAAACTTATATTCTGCAAGAACCTATAATTTGGTCTTCTGTGTGCAAGCCGTACTCTACACACCAGATTAAATACTGTACAGAATACAGGACAATCATGCATAACATTTAAAGAAATGATATTGCATACATTGCTCATTAAGATTCTCATAAAATGAAAAATAATTTTATTAAAATAAAATAAAATAAAATACTAAAACCAACAAAATCGATGATTTCTAGTATACAATCATGACATAAATAAGATCAGTATTTGTTGAAATAAGAATGTTAAGGTGAGTTAAATTGTAGAATAGTGATTTAGGATTGAAATGAGAGAAGAAATAAAAGAATGAAAGAGAGAATAATAGAGAATTAAGGTGGGAATGAAGAGACTTAATTAACGATACTACACCCCACAACATATATATATATATATATATATATATATATATATGTGTGTGTGTGTGTGTGTGTGTGTGTGTGTGTGTGTGTGAAGAATTTGTCCATTGGTATAAAAAAATAATTTACAGTAGTACTATATGCATAGATAATTAATCACAGATTAATTATAAAAATTAGTTATTGACCATTTTGTTAGTTCAAGGCATTCTAAGAGGAAGGTGAATTGAATTTTCAAAATAATAATAACTATTTAAAAATAATTAAAATTTTTAATTTCTTAAACAAATATAACAAGTATATTAAGAAATAAAGTAATGAAGAAATTAAAGAGGTTAGAGAAAGAAAAATTGAATCGAATACTAAGATTTATAGTGGTTCGATTTCTTCCAAACCTACGTCTACTGCTCAAGACTTCCCTTAAGAATTTCTACTAAGATAGAATACTTCACGGGTGCATTCAAAATCTTTTACAGTTTCAAGAAAATCTTATAAAATAGCTCATATTTTTTTTAATTTCTACTGAGCTCTTTTTAAAAAAGTATCTCTTACTCTTAAAAAAAATAATGGTGGCTCACCCTATATTACAATAAATAATAGAATTAAAGATTAACTATCTCACTCTCTTTACAAATGATTGAAATTAAATGAGCAATAAAGAGAGAATAGGCTAAACGAGTATTCAATAGCAGTAAATACTTTTCTCAAGAATGTAAACTTTGATTTTAAGCAATAGAACAGTATTTAGAGGTTCCAATTTATTTAAGCAATAGAACAGTATTTAGAGGTTCCAATTTATTTAAAACTTTGAGTCTTAACTCTTTTTATAACCTTCTGAAGTTAATAGCCGTTAGTGGGTTGGTGGAAGTATTAAATGTATTAAAATCTTTCTGTTGAAATTAGTGCGAGATTTTAAGTATGTCGCAGGGGTCGACACAAATTCATTTTGTGTCGACTCAAAATATGTAGGGTTTGGTCTCTCAAATGATTGTGTTGACTCATTTCTTCCATGGTGTCGACACAAATTCTGTATCTTCCTCTCTCACATGATGGCGTCGACTCATGAAGTTTTTGGTGTCGACTCAATTATTACTTTAGTTTTTTAGGAGAGACCTTTAGTATCGACTCATATCGTCATTGGTGTTGACCCTTTTTGTCTGGCAAGCTACTAGAATTTCGGTGTCAACTCATCTTCATTTTGGTGTCGATTCATAAAGTTGCAGACAACCTTAGAACTTTTAGAGTCGATTCATTTTAATCTGGTGTCGACTCAAAAAAGGCAGACGATCTTAGTTGTTTTGGAATCGACTCGAAGTCGTTTGGTGTCGACCCAAATAGCTTGTTTTCGCAAGAAACCTTTGTGTCGACTCATAAATCTTTGGTGTTAACCCTTTTGAATTGGAGACTGAAATTGTCTTGAAGCTCTCGTGTCGACCTATTTAGCTTTAGTGTCGACTCATTTCACCAGAAGTCAATAATTCGATAGATTACTTAGTGTTGACTCAAATGGCACCAGTATCAACTCAAAGTGGATTATGATCTAATATTAAAGGTGTCGACCCAAACTAGTTTGGTATCGACTCAAATGAATCCCTGAAACATCTTAGACAAATACACTATGGTGTCGACTCAATTTCTCAATAGCGTGACAAATTTGAGAGTTTCAAGCGTACTTTGTAAGTGTCGACTCAAATATCAATTTGTGTCAACTCAAAATGTTATTTGACAGAACACTTGGTGTCAATCTATTTGATGCAAAAAATAACACAAAAAGTTTAAAGTATCGACTCATTAGCCATGTAGTATCAATACTTATCTTTTTAAAAATATTAAAATATAATTTTTTTAAATTAATTTAATTAAAAAAATAAATTATAAAAATCATCCAAATTAAATTAAAAAATCCTTAAACTTACATATTCTTTTACATTAAAATTTATAATACTTGTTAATTTCAATACAAATAGATGATCAAGATTATACTTCTCTAAATCTTATAATTTGTTACCGTTTACAAAACATTTTTTATTAATTTATTACGTGTTTCACTCCCACCACTCTTTTCTTATATAGTAAAATATATAAATAACATTCTTACTTGTATAAAAATAGTTATGGAAATGTAAAAATGGTAGAAAAGAAACACAATCAAGAATGTTGGGGAAGTTTTTTATTTTATTTTTTCATTTTTAGTAATGTTTGTTTAGACTTTTTAAATCAAAAAAATAAAAAAATAAATTGAGAAATAAGAAAGCTTAGAAAAGAAAAAGTCATTTTTTTTTGTTTTGTAGTTTTTTCAACATTGTTTTAAAAAAAAATTACGATATTTTGATTAAGAGAAATTACAACAATAAACCAAAATATTTCAAAAATACAAAAAAGTCAAAAGAATCCTAAAAGAAAAGAATTTTTAAAAATCTCAAATTGAGCCTTAATTGGAATTTTTTTTTTCTATACAAACTGTGTTTTCTTGTTGTGATATTCATCTTGAATGTTACTAAATTTTAAAAATTTATTATAGATGAAAGTAAATAATATAAAATTTAACTTAATAGCTTATTTTGACTAATTTTTAAATTTTTTTTTATTTTTTAATATTTTCAACAAAATATTATATTTTTAATTTATCTCGATGAAATGAATAAAAAGTACAATAATGTAACAAAATAATAAAATATAACTACAAAATAAAATAAAACAAATAAATAAGCCATTTCCCCAAACGGGACCATATTCTTGCATTGGGCAACTAAGACTTTTACAGCACGATGACTTAATGAGCAATAATGCTTACTTTGCCCTACATTTCCCCACCAATCACTGCCACTAAGAACTTATATTTTTATATAATTTTATATTTAATATATATTTTATTTATTAAATTTTAATGAATAAATTTCTAAAAATATAATTTTTATAAAAAATAAATATGAATAATAAAATTTTTAATACATTTTAAAAATATATAAAATAATTACATGTAAAAAATAAAAAAATTAAAAGGCTAAAATTTTTTGAATTTTCAAAAACCTT
>JAOTRH010000027.1:6171408-6196493 GCA_034768845.1 Heliamphora exappendiculata
ATTTAGTTATATTAATTCATCAACTATTATTTTTTATTTATTATATTATTTATAATTTTTATTAATATTACTCTTTTGAACCTTAAAAATCATATCCGAAATATCTCTGTACCTGCCCCGTTCCTCGCTACTTTTCCGATATTTTTCCATGTCCCCGCTCCGATCAAATAGGGGACGGGGATGGAAAAACTAATCCCCGGTCCCACTCCGCCCCATTGCCATTCCTATTCAACACTCATTGTGCATGTCAAAAAAATTTTACAAAAAAAGTAATATCGTATGCATGGCTAGAACAAGTCAAGCATGCATTGGAGTATTTACTACATATACATGTGCACACTGTGTAGGGGCAGGGATAGATATATATATATATATATATAGAGAGAGAGAGAGAGAGGGGGGGAAGGGCATAGTTTTAAAAAACGACTATTACCGTTACGTAACGGTTTCGGTGGTCTCTGTTACCCGTTACGGCCGATTTTTCAGTGTAAAAGAAATTCACAAGTGTAACAGCCGTTACACTTTTCGTCACAGCCGTAACGGTGATGTAACGGCCAAAACAAGCACCGTTACTGCCTTTACGGCTTATGTAATAGGATTTTAGATCATGAATTTTTTGATTTCGTTTTTTCATCAACAAATCCGGTGTTTTTTTATTATTTTCAACCTAAAATTATTCATAGTAGTCCGACAAGCCAAATGCTACTTAGACGTTGTGAAATTTTCCTCAAATTTTTTCAATTTTACAACAATTGCCTAATTTTGCTCTTTATTTTTAACTTTCAACTCTTCAACATGTTCATTCTTCTTCCAATTTTGATGAATTCTTTAAGATTCATATTTGTTGAAAGTTAAATAACTTGTTTGATTCAAGATCCATATTTCTTGAAGATCCACTGTTTATGAATTTGAATTTTTATGATGCTCAGTAGTAGGTAGAAAATATGGTATTCAAGTATTTTGTTTTTAAGAAAATTGTTCAAGATCCATGTTTGCCCTTCAAAAAAATTAGATCTATACAAATTAAAATTCAAACAACAATATAAATTTTGGAATAGTGAATTCAAAATTAAAATTTAACTAACAAATCAAATAGTGTGCTTTAATATATACAATACTTTATAATTACTAAAAATTTAATTGCATTTTAGTTATGCATTATGAATTTATAATACATAAATTCATAAATTACTACAAAAAAATAATTAAACTGTTAATTTTAACTAGAATATATAGTAAAAAAATTAATACATATGATTAGAAAGTAAACAAAATTCATCAAAATTTATTTTAAACTTCAATAAATATATTTATGGAATAAAAAAATTTAAATCAGTTAATTTTTTTTTATTGAGTTGTGCAAAAAATAAAAAATTTCACAACTTCGAGTACAGCTACCATTACGTTACGGCCGTTACGCCCCGAAACCGCGTCACTGTTACCGTTACACCGACCACTACCGCTATTTAAAACTATGGGGGGAGGGAGGGAGCTTGATTATTGAGGTTTATCTTCTTATTTTTTGAGATGTTAATACAAAATTCAAACAGCACAATCAAAATGATATAGTATCACTCACATCATATACATCCATTACTATCTTTTCCTTGCCTCAAATGTGTCCTAATTCAAAAAAATTTCCATCAATCTGTTAGGGTTTTGTCACGTTTGTATCATTTTTTCTTTTGATAAGAAAGAGAGATTTTATAAATAAGCACTAAGGGAATCCAAACCTAACCAAATCAAACTCAGCCTTTGTCCCAATTAATTGGGGTTGGCTACATGAATTTTTTTACGCCATTGTACTCTGTTAAGGGCCATATCTTAAGTTAGATTCAGCAAATTCATATATTTTCTTAGTGACATCTCATGTCAATTTAGGTCTATCATTCCCTCTAATGTTTTAATTACCCACGATCTTATCACTTTTTTTACTACTGCATTAACTAAATTACGTTGTATGTATCCAAACCACTTTAACTTACTTTCTCTCAACTTGTTCTCAATTGGTGGGACTCCTACCATTCCACAAATCTTTTCATTCTTAATTTTATTTTTTTTTTAAGTTAACCACAAATTCACCTTAACATTCTCATTTCAGTAACACTTATCTTATTTATATGATAAGCATTAAGGGAATGCCACCCAAAACAGAGAAAAAATACACTCGTACAATAGGGAGAAAGGCGAAAAGAACCCCCCAGAAATAGGTGGAAACTATAAAGAATCAAAGAGATGATTTTATGAAGTGAAGTTAACTGTTTTATCAACTAATGACACCACACGCTTGGACAACCAGCTATACAAATTACAAAGGAAAACATCTTTTTGTGGGAGTTCATCATCCGTGTCATGTCTGTATCCATGTATATGCTACATAGGTTGGAACTACATATTTGCTATAGTACAATATGAATTGTCTTGCTAACAGGCATTATGAAGACAGTCATTCAATCAAAAGGTAGATGTAAATACTCAACCAGAAAAAAAAAAGTGACTACACGGAGAACACGGCAATAAAACTTGTTTGGTACGAGATCCCATTTTCCATCATAGTGTAAGCATTTGCCAAGAGAATAAATGAATGGACTAGCCAAAAATCAAGACAACAAAAGGAAAAATTCCATCATAGTGTAAGCATTTGCCAAGAGAATAAATGAATGGACTAGCCAAAAATCAAGACAACAAAAGGAAAAACTCAATGACCACTACGTAAATGATACTCATATATATTCAACAGTGAATGGCATAAGGACCAGAATCTAAATGCAATAATACCTGCATGTGAAGCATCCACATTCTTCTTTGGCCGTTTCAATGCTTCATAGCTTTGGTCTAAATTAACCTCTGGTTGGACATTCCGTAGTCGGGCACTTGCTCTAGTAACTGTAGCCAGCTGAACAACTGGAGTTGGTGGAAACGAGGAACCAGCCAATTCATCAGGCACAGGCACTGGACCCCCTTCTGCAGCGATCTTCTCACAGAATGCCACTAGTGCAGGGTCCATCTGTGACAGCATTCCATGCACCTGAAGAGAAAGAGAGTTTTCTTGACAAAGAAAATGTAGGCGACCAAGCCCTAATGCCCAACCCGAAAAAATAAACAAATAAAACAACCATAGAACTGTACATACTGCATCTCGAAGCTCGTGAGCTCTACTCACAATCCTGGATCCATTGTAGTCATCTCCATTATATATCTGTACTAGAAACAGTGAATAACATGAAGAGATGGCAAAAGAAACAGGAAAAAGCATGCACCAATGAATATTGAGTAGTGTTTTTAAAATTTAGTCTTTGTACTGAAGAACTTTGATGTATGAATGCCATGTTATGGATCTTTGTTTCATTTTGGTAAATCTTGAGAGAAACAAGGAAGTTGTAGAGGAATCTGCCGGAAAAGAAAAAAGAAAAAAGAAAAAAAAAAGGAGCACAAGGTAAATTTCCCTGATTTGTATTAAGAGTCTGCATCCTCATTGTTGTTCACATAACTAAACCCATAAACAAGATTTTGCCATGATGGATGGTTCTACTCCAACCCAAGACCAATGCAATGGTACATGTGCATTACTCGGTAGAGATGATGGGGTTAGTCAATGGATTTTTCTTCCTTTTGCCGCAATTCGCCCAAAGGGTTGAAGGGAGATAGTGCATCAACGTGTGTTCTGGAGCATTCCAATTACTATAGAACATTAGCATATTGTTTTGGCCACAGCTTCTCTTTTATAATTTCTTTTAGTGGTGGTCTGAAAAAGAAAAGCTTCCCGAATTGAACTGTAGATGTGTTTCAATATCCTTTTCATATGCTAGCTTTGAAAATAGAGCGTAGTTTTTAAAACCATGAAGCTGTTCACCCAAAATATTTCTGGGAGTCTAGTTTACAGAGTATTTACTTAACAGACAACATGAAAACATTAGGTTAATTATTTTTAAAAACAAAAAACAAAAACAATATTACATCAAAGAGTTACATTAGTAATTACACACCTTTGCATTAATCAAAATGAAATCAAAATCTTCCAAGAATGCTTTGCATGTAACATACTTTCCACTGTCAACGCGCTGCAGCAGAGTAGCCATGTCCATGGGGTTCTGGATGATTGTGCGATAGTTTGGTGCATCCTCATCCAAGACTGGATAATGAAAGGCACTAAACCTTTTATCATACAAAATTCTGCATCACAAAAGACAAATGATTATTACATTGAGACTAAAGTAATGATGTCCTTTGTTATCACCTCATCCCATGTTCTCCTTGACCTACTTTCATTTCTTTTACCACCATCCACGTGGATCAAATCACTCCTCCTTACTGGCTTGTATATTGGTTTACAATGCAAATGACTGATCTCAATGCAATAACAAATCATATAACATTTTTCTTAGATAAATAATATTAAGATATAAAACGTGCCAGGCTCAAAACTAGCTTCAAGATACCAATTGTCCATTTCTGTAGTCAGAGGCTCACCCATAAAGATAGCCGCATGTACTCAAGAAACAAATCTATGCAAGAAAGTTCAAATACAGCTGTCAATAAGAACTTAAAGCAATCTTGTGAGAAAAACAAGAGGGAGGTTGAACTTTAAGAAAGATCATTAAACCATATGAATGCAGCATCTTATCAAGATGTGTACCAGTAGAAACATTGAGGAATACCTGTAACATAATACTGCTCTGTTTGATTAACTCTCAAATCATTTATACTTTTAGAAAAATTCAAATTCATGTTCAACACTCATACCACCCAATTCGTTATGAAGAAGATACACACAAGTGCATCAACAATCTCCAAAAGATAAGCAGATGACGTTAATAAGCAGAACTAACTTACCGGTTGCAAATATCACGAAGACACATTCGCAATCTACGAAGAGCATGCTGCTCAGCTTCTGCCTTGGCTTTTAACTCAGAGGCCTTCGGGCCGGTATCCACTTTTGGTGCTTTTGGGAGTTCAGGATGGGAAACCAGTTTCTCTGACTTTTTCCTCATCTCCTCCGATTGTATTGACAAAGCAACTTCAATCAGACGGTCAAAAAACATAGACCTATCTTCAGTTGATGGTTTGTCTAGCTGATAGCTGCCAAGAAAATATGAATATAGTTTGTTTATAAATTACTAACCATTAGAACCCTAGTTCGAAAATTAGACAAACAAGATGGAGCACCTTCGACCAAGAAAAAAGAAGTTTTTTGAGGAAAACTGCAAGTCCCAACTAGAAAATTGATTTGACTCTGGCTGAAAACAGCTCAACAGATTGCATCCTTGTTATTCATTATTAGGTACTTGAGGAACAATATTCGTTGGTGATTCCAAATTTCAGTGAACTGCAAATTGGAAACGTTATGGAGCAGTTCCTTGTCCGGATTAGTAATCAATCCCTTCTTTTTCTATTCCATTCAGTTAAAATTAATAATTCACTTCGAGGTGTTCAGGACATAATTTTGTCGTCTTCATCTATTAGTTGTTCTGGTTATCCTATGCTTTTTCGTTTTCCTATTTATGTGCGTGTAAATATATATATTGGGGGGGAGGGAGAAAACACAGATTTTTTAAGATCCTTCAGTGAGATCCCTTGTCCAAAGAATTGAAGTTAGTACGAATGCATGGAATATCCTCCATTCACTTAGCCAACCATCCATCACGGCCATAGTTTTAAAGGCCAGTCTGCTTCAGGATCAACAACTCAAACCAAACTCCAAAGTTTCACAGATTAGACATGTTGATATGAACAAAGAGACTCGTGCACTTGCCCAAGGTGCCAACAAGCAAGAATGTCAACACTCAGGTTGTAGTTACATGAAAAGAAGCAATGAAGCAGAGGGTGCGACTTTTTATTATTTTTATTTTTTTCTGATGGGCTGCATTTTGTAGTTATCAGTAATGGATAGCAAATTCATACTAGATAGAAGTTCTTGGAGTATGATCATGTCCAAAAACCTCTTCTAAGTAGAAGAGTTCTTTTGTGTTTAAACTAAACTGGAAAATGTCCAATCACGGAGCTTCATAAAATGAACACCAGATAAACTGATACAAAAGGAAGGATGGTATAAGATTTGCCTAAATATACTACAAAATGACATCCCTACCCTCAATATTTCCACGAACATCCAAACCACCCAACCCTACTTCGAGAAATGTGTTTGTAATCCATTTCTCCAGTAATCATTGCAAATGTTGGATTGGATTCAATAAAGCTAGGGAACCTCTAATTCAACGAAACCACCCCAAACGTCAGATGGGACTAAGTTTATCATGCAACTTTATCATATTTGTCATACGGGTATATCCCATCCACCCCATTCCGTATGTGAACCCAACATGACCATTGGCCTTCTTCCCACTGAAAACATACAATTAGCAACCACAACATCTTTCCAATCACAAGATGAGTGAATTATTTCTATTTCTCAAAAATAATTTCATATGCAATTTGTGATTTCAGAGTGTCGCCTCATACTGAAGTTTTTTCCCTTTCTATATCATGCATTTACATGGGTTCATACATTTTCACAACTCCCCGGCTGACATTAGCCAATCAGAAACCATGTAGCATACAAAAGATTAGTGCTAAGAATTGATTGACTTGTTTATCGAACATTAGAATAAGGTCCCACATATTCCCCCTTTAATAGAATTAGGACCTCCGGCTATGATTTTCGAGAGGCACTCAAGATCAAATTAGGATTTTCAATAAATTTAAGTTCACCTTCCAGTCTGTATTAGGGTTAGGTAGTGGTAAAGCTTGGTACTTTTTGTCCACTGTAATTATTATATTGTGTATAAGATAAATAAGCCTAAGAAGATGCCTAAGAAGATCATCACATTACGTTTAACATTTGATGTAGTTGTTTTATCCCTAATAAAATTGCAAAAACAAAAAACCCAAGCTCATATCACTAGCAGCTGGAAGATACAGATCCATAAGATATTACAGCAAGAGTCGCAACTCAATATACGTAGTGAAAATCCAGACATCCCCTGCAAATCAACGTTTGAAACTTTAAAATCCTAAAGATACAGAACCATTTTTTCATCTATAGGCGCAATAAATTTGCAGATAGTTGAGCAATCAAAAGTGCTTAAATAAGATTTTCCAGTTTGCAGAAGCCAGCCAGTTCCAAATCAGTAGAATCCAGGAGTCTTATCTCCTCAACTATACCTTTCAGTTCCAAATCACTAGATCATCAAACATTCTAATGAGGATCTGAAATCTAATTTTTTTAGTATCAAAGTTTCTCCAAATTAAAAGATATATAGAAAGGTTATCTCAGTACTTGAAGACAGGGGGCTGGATAGGCAGATGATTGCATTGTTATTGATGAGTTAAAGGATCCAACTAAAAAATTAGATTTCAGATCCTGAGTAGAATATTTGATGAGCTGTATCTAAAATACTTCCAATCGCCTCTCAAATGCTGGTAGGCAGTGGCCAATGCAGATCAATATATCACAGGATAGCGAAAAAAAGACACCAAATTTTACAACCAACAGAAGCAAAAGTGAATTTAAGAACCATAAAAAAACTGAGTCATGGAAACACAAGTGATTTCAAAACAGCCAAAGTAGGCATAGGGAAGAAAAAATCAATATGTCACAAACATCACATACAATACCACAGTTATTAGCAATTAAAAACATGGCATTTGAAGTAACAAAAATGGTTTATGAAGAGCTGCAAAAAATGAGTCATGGAAATGTGAGTGATGTTCAAGATGGCCAAAGCAAGCATAGAGAAGCAAAATTCAATTTCTCACAAAGATCACATTAAATCCCAATGTTGTTAGCAATTAAAAGATAGCAATTTGAATTGGTGAACATACACGTTACGGTGAGGAAATATTGAAGCAGGTTCGTCATCTATTACAGCAAGTGGAACTGATGATGTCCCCAGTAATAATATGGGGAAATCAGACGGCAATTCTTCCAAGAGTGTCATAAGAACAGCCTTAAGCTGCTCATGGGCCTGAAAGTAAAACTTATCTAGATCAGATAGGACAAGAACAATAGTTCACCACGTCTAATTTGACGTACTTGGCAAGAAAAAAGAAAGGTGAAAGTTCAACAAGAAGCACTACAAAATAAAATAAATAAATAAAAGTATATGCTCATCTCTAATTAGCTAAACATCGTTGGGACAAAATGCACAAAATCTAAACATGCACTCACATTTTCCCACCAAAGATTGAATTGAGGTACATAGAGTATTGATGGCGTTGTTCTCCTTGCTTCACCAAATATATGGACCATTGCCTCCTCAGGCGTCTTTGCACTAGGATCAGAAAGAAGAGATGGAAGTCCAATAGAGTGAACAGGAAATTTCTCCAGCTCATGTAAAATTGCTGGCCCCAGATGATCCTGCAAAACTAAACCAGTAAGTATTTTTAGCTTTTCCATACCCATCATCACCAGCTTGTATATAATGGAAGGTTCTAAAATAATTACCAGCCCAGCACCTTCATCGCCACATAGCAGAAGTCGAGGCCTATACACAAGGGAAACAGCAGAACCATAAGAGAGCATAGAAAGTTTTGCCAATTCTGAAGAAACCTCCAGAGCAGGGAAAATATCTGATATTATGTCCATGGCTTTCTTGAGATGTCTCTGCATACATGGTGTAACAACTGATGACAATGGCCTAGAATGCACGATCGAACCTCTATGAGCAGCAGGAGTGATCGTTGACATTGCTTCAACAAAATGATACTTTTCCACCTTCACTGAATCAACATCTATCACAAATTTGTCATCACTAGTGTAAACTTGAGGGTATTTTTCACGAAATGCACGAATAGCAGCTTCAGTGCACAGAGCCTTTAAATCAGCACCACAATATCCCACACAACTAGCTGCAAGCTCCAATTTTAGCTCCTTCGAAGGAGGCTGCTTCCACTTCCTAGTGTGAATGTCTAATATTTCAGCACGCGCATCACAACCAGGCAAGGGAAAATTGAATTCGCGATCAAATCTACCAGGGCGCCGCAAGGCTCCATCAATGGCATCAACCCTATTTGTTGCTCCAATCAAAACGACTTGCCCCCGGGAATCAAGACCATCCATTAAGGCAAGCAAAGTTGAAACAATGGAGTTGTGAATTTGCTCTTGCTTGCTAGACCGTACAGGAGCAAGTCCATCTATCTCATCAAAGAAAATAATGGATGGTTGATTCCTTTGTGCTTCTTCGAATAGGAGCTTCAACTGTCTTTCAGCCTCACCAACCCATTTGCTAAGAACATCGGCACCTTTTCGCATGTAAAAGCTGACCTTCTGCCCAGCCTTAGAAGCAGCACACGCTAGTGCTCTTGCAATTAGTGTTTTGCCGGTACCAGGGGGACCGCATAACAAAACCCCCCTTGGAGGGTTAATATGATAACTTGCAAAAAAATCTGGGTACAGTAAGGGAAAGAAAACCATTTCTTTCAAAGAATCAATATATTCAGAAAGCCCACCTATGTCATCAAAACTTACACTCTCATCAACCTGTAAAGGTTGAATATCGGCACCTCCCTTGGAGCTTGGCCCTGCAGTTTGGATCCCAGAAGTCAAATTAACCAATGCATCACTCTGATGACCCCAACCAGATGCAGCAACATTCAACCCCCATGCTGTTGTCCCATTCATGTCTAGTCCCCCCAAAAGCCAAGGTGGACCAGATCTGCTTCCACCTCTCCCCCAAGGTATAGGGGGACCTTGGTCCAGCTCATCCACAAGAAGTGAGTCATCAGAATCTTCAGCTCTCGTCAGACGATGACGTTTATGGACTCGAGATCCACCCCTCCTCACGTCCCTGCCAACCTTGGCCCCCATTCCTTGCTGTAGTACTCTTCGTGGAGATCTTGGTCTTTGCTTACCCTCCTCAAGAGAAAACCTGCGAACATCTACCCGATTGCGAAGATCATATCGCCTCCTACCCTCCTGTTCTTCACCCTCATCATCATCGCCATCTTCTTCTCCCTCATCTTCACCCTCATCCTCTCCATCACCCTCACCGTCACCGTCATCTTCATCCTCCACATCATCCGCATCATTATCCTCAACATCATTCCCATTTTCTGTTTCATCTTGGCCAACCTTCTCCTCAGAAGTACCTTGTTCATCATCAGATTCTATAATTAATTGTTCTCTTGCAGCAGCTTTTGAACGGCGAGGTCGCAATCCTTCCCGCCGAGGCAATGCTCTAGTCTCAAGGACCTTTTTACGCTTGGGAAATGAAAAATTACCTTGTCTTGCACTACTATTGATCTGGTTCCTGGAACTTCGATATGTAGGTCTCTGAAACAGGTTCACACAGAACTTCAGTCCCAAAATAATGAATCGTCTTAGAATGCAGAGTAACAGCTTGAAGCTCTGAAATAAATCAACCAAAGGCTAAAAACTCGCCTTTATAAGTAATGCATGCTTAGGAGAGGACCATGTTATATTACATGGACTTGGGTCTGTGTCTAAGTGTCCGATTCATATAATCCTACATCCAAGGACATGTGGATACTGCAAAATATCTACATCTTCTTATAAACTTGTTTTATTAGCAAGGTAAATGGAGCATTTCATTTATCATATGAGAGTTCTATGCATAGTGAGATAATAAAGTCGAATTACTAAATATGCTTGATGGTGAATATCCAACAATCCATATTGAATACATGGCCCATGCCCTCACAACTACCCATGTGTCTGGTATCCAATAAGGGAACTTCATATATTTAATGACTTCAAAAGACAGAGAGAGGGTGAAGCCTTCACCATTGGGTCATTGTCCTCTGTTCCAGAACTATCTGTGTAATCTTCCAGATTTACAGAAATCCTCCTCTTTCTTGTAGAACGCCGAAGGTTGGTTGCAACTGACTGCAAACAAAACAAAAACAGAACAACAACAACAACAACAAAGTCTTGTGAGAACAAAATTCCAAGTAATTGCAAAAAGGTCAAGTTCTCACCAGTTGAGATTTGCATCTAAAAGTTTAAGAAACATCAAACCCATGGTAATTTGTATGTACAGTTGTACACAACAGCAAGGCAACACGAATGCCACCAAAAAAGGGGCTAAATGCCCTCATTCCACAGCTTCAAAGTCCGCCTACAACTCCAATAAACTACAACAATTTCCCACATTACACAGGTGGAGAAAATCAAGCCAAACGAATATTTGCTGAGACTTATGTTGTTCAACTCCATGGCCAGTACACACGCTAAATGCACAGGGAAAAGAAACTTTAGAAATGCTAAACACATACACCTGTTATACTTCTTCAATGGCTTGGTTGTGCCTTTATAGCTAGCTAGCAGAACCTCCATTACCCCAAAGATGTAAAAATGTTTCAATTAACACCAACCAATTCACAAATATCAAAACCACAAGAACGCAAATAAACAACTCCACCTGCATAAGAGGACATGCAAGCCCATCCATAAGAGGAGTTCCTTTATCTTAAACTGCATCAGACATTACAAACTGCTGCGGGGAAAAATAAATGAATTCTTAAAATAAGCACGTACTTTATTGTGTGAGGTCCGCATTGGCCGATTACCAGGGCGCAACATCTTAGCAATCTGAGAAGCTGCTGTTCTCGTCTTGGTCTTGGTTCTCTTTGGGCGAATAATGGTTGGAGCATAATACAAATATGGCCGACCATATATCTTTGGCCTTCTCCTAAGCCTATCACTCGTCCGTACTGGCCGAGAAACGGATCCATCGCCTTGGCCAGATTGCTTTGAATACATTTGCAATCGCTAGCTTTGCTGCTTACAGCTTCCCATTAACCATAAATGACCAACCTTACTACAGATTCAAACATCAACAAAGAAACAAACTAAATATTCGCATCAAATCGATAGGAAAAAATATATCTTCACCAAAAAGAAACAATATACGCAAAAAAAAAAAAGGACTAGCTTTGAAACTCTTTAAAAAGTTACAAAAGTTGTAGCAAAGAAGAATCTAATCGAGAAACAACAAGAACATTTTTTTGTACGCAACAGCTACATGAATCTAGACAATGGCCTAAGTGGGGACCCATAGTTTCTGAAATGGCTACGTAAACCTACACTGATGGCAGAAATCAAAGAGAGGAAATGGGAATGGCGTTATCGTGCAGTCCATTGCTAGCAATAAGATTCTTGGGTAACTACAATTCAAGTGTTTGGATAAGTCAATAATATTTTAACGAACAACGATGGAACGTTAAATAATCCAAGCCCATGTTTCTTTTTACACTCAGATACTCAAAGAATGTGATATTTGTAACGTGAGGAGTCGGAATGAGATTCCTGCTTAGTATGGTAATCACATTGCACATTGGAAAGGTAACCCTAGAACCACATTTATCGTCTTTAACACACTCATATGACAGAAAGGAGATGTGTGAGCAATTCTCATTCAACCACTGTATTCCAGTTCAACTGCTGCATTCCAGCCATCCAAACATAACCAAAATGCCAAACTAATTTAAAAGTTTCCAATGCAATTCCCATTCAACCGCTGCATTCCAGCCATCCAAACAAAGCCAAAATGCCAAACTAATCTCAAAGTGTCCGTGCAATATAACATAACATACGTGCTAAAAACTGTAAGCTTAACAAACAATTCACTTCAAATGTAACATTGCCAGGAAAATAACCACAACATCCATCACATAAACCACGTGTTACCATGCACCACGCACGCCTAAGAGATACTAAGTCGATGAGTTGCTATAGAAGCTCGACCAGACGAACATTCTTTGACCAATCAATCTTACCGTGCCTAGACACGTTGAGAATTTCACAACAGTGGAATGACATTAAGAGAGAACATCTACAAGTCCTTTAGATCAAAATATATTAAAATAAACCGGAACATCAAACTTTGACCAGATCTTCAGTGTATTTTTTTATATTTTTCATTTTCTTTTTCTTTTTTTCCATTAAGAATATAACTTTGTTATGTTACATACCTATGCAAGTAAGTACACGTGGTGTTCTACCTTTCTTCTACTTGGCATAGTTGTCAAATCGTAAATCAAAGTCCTAGTTTTGCGAAGTGTAAAGAGAATCGACTTGAGAAAATAAAATTTAACATAAATTATAAATATGGTGTTAAACACTTCATATGTATGAATTAATATTGACACAAATTATACAATAAGGGCATAATTATTTAATATAATTGGAAAGATATTTGCATTCATCACAAGAGATTTTGGATCAAATCTAACCCGTTATAACATTCTTTTTAAAAAAATCATAATATATGCTCTTTTGAAATTTATAAAACGGGCCAAAAAACCTCAAAAAGACTAGATAAACGTTAGTGTGGAGACTCTTTAGATTAAACCAAAAACACTTCCAAACATGTCTTCTGTGCTTATTGCATAGAAAAAATATCGTGTAATCGTTAAGTCTAACTGATCTAACTCATATCATATTAAACTATAATTATTCACCAAAATAACAATAGGCAATTACTTCAAATGTGATTTTCATCTTTTAAATCCTTAAAATGTGTATTTTGACATTTTTTTTACATAAATCAGATGTCTTATTCTTATTATATTCTCTAATCATCAAATGAGTAACAAATTATGCATGATTATATCTTATTTTTACAATAAAAAATAAAAAAATAATAAATAGGAGTTCAAAATTTGTTGAATATGATAATTTTAAAAATCATATAAATCATAAATGAAACCGTGAATCGTAAGATTCATCACGATTCTATCATAAAAATAGATTCTATCACAAATCTATGAGTGAATCGTAAGATTCTGATAACTATACCGCTTGGTCATATTTATGTATGCAGGTCTAACCAAGCCTGTATGGTTAGCAAACAATATTGCGTGTCTACAAATAAACATAAAAGAATTATTGACAAAAATAAGCCAGCCACATGTATGCATGGACACAAGTACAAACATAAAGTGATGCACATCTATGTGCTATGAGAATTAAACAAGAATCTATATTTAGTGCCACGCTATACTCTTAATAAAAACTTTTGTCACAGTTACACCTACGAGCAAAATGATTTGAGGAGAAGAATGAGCAATCAATGAACAACTTGAAAATGGATAATTTCCCTTGTCTTAAAAAGAAGATAGTGGACAAAGAGAAGGTAGAGCTAGTTTTGCAATTTTCTTGTGTGTTCATCAACTTAGTTCTAAATATATAATGTGCATACTGAAGGCCGATGGAATTCCATTTATTATAAGGTTACTTGTCAACCCACCAACCCATATGACTCATTTAGAAATTGTATCACCCATTTAGAAATTGTATCACAAAGGTAGATCAGTTCTCACTCTTGCTTCCTTTCAAGCAATGAAAACGAATCAATGCAATAGACTAGACATGAAAAGGCGATTAACACCAATCCATATGGCCCATTTAGAAGCCATATCACAAAAGTACAGAAGTTGTCCTTTTTTTTAATCAGCAAATACACACTCACCCAATTCCCACGTCTTGGACTTGGCAAGATTTGAAACCCTTCACCTCCCATTTAGGAGAGTGACATGCAAAAGCGATTAACCGCTTCCGTAATGTACTTCAAGTTAGAGAAGTAATATTAGTGAGTAGTGACCCAATTAGAAGAAAGATTTAGCACAACACCCTAGAAACTGAAAAATTAACCGATGCAATAGCACATATAAGTACAGGGACAGTGAAGAATGCATTATTCAGTCATTAACTTGATCTCCCTTCCATTGTTTCATTCTATAACATACATGCTTGTATATATCTAGCCTCACCATTCTGAGGGCTTACAGAATGAATTATCAACAACCCCAACCTCTGATCGCCCTGGAAGGCCACACGTGGCGCAGAAGATAGCGACATATATATATATATATATATAGAGAGAGAGAGAGAGAGAGAGAGAGAGAGATCAACACAGAACTGTAAACAAGTAATCCACTTACCAGAGAGCGAAACACGGAGAGAAGATCAGACTATAGATATAAATCTACAGAGAGAGAGAGATAGAGAGAGAGAGAGAGAGAGAGAGAGAGAGGACGTCGAATTCTGGAGTGTGAATGGGAGGAAGAAGAAGGGAGAAGCCAGTGCTGGTAGAGCAAAGACCCAAACCCTAACCCCGGTAAAATTATAAACCAGGTTAAATTTATAGTAACCATATAACACTGAGAAAGTTACAACTACACCACGCGCGTGCTATTAGGGCTTTTTCTTCTTGTTTTTTTCTTTTTTTCCTTTTTTGCTAGGAAAATTAAAATTTGTTTGTTTCTAAATTAGTGCTGATCGGTAACTTTAGCTTTTGGATTTTTTTGTGAAAATTTTTAAAAATTTAAGGTTGTTCATTTAGTAAAAAAAGTAAAAAATTTAAAAAGTTTAAAAAATTAAATCAAAACATAAATTTTTAAAATATTTTATTCAAATTCTCACCACTTTTAAAATACAATAATACATCTTATTCATAACTTATTTACTATCACTACCAACTACATATAATTGTTAATATTAAATATATAAAATGATAAAATTGTTCATTTTAAATAAAAAATTAAAAAAACTAGTTTTTTACCTAAACAATCCATTTAAAAAAACTAGTTTAAAAACTAAATTACCAAATAACTGACTTTAAACTCAATTTATTTTTTGTTAAAAATATAAAAAAAAGTCTAACTCTCATTAAATGATTTTGAATTGCTGAGTAATTAAATGGATAAGCAAGGTTAAAATTTAGCAATGACCAATGTTAAGTTGCAAAGTTTTAGTTAATGCTCCTAGTTTGATTCTTATTTTTACTCTTTTTGGACAATTTTAGCATTCTAATTGTTTGTATCATAACTTGTTTTAAGACTTATTTTTACTCTTTTTGGACAATTTTAGCATTCTAATTGTTTGTATCATAACTTGTTTTAAGACGTGGAATTATTTATTGGGTTTGTATCATGTGAATTTTTTTGTTAGCATTGTGCTACTCATGAATAGTTTATACTTCTTGGTTCTAGTTATATTTGACACTGCATTCCACTTGGCATGCAAAAATAAGTATGATTAATTAAATTTTAGTTCTTTTTTTGAGAAATATAAGAGTTTTAGTTCACTATTTTTTTATTAGTTTAGGTAAGATACAAAAATACAATAACAATTTATTTGTAATGTGTTTGTTAACGAGTTATTTTTTATTAGTTTAGGTAAGAGAGGTAACTGCTTGATCCATTTCGCCATATTTCTATCATGTGGTTTTTGGCCAGTTGATCTATAGATTTGTAGATCTCAAAGTTATCGTTGAGTTGAAGCAACTTGCCTTTTGATTGTTCCTTTTCAGGGTTAATGTCTTCTACAACAACTAATGCAGTTTTTGAATATTCAATCTTTGGTTTTTTTGCAATCCTTCCACTATACTGAAAATCTTGGAGCTTGTTTTTTTTTCTTTCCTTCGTCTTAATTCGCTTGTTCATTGAGCTTGGCCCACCATGAGATGCCGTGGTTTCTCGCTGAGTAATATCATGAACACTTGTCTCTACTAAGGCACCTTCTATTTTGGAGTTCGTAGCTTTCAAATCTTGTACAATTTTCCTCAATTCAGCTATTTTCTTTTCTTTTTCCTCAATTTTCCTTCTATTTTGGAGTTCAACTTCTCCTTTCTCATGTCACCTAGTTGTTTTTTTTGTACTGAATATTGTGCCCTGAGGTATGTTGTTTCACCAACATTGTCACTAAAGTCAATTCTCAAGTCAAAGAATTCATTTGCATTTTCAGGTGCAGTATTTTTGTCTTGCTCAATTTCAGCATCTTCGTTCCCTTAAAATGAATAATTTTAATTTGACGATTTCGCAAATTCTTAATGTTGGATTTCTTTGAATCTTCAAAAAAAAATCAATTAAAATTTCTCTTTTCCCACAATCACAAAAATGATCAATATATTTATTGCCATTTTCACCATTACCTACAAAGGTAAATGTGTCAACAGTGCTGAATGTAGCACCAATTTGGTGCAAAATGTATCAATACTCAATGCATTCATGTCAAACACTAAAAACAATGATAAATGTATTAGTTCGGCATCCCAAACAATCACAACAGTGTAAATGTATCGTTTCTAATTTTATTTGGCTCCACCTCTAAAAACAGTGTGCATAAGTCTCCAAATAGCAACATTGGTTAACGTATCAACATTTTGATGTTAAATGTATCAATACAATTTTCATTAATTCCAAACACTAAAAACAGTGAAAAATGTTTCAATTTGTTTGCTCAAACATTCATAGCAATTCTAAATATATCAATATTACACTCATTAAGTCAAATATTTATACATTTAGTACCAAAATATATCAACATTGAACTGAATGTATCAACAATTTGGTGTATACCTATCCAACTAAAAACAGTGCTGAATGTATCATCAATTTGGTGCTAAATTTATCAATACTCAATGCATTTATGTTAAACACTAAAACAAGTGGTAAATGTATCATTTCGGCAGCCCACACATTCAAAACAGTTATAAATGTATCAACACTAAACTCATGTTAAGGTGTCATTTTGGTGCATACCTCTCCAGCGTCCTCGTCCGTATCAACATGTTCCTTATCCGTGTCGCCTTCTAAATGGTTGTCATCATGTATCTCGTACATATCTTTTTCCTCGTTTGTCAAGCTTATTTCTTCTTCAACAATCTAGAGATTCGCAAAGTTGATGAATATTAGCTAAAAGTACGCAATTAAATGTAATGAGTATGAGCAAATTGTGTTTTAACAATGCTTTTAATGAGATGTATCAATTTACATTTTCGTGCCTCGTCAAATGTCAAAGTGTCGATTCTCCTTTTCTTCATTTCCCTATGCAACTTGGAGAGATCCCATTTCATTAGCCTTGGCATTGGCATTACTGTGTCCGCTTCAATGATGTTTGTGTGTTCGCAAAACCAGTACTACATAAATATTAAGTTATGTTATAAAATGTGTTAAATATTAAACAATGACCGTAATTCAAATAATACGTACCAGAAGAACAATGACACAGCCGGTTATTTTATGTGGCTATTTATGGTATTTCTCCATTGATGAAATCAAAGCCCTCTTAATTGCTTTGGCTCAGTCAAAGTTCCTCATGGAATCCAAGTCTTCTATGTACTGTAAGTAGCTCCACTCAATTGTATGTCCCATTGTAAGAAAAAACAAATTTAAGTAAATATACAAGCAAACAAGGCGAGTTACATCCTCAACATCAACTTGCCTTTTTTCTTAATCAATTTTTCCAACAAAGACTTCATGTTTGGACTTGAAAGTCTACTTACTTTCACTGACCCTCTCTTTACCAAGTCAAGTTCTGATTTGTTACAATATGAGTTGGTCATCAACTCCTTTCCACAAGGTATGCCAAACACAAGCTGTATTTCAATCCTCGTTAAGTGGACTTCTTTTCAACAAGTGAAAAAGTTTGCTTCTGAATGTCAAATCTTTGAATAATGGCAGCTGCATCTTCATCGAATTTTTTGAACTTTGCTATTCCTAGGTTCTTTTCTCTCAGTGTATCAACTAGGTTCCAAAATGGGATTTTTTTCAAAGCTGTAATGTGCTCGCTTCTGAACTTGAAGTTGTTCAACAAACGAATCACCGAATTTAGATTGGAACGGAAGTTGAAATTTACTTGGTCTGTTGCAGCTTCCTTCTTTGGTGTGTTTGTTGGTGTGGATTTTTTCTGCTTTGCAGATGTATCTGTTTTCTTGTCTTTTGTTGTAGCCTCTGTTCGATTCTTCCTCCCATGGAATTTGTTTTTAGGCACAGATTTTATTCCCATCGTTTCATGCATTGTTGAATGATCACTATAGGAAAGCACACAACCAAATACTCATCAATAAAACTCAAATGATACTTTTATGATCTCTAACAAAATTGCTATATATTTTGCAGCTTACAAGAAAAAATGATACGATTATAATTCTATTAAAATACATTTATCAATCCAAAACAAAACAACCCACAAGCAACATGCATCAATGTTGGAAACATAAGTGATACATTGATCAGACTAATGTGTTATTTTAATTTGGTATTCCAAAATGATATGGAACTTGGTTGCTGCATTAGTCACTCACAAAGCTGTTATATAATTTTCAGCTTACAAGAAAAAATGATACGCTTATGATTCCATTAAGATACATTTATCTATTCAAAACAAAAGAACAACCCACAAGCAGCATGCATCATTGTTGAAAACAGAAGTAATACATTTATCAGACTAATGTGTTGTTTGAATTTGGTATTCCAAATTGACATAGAACTTGGTTTGTGCATGAGTCACTCACAAAGCTGCTATATATTTTCCAGTTTACAAGAAAAAATGATACACATGAATCTATTACGATACATTTTTCTATCCAAAACAAAACAACAACCCACAAGCAGCATGCATCAATGTTGGTAACAGAAGTGATATATTTATCACATTAATGTGTTTTTTGAATTTGGTATTCCAAATTAACGTGGAACTTGGTTCCTGCATGAGTCACTCACAAAGCTGCTATATATTTTTTAGTTTACAAGAAAAAATGATACACTTATGAATCTATTATGATACATTTATCTATCCAAAACAAAACAACAATCCACAAGCAGCATGCATCAATGTTGGAAACAAAAGTGATACATTTATCAGACTAATGTGTTATTTGAATTTGGTATTCCAAATTGACATGGAACTTAGTTTCTGCATGAGTCACTCACAAAGCTGCTACATATTTTTCAATTTACAAGAAAAAATAATACACTTATGTATCTATTACGATACATTTATCTATCCAAAACAAAATAACAACCCACAAGCAGCATGCATCAATGTTGGTAACATAAGTGATACATTTATTAGATTAATGTGTTATTTGAATTTGGTATTCTAAATTGACGTGGAACTTGGTTCCTGCATGAGTCACTCACAAAACTGCTATATATTTTTTAGTTTACAAGAAAAAATGATACACTTATGAATCTATTATGATATATTTATCTATCCAAAACAAAACAACAATCCACAAGCAGCATGCATCAATGTTGGAAACAGAAGTGATACATTTATCAGATTAATGTGTTATTTGAATTTGATATTCCAAATTGACACGGAACTTGATTTCTGCATGAGTCACTCACAAAGCTGCTACATATTTTCTAATTTACAAGAAAAAATGATACACTTATATATCTATTACGATACATTTATCTATCCAAAACAAAATAACAACCCACAAGCAGCATTCATCAATGTTGGAAACAGAAGTAATACATTTATCATACTAATGTGTTATTTGAATTTGGTATTCCAAATTGACATGGAACTTGGTTTGTGCATGAGTCACTCACAAAGCTGCTATATATTTTCTAGTTTTCAATACTTAACTATACAGTTATGATCCTATGCCGATACATTTACAAATTTCAAAATGAAACAATTACCCATAAGCAACATGCATCAATATTTAGGATATTAAAGTGATACATTTACCAGTAAATCATCCCAAAATACAACAAATACTTTCTTCGAACACAAATGATACTATTACCACTTTGACAGAAAAAGTCATTCATAAGAAATGTATTAAACGATATTCGTATAACAATATCAGAAAAGAAAAAGGGAAAAATATCAATCATCTAAACCAATCAAATAACCTATCAATATTTGGGATGTTGAAGTGATACATTTACCAGTAAATAATTCTGAAACACAACAAATACTTTATTCGAACACAAATAATACTATTATCAGTTTGGCAGGAAAACTCATTCATAATAAAATGTATTAAACGATATTCGTATAACAATATCAGAAAAGAAAAAGAAAAAAATATCAATATACATCATTTCAAAAGCCACTGATAAATGACTATCAATTTTTCGACCCCAAATCACATATGGTTTATCAACTCCAATGTTACTCATGGTCGAAAATCCGATGCTTTTGAAAGTCGAAATGATACTAATGAATATATATTTTTTAGGTTTAAAGATAAAAAAGTTGAAATCGAATGTTACTCATAAGTATCATCGATTTAGGGTTTAAGATTAATTAGTTTTGTTATAAAATACGAAGCAATCGAACCTATACATGTTCATTTACGAGTTCTTCCACCATTCCAAATTTAATCTCCCCTTCAATTTCTCTGTCGTTCCACTCCGTCGAACTTATTTTTTCTATTCGCCGAACTGTTGTCCTCTCTCCGCCGAACTGACATTAGTACTCTCCGTCGTCGTCGACTGTCTATCGAAACGATAATGATATTTGTTTCCAAAATATTCGCGTAATTGCTGATTTGTTTTCAAAATGATTTTGGGAAATTAACCGCGACAAGTTAGCGAATTTAATTTCTGAAAGAACCACGTACTTGGGGTTATTTTGGTCATATACGAAATTTACGTAATTAATATGGGATTGATACTAATAAAAAATCATTGATAGAACTAAATCTAGTCCTACTACTAAAAAGACGACTAAACCCTAAATTTTTCAAATTTTTATTTATAAATCTTGTACATTAATTTTTTTTTTTTACTTTTAGCTAAAATTCTCGAGAGAGACGTCGTTAATGGAGGAAAATAGGGGTGGGGACATTTTTTTTCTCCGTGTAAAAAAACTTTTTGTCTAGTGTGAAACCGGAGATATCTCAATACTCTCTTTTAGGTCTTATGTAAGTCTATAATGATCTTAATCGTTCATCTTGTATTTACCATATAATAGATTATTTATAAAATTAATTTGTCTAGTCGGGATATTGATAAACATATAACAAAATAACAATTTATTATACAAATTGAACAATTTTAGTCTAAATCGTTCATTTAATAAAATAAAATATTATTTATTTTTATTTTTATTAATATCTAATCAAATTAATTTTCATCATAAATGATCTGTCATATGAGACCGACAATATAAACGATTCATATAATTGTTGTGAGCTCACCAGAGATGTTAAAATAGAGTTTGAAGGGAGACTCAATGACGGAGAAAAAGTGGTGGCCCGTTTTATTTTCTTTTGCTAGCCAAAACCCATTTTCTATTACTTTTCCTTGTTGGATGAGATCAGCTAAAAGTCTCCCAATATATTTAATAATTTTTAATGGCCTTTTAAAGATAATTGTTTAATTGTTTATTTGTTGATTTGATTTGATTTATTTTTATTTTGGTAATTTTTTTATTATTTAATCAAATTATTATAGATTTTGACTTCTCTATTCAAAACGAGCCGAAAAAATATAAAATTTTAATCAAAATATAAAAAATTTTAAAAAAACAAAAAATAAGACAATAAACAAAATTTTACATTGATTATTTTCGTTTTAAGTAGTCTTTTTTCATATTTTGATTAAAAAATTTTACTTTTTGAATTCATCTTATCGTGACGTTTCAAAAAAGTAAAAAAAATTAGTCAAAAAATTAAAAAAAATCAAAAAAAACAAAAAAAACAAAAAAAAAAATTTCAATATTTAGCCCAAACATGACCAATGCCATAGTACCATTAATCTTATTATTACCATTAATAAAATTATTTTGCTTTAAATTTAGAGAGATGCTATACCTCCCGAAAACTGCGACCAAAACATTGACCGAAAGAGCATGGAGCATGTGAATTGGGCTGATGAATTGACACGTTGAGTTTTTTTACATTTCTTTTCTTACTAACAAAATCTTTCATATTCCCAAAATTAAAAGATAAATGCAAAATATGGAAAAAAAAAATTTAAAATTATTATTTTTTGTTATTTATTTATTTTAAAAAGTTACTTTAAAATTTTTGTAAGAGTTTTTTTTTTAAGTTTGTTGATTTGGTAAAAAATTACTTTTTTTTATTGTTCAAATTAGATAGTTTTTCTTTTTTCAAACTTGAAATAGTTCACATTTTTTACAAGTTATATATTTTATTTAAAATTAATAATAAAGAAATTTAAAAAAAAGTATGAGAAGTTTTTCATACTCAAACTAGTTTTTATTTTTTTTAAAAGTTGCTCATTTTATTTAAAATTAAAATTAAAAATTTTAAAAAAAAATAAGTATAAGAAGTTTTTCATACTTGAAATAATTCACATTTTTAACAAATTGATCATTTTATTTAAAACTAATAATAAAAAAATTAAAGAAAATAAGTATGATGAGAAGCTTCTCTTACTTAAAATAGTTCTTATTTTTTTTATAAGTTACTCATTTTATTTAAAAATAAGAATGAAATTTTTTTAAAAAAATAAGAATGAAAAATTTCTCATACTTGAAATAGTTCACATATTTTACAAGTTGCTCATTTCATTTAAAATTAATAATAAAATAATTAAGAAAAATAAGTATGAGAAGTTTCTAATACTTAAAATAATTCTCATTTTTTTACAAGTTGCTTATTTCATTTAAAATTAAGAGTAAAAAAATTAAGATAAATAAGTATGAGAATTTTCTCATACTTAAAATAGTTCACATTTTTTACAAATTGCTAATTTTATTTAAAACTAATAATAAAAAAATTAAAAAAAATAAGTACGAAGAATTTCTCATAGTATGAGAAATTTCTCACATTATATTTTGAGAATATTTTCATAAACATATGAGTTATGAGAAACTTCTCATACTTAGATAACAAAACGTAACATAATTTTCTAGTGAGAATATTCTCATATACATACGTAGTATGTAAAATTTTTCGTATATACGTGCAATAATATTAATACTTTTTGCATAATTTTTTCTCATATCGTATCTCATAATGTAGTGATATATGAGAAATTTTTTATAACATGTATACATATGAAAATATTATAATGTAGTGATATGTGAAAAATTTCTCATATCATGTGTATGAAAAACTTGTTATATATCACTACATGAGAATATTCTCATGCAGAGTGATATATAAAAAATTTCTCATAGCATGTGTATTTGTGAGAATATTTTCATCTTGTAATATATGAAAAAAAATTTCATAGTATTCGTGTGTATAAAATATTTTCATATAATAATATATGAGAAATTTTTCATAACATGTGTATATATAAAAATATTATTATTTGTGATATATGAGAAATTTCTCATAGTATATATGTGTATAAAAATGTTCTCATATTGTAATATATGAAAAACTTTTCATGTATTTGATGTTATGAGAAGAGAAAACTTTTCAATTTGAATAAAAACAAAACAAATTTTTACCTAAATAAACAAACTTGAAAAAATAATTTAAAAGTTAATAAATTTTTTTTTCTTCTTTTTTAATTTTTTTGTTTTCTTGATCAGTCTAAATCTTTTAATTTTTTTTGTTCATAATATATAGAACCATCTAAAAGTATACTTTTATTAAATTAAATTTTAAGGTGTATATCAGTTTTTAAAATAATAATAAAATTATTGAGTTATTTTTTTGGTTTATTTTAACTTTATGCTAAAAGACGAAAAAAAAACTAACTTTAAACTCATTGCCAAATAAAAAATTAAGTTAATTAGAACTTTTTAAAAATGAATTTTAAAAAGATATTTTTGCATTTTTATATATATTTATATTTAGCATCAATATTGATTAATAGATCTCGACAAATAAATTATAAAAGTATAAATTTTTTAATAAACAAACATGTACAATAAAACTTAAAATCGTTTTAGAGTTAAATTTTAGAAAATAAAAAAGCAAAGTTAAATTTTAGAAAATAAAAAAGCAATGTTGGGACAGCTAGAGTAAAATGCTCAATTAATTATTCTCGGTCAATTATTTTGGTGATGTATTTTAGAAGATTTAGTATTTTTGTATATTTTTATGATAAAACTATATATTATGTAATATTTATTAAGTAGGTCATTGGTGCAAAAAATTAAGTTAATTAGATATTGATAGTTATGTGAATAGATTACATTTGTTAAAAAATAAATAAATAGTAAATATAATATTACAAAAAATAGTGTTAAATAAATATAATCAAATCATATAATTACATATATTAAATTAATTTAATTTTCTTGTGAGTAATAAAATTAATATATAATATAAAATAAACTATCCAAATTATAAAAATATGTTAAAAAAATAAAAACTTCAATAGAACACAACATAGTTCATGTTTAATCAGGTCCGTCCCTGACCTAAAGCCAATAAAGCAGTGGCTTTAGGTCC
>JAOTRH010000027.1:6196593-6228088 GCA_034768845.1 Heliamphora exappendiculata
TATATGTATATATATTATAAACCAGCTTCAGGGGCTCAAGAATGTGATTCTGTGAATGCTTATAATGGATATTTGAATCTAATGTTCATCTACTGTTTATATTTTATATTGAATGTTTTTAAATATTTTATGAAATTAAAACCTAAAGTAATCAATGATTTTGTGATTTTATGATTTTGAGATTTTAAGATTTTTTAAATTGTAGATTATCTAGATATAATCATAAAATCATGAATCGTAGTAGAAAGTATCTGTCTGGATCTAAAAAAAAAAGAAACAAAAAATAGACAAACTAATTCAATCTCAAACTAGAACTCTTGACAAGTTTCTTGGTAGTAATAATCAAACGGAAAGTTCAGGACCATTAGATTCAAATTAAAATTTGTTGTATGAAGAAACTGAAGATTTAGTGAATGATGAAGCGATTCATTCTATGTATGAAAATGTGAATAAAAATAAGAATAAAAATAATCAGAATGAAAATCGTAATGTAGAAAGTCAAACTTTAAATATTAATGATTCAAGTAATTGAGGCAACATTGATCAAAATTTGAAAAACTTGTTAGTTGAAAGAGATCCTATGAGAAGAGATCACGTTAAGTTTTCCAAAGATGATAGTTAAAGATATTTCTCCTCTATACATTACACTCGACATTTATAAAATTGGGAGAAACATGATAGAAAGTGATTTATTTATTCAGATATTGTTAACAAAGTATTTTGCTTTTGTTATAAATTGTTTAAAGAAAAATACAACAAGACCCTATTAGCTAATGAATGATTGAAAGATTGGAGAAGAATTATTGTGACAATCTTGAAACGTTCTTGGAACATGAGGAAATTTTTGATATTGATGGGAGAGATTTAATTTTGGAATTGAAAGTGTTAAAATTTTTTTTACCAAAAAAAACAAAAAAGTCACTTGAAGTGATAAATTATTTGAAAGGAATGGAAGGTTGTTTCCCAAACACATGGATTGCTTATAGAATTCTTTTGATTATACTTGTTACTGTTGCTTATGGAGAAAGAAATTTTACAAAATTGAAGTTGATCGAAATTTATCTTCAATCAACCATGTCATATGAAAGATTAAATAGACTAGCTCTGTTATCTATTGAGAAGGATATTGTAAAAGAGTTAGATTACACAAGTTTAATTAGTACTTCTGCTACAAAAAATATAAGAAGGATTGTATTTAAACTATAATTTTGAGTTATTGTAATGAGAAGTATTAATTTTAATAATTTTATCTTTTCAATTATTATTAATTTTTGAATTGATTTTATTATTTATTATTTTAATTTATATTAATTTTTAAGGAGTTCTATTTAACAAGTTCGTATTAGATCTCCAAAAACTCATAGCCCGCCCTGATTTCAATCCACTTTATTTTATAATATTTCACATCAAATGCTATTAAGAAGATAGTATTTCTCTTAAATTTATAAACTTGACACATATTTTATATAAATTTATAAAAAATTCGCACAATGCAATGATAACCACATTTCGTAATATACGGTGGTGGTATTTGTTTCAGCAGAATTTATAATAAAAGTAGATTATTAAAAAGCAAAAGCTAAAAGCACTAAACTGCAACTTTCAAAAAATTGTTTTTTTTTTTAAAAGCCTTTTCTTTTGTCCAAAAGTAGAAGCTGTGATAAAGGCTCCGACGTAACTTTTCAGCATATGTTTGGTCTAAAAAATTCTTTATACTTTTTTTTTCCCCAAAGCTTATTTATGTCTTTTCTGTTTTTTTTTTGTTAAATTTTTTTTTATTTTTTCTGTTTCGATGATGAGATAAATCTAAATTTTTTTCTGAAAGACAAAAAAACCACAAAAAACCCTAAGAGCCTATTATGTGTTTTTTGTTGTTGAATCTGAACTTTTTTTTTGGCTAAGTGTTTTTTTTTTTAATTTTTCATAATAAGAGAAATCTTATAATACAATTATTTGAAGGGGTTTTAAGCAAAAATTTAAAAAAATAAATTTTAACATGCAAAATCTACCAACAAAATTTTTAACACATGAGTTCTAATTGCCTGCGATAAAGATAAATTTAATAGAAATAGATAAAATTATATGTAATGCATACAGATAAATTTATCTGTATTTTTATACAGATAAATTTATCTGTGCATTTTCAAAATATATATCAAGTACACAGATAAATTTATTTATTTTATATAAATAAGAAGACAGATAAATTTATCTATATAAAAAACACCGTACCTTTTTAAAATACGTATAAAGCACATGGATAAATTTATTTGTATACTTATTTATGCAAGACAAATAAATTAATCTGTGTGCATTTTTAAAATACGTATAAAATATATAGATAAATTTATCTGTATACTTATTTATACAAGACAGATAAATTTATCTATGTACTTTATACATATTTTGAAAATGCACACAGATAAATTTATATGTTCTAAAGTCCAATTGGACATCGCGTGTTAAAACTGAACCTTGGGCGTTAAAATTTTTGTTAGTGGATGAAAAACAAAATCGTATTACTTTAAGGACCTAAGACTATTTTTTTGTTATTTAAAATAATACTGAAAAAAAATCAGCAAAAAAAAAATTAGACCAAACGGTCGTTCAATGTGCAAAAATCTAAAAGCTGCTATTAAAAAACCCCTTATAAAGATGGGACTTTTTTATAAACACGTGATGCTACCAAGAATCAAAGTTGAAAGTGATGGATCCATTAAATATAGGCTCATCTCTACTCTGGATATTGTTGTTCTAGTGCATGCATAATTTCACTACTATCCTCTTTTTTTTATAACAATTAGCATTATAATAACCGTGTGTTTTGATGATCACATTAATTATTATATGATGTGTGTTTTGATGATCACATTAATTATTATATGATGTGACATATCATGTATGATGCTTAAAAATAAATTATGAGACCACAAGTTAATATAAACACCACGCATAAAATTTCACAACATGTGGTACTCAGAGTGAATGTTCCATTAAATATAGTCTCATCTGCACTCTACATATTATTGTTGTTCAAATACATGCATAATTTTACTATTATTCTCTTCTTTTTTATAACAATAATACTACAATGACTATGTTTTGACGACCACATCTGAATACTATACGATGTAACATCTCATGTGTGGTATTTAAAAATAAATAGTAGAACTATAAAATAATAATATAACCACATAAAGTGCCACATATGTAGTACTCAAATGTGTCACCAAATATAATCATCATAGTATTACTCTTCCTATAAACATCAACTAAATTCCTAGTTATCACATCATAAACTTAAATGCCAAAAATAAAGGTGGATAAAAGTTTCCAACAGTAACAGATTCTCAGGGAAAAAATGAATAAAAAGATAGAAATGAAATTTAAGGCTGTGTTTGGTAACTTTGGTTCATGGAACTGTGGAGGGAAACAGAAATATGGAGAAAAAGACAAGAAGATTATGAAGTGAAGAAGATAAAAATTTATTTCTTTACTTCTATCATCATCTTCCATTCCTTCGGTAAATCACTCAACAAATTCGTCCAAACACAACCCAAAAATATCGGGAGACAAATCGGTTAACAATAAGAATAGTGATAGAAAATATACATCTTCAATATTATTAGTGTTTGACAAAGTGGTTCACTTTATCAGGCTTGGCAAATGAACAAATCTCTCTCACTCTTCCTCTCATTTTACACCTTTTGGATGAAAGGAAGAAACATCTAAACCACCTGGAAATTCTTCAACAACTGACTTCTAAATACTGTCAAGAGTTTGTCATATAAAGAATGAAAAAATTGCAAACTGCACGGGGAGGGAAAGACGGGAGAAAACCAACGAATTATAATAATAAACTACAAGTATAAGATGCAGTAAATCTCCTCAGCATCCGGCCGCTCTCAGGAATTTGTCGTAGGGGCTCGAAGGCGGTAGTCTGAAAGACTCTTGCTGAGCATACTCAAGTGAACAAGCAAGAAGCTTATCCCCTCCTTGAACTCGCTCCACATTTATCAATTCTAGATCCCCTTCCGAAAGCTCAAGTGTCTGTAACAGAAGCCCAAAGAGAAAAAATTCAAAAATACTTACTCATATTAGAATATTACACTTCAAATGTATAATTGTGGATGGATATCGTGTTAACAAAATCCGAGCAGTTTGGGCAGTTTTTTTTTTTCCCTTTGGTTTTAGAAAGGCTAGCTTGTCAGTGGCTATTGATCTAGACTTCAGAATACAAGTTCAAAAATCATCATATAATAATCCAAAAGTTGAAATAGAAAAGAAAAAATAGAGGTTTGTGATGATTTTTAATACTTTCTACTATGTAATCTAGTATCCTTATGCATGAAGATAATCAATTCGGTTGTGGTGGTCGGACTCTATTATGGATTTCTGACCACAATCTCCATAGGGCCCTCCTCTTACATCTTCCTGCTCTGAGCTCAGGTTATGGAAGAAGGAAGCAGGAAGGTGTATCTTTGCAGTGTGAAACTATCCATAATAGCTCCGAGGGAAGTAAAATGTAAAAATAGATATGAATATAGTCAATGATAGAAAAAAATCCTTGTTTCCATTTTCCTTGAGTAATATAGAAACCTCACATATGCATAGACATGAAAATAGTCAGTTCTGTGCTAGAAAACAACAAGCCTTTTTAGAAAAACAAGATGGGACTCATGCCAATTCCCAATTACCCCTATTACCAACATATAAATTCTCCTAAGTTTGATAGTTTTTGTAGGGGGTGGGTGTAAAAACATTTAAAACTATTTTACCAAATCTAATGAACATTTGACTTCTCTTCTTAATATCATGAAAAAAAGAACACGAAAAAGTGGGGAAAGAAATTAAGGGAATTCTCACCACATTTGATAGATAGGGGCTTTTCTTTTCATGTTCATAGGAGGGAACTATAGCTTTGGATTTCTGATGCAATTTGAAACTTTGCAGAACTGACATCTTCTGATGTTTACCCGTTACAAGAGCCTCGCATTGATTCTTCACTTGGTCATAAGGAATGGGAGTAGAGGAAACAGGTAAGCTAGCAACTTGGCGGGCTGTCTCCAGAACCTGTTGGTAATTTAGACCCATATTATAGTAGAGGAATATGAAACTGTTTTTCTTTTTCTTTATGATCAGTGAGGGATATAAAACATTTTCCATAAAAAGATTGGAAGTTGAATACCGTAGAACATGAATCGCATGAACTACCGAGGTCATGAAGTTCAAATTTTCAATGCACCGTATCAGATCATGGACAATTTAAACTAGTCTGGGGCCTCCAATGAATTATCACAGCTGGCAGATAAATTTACTGGCACTCATATCACTACTTAAGTTACTTGTACCTGTTGGCATCTTCTATATTTGTTTACCCAGAAGAAAATGAAAAGAAAATCTTCAAATTACACTTTTCTTAACCAGAACAATTCAGATAAGGTTGATAGTAGCTAAAAGTTGCAAAGCATAAACTGTAGTAACAAGCAAAAATGGGACACTGGAACTACACTGCATTGATATCATAAGATATATTCCTATAATCCTACAACGGAACAAATAATTAAGTAAAAAAACAAAAAAACAAAGACAAATAGACTTACAGATTCCAAAAGCTGGTTAACACTAAGAATGTCAAGAGAATTGATGGAGAGAGATGTTTTGCGACCCGATTGACTTCCATTTGGTTCGGAAAAGGCTTCTTCATCTGTCAAGGCGTCTAGATGCATGACCTGAATGAAACAAAATCTTGGAAGCCAAAGTCTGTCATATATGGTAGATGCAAAACCCAACAAACAGGGAAAAACCATGCCAAACGTTACCTCATCAAATGCCAGAGACTCCATCTGGGCAAGTGGAGAACACGGTCGAGGTGTCTCCATGAATAATGGAGCTCCCAATGGATATGCATCATCAGGTGAAAATCCTTGTAAAAGTTGGTTCCTTATGCCTGATAACTCGTCCTGGAGAACAAATAATACAAACAGGTTTAACAAAATTGTTACAGAAACTATTTAACGAATAAGATCCCTTCGAAATAGGTCACAATACTAAAACTTCAAAACTGAGAGAGTTCAAAGGAAGCTTGAAGCATTTTTTTCTTCTCGTAGTTGGAGCAATATGTGAACTGAACATCAATATGTGATATGACCAGGCAATGTATCTCCATATGTTCTAAGGCTACTACGTATCTAGCGAGTAGGGCTGAAGAATGCAACTAGGTGACACCAAAAAAGAGCTGGCTTTTCCAAAAAGGACTCCCCGTGAATTATGAATTTTGACATTTCAGCGCGCCTGACTCAATTGTGGAACATCTCAAAGTGATCAGTCAAAGGAATGTGTCCGTTGGAAATCATATATCTTATATTCCCGTGATGACCAAAAGGTTAAGCGAAATAATGAAAATGGAAAAGCAGGCCTGAAGAGCAGTGCATGGTGCCAAATAACCGTATAGTTGAATATTGGCACAACGATATTGCATGCAAAAATTATTAATGTGCCAAACTCAGTGTTGTACGTATCTCAGCAAAAAGAAATTAATAATTGAATTAAAATTCTTCTCTAGCATCAAGCATCTGCAAAGGAGCAGTGGAGTGTGCTAATTTCCTTTGTTTTTGGTCCCAACCTTTTTCAAAACCTGATTATGAAAATATTACCAGCAGCCTAAGTATTTAGCCATTGCCATACCTAGTTCATGTTAGACTGGCCAATTCCTTCACCTGACTCATTTGAGCAGAACTATTCGTAGATTGGTCTAGTTCATTTAGCTACAGGACTAGTAACAGGCCCTGAAAACCAACATTTGGTTGTTTTCATTCAGCTTATTAGGCATCGGTCAACACCATTCTGTTTTTTGCGTATTACTCTCAGCAGGATGTTACCTCCCTCAATCACCTTCCCCAAATGCACCTGTATTGATTGCTTAAATCCAATCCAAGTGGCATTTCATAAGTCCATTTCATCAATAAACATCACTTCCTAATTGTAACATATTTTCCATCCCAAAATGGCAAGTCGATTACAGTACCACAGACATTTTGTTTGCTGACATGCTAACTTTTCCATTCCCATAATTAGGGGTGCATCAGAACACTGCTGTTCATGAACAGCTTGGGCTTTGTTTGATAATGAGTTCATTTGTATTCGTTTCCCCATTCACTAACTTAAGGAATCACTCAGTTAATGAACAGAGCTTGGGATTTACTTTCAAACTCAGTTTTTTTAAACAAGATGATCCTAACAGAACTGACATTGCATTACCAGGCTTGTGCAATATGATATGATATATTGATTTTCTCATACACGTGAAAGCACAAGGCTGAGATCTACGGTTCTTGTACTTCTATGTTCAAACCTTCCTTACGATTAGATGATTTTAATCCGATCAACAGTCAGATCAATTTGAGTTCTGAGAAAATAAAAGAGCCCTGCCACTTCGGAATCATCTGCATCTGCATTCATCTTCACCACTCCATTTGATTCTTGCTTCTTTTTTATTAATTTTCCTCTTCTCTTCATCTCTACTCTTGGCAAGCAATGGATCATGGAAAGAAAAGGTTGGCAAGCCTACACCCATTGCTTGAGCAAAAATTTGGAGCAGACTGAATGAACCTAATTTAGTTTTCTTTTTCGTTTCATTTTTCTCTTCTCCCAATCCCCCTTTTGTTTTCTAGTTTCAGGGAAGATTGAATGACATCAGATTCTTACAAAAGGTTTTTTGGTTGTGTTTCAATTGTTGAAGCCTTCAATTCTGCTTGATCCTTTCAGATCTGGATCTTTCAGTTTCATATCTGGCTTGGCCTTGACTAACCAAGCAACTCAACTTTCTTAAAACAAGGCAAACCAAGCTTGAACATACTTCTTGGTCTCCGGTTAGTTCAATCCGAACTAGAATGAACTCCTTCCTTGAACAAGCCTGACAGGTCAGTACAGGTTTTGGGTTCGGCTGAATGGTTTTGCAGCCCCACCAGGAATAAACTTGTCCAACTTTGCTGGAATCAGTACCTGATGGGAAAATAGAAGATCAAGGAACAAGTGGTTGGTAAATTACCTCTGACAGTTTCCCAAACTTTGTCATAAGTTGAGATATAACAGTTTCTCTCAACTGTTTATCACCCAATTCCATTGCAGAAAGGGACCTCAATGCAGCAACTTCATCTTCATCTGTTCCATAACCTTTCTCTTCGGCGCTGGAAACAGCATGTAGTCTGATATCTTCAACCAACTTAAGATAAGGATCAACCTGTCAAAGGGGGAAAAATTCCATAACTACAAGAATCGAATTAACCACAAGATTTTAAAAAGAAGTGCAAAAATTATTATTTCATTGAAAGATTAGATTAAAAAGAAATTATTCATGGGGAAATAAGCTGATGCCTGAAGATAAGAACTAACGGTTTCATCCGTCAAAGACGATTTAATAAGAGGAATTAGCTCTGGAAGATTGCCCGCCCTGGCTGAAAATATAAGCATGCATGACGCCATAGTGAAAAGAGACCTTCTGCGAGATGGGTGCAAACCTCCTTCAATTTGCATGCAAGAAATTTAGATAAGAGAAATTATTCACCAAAGCAATACCCGTGCATAAATTCCAAACAAGTAGTATTCATTTTTTCTTTTGAAAAAAAAAAAAAACAACGATATGAAAGAACATAATTAATAAAAGCCGAAAGGGGAAATGCCTTTGGCAGGGAGTCATTTTCTTTAGAATGCAAGACAATATATAGTACAAAGTTTAACAAATCATATAAAGGAAGATGGGCCAACAAATCTCCATCCCTCCCTGTGTGTGTTCGCACGAGCGCAGGCATGTGTGTGTTTGTGTAGGGACCCCGTCCCTTGTAATTTAAAAAGATTAACTAAAACTTGTCATGGCTTGCTCGGTGGTATATAATTGAATGTTTAATTGTGGGTTGATTGAACAAACCTTCAGGCATCAGAACCGAATTTGGATCTTGTACACCTTTTCTTTTCTTTTCTTGGAATGCCTTCCAACAAAATACCGCTCAAGTGGTCTTGAAACCGATCGAGCGGTCTGTGACAAAGGGGTTTTTAAGTTGCAGGATTAGAGTGTTTGGTTTAATTTCCCTCACATCTCTCTCTCTCTAATATGAAGTTCTAAGCCCTAGAACAAGCCTTAGGGTTCCTTTGAGCTTCTTTTGCTCCATTGGAAGTTGATTCTTGCTTCTCTTCCGATTGAGTGCCGTTGGAGAAGCCATTATTCGTGTTCGGAGCTCTATCTTCACCTACCCGTTAGAGATTTGTTTGGTTGGAGCTTGCTAGGGTTTGATCCTTGCTTTAGGACACCCAAAAAAGTAAGATTTAAGACTAATTTAGATCTTTGTATGTATATGAGTTGTATACTTGTTGGATTAACATAAAAGCATGATAGATATATATTTTTTAAACTCTAGGTTAGGGTTTGATATTAAAGCATGATAGTTAATGGGTTTAAGCATGATTTATGTTAAATCTATCATATTGTTGTTGTTGGAGATGCATTAATTTGGAAAATGAGAAGTTAGGGTTTTGGTTGGGTTGAACTGTAGACAAATTGGAGCTTTTGGGATGGTGAACTCAAATGGTGAAATTAATTTGATTTTTGGCAAATTAGAGGTTATATTGACCTATTTGCGTATAAATTTTATGAATTTGAGAAAATGTGAAAACCGTAAAATGGTGGGTTGGGGGTTTTAAATAAATCATATGAGTTTTGGTGATATGCGAAACAATGGGAAGGTTGATTTGGGTTTTTTTTGTTGAGTTAATTAAACTCGAATGTTAAAGGTATGTGAAACAAAGTGTGCGTTTTATGGGTTGAACCCTACGCGTGTGTTGGGTGTTGACGAGAGGAACCAAGCGTGGGTTGGACTCGTGCTTGAGATTTTGTAAATGATGAAATGTATGAACCGATTTAGAATCCGTGGATCATAATTATGAGCTAATCTAGCTCCTAGGTGCAAGATCGAAAAACTGCACAGATTAGGTTCTCTGCCCACCGGCTAATAAACCAAGAATAGATGTTAGTCGTGGCGCGGTATAGAAAACACCGTTACCTAGTGGGCCTCGCTTGGCCTGGTTGGTAGTAATGCGGCGCGGGTCTATAAACTCGCTCGACTTGATTCTTTGAATTTAGACGATTATAGAACACGTCGCTACTTAGCGGATCTCGTGTGGTCCGGTCGTGTGAGACCCTGACTCGTTTTCTTTTTCGGCGTTTTTCGATGTGCGTTATGTGTTTTCGTTGCAGCATATTTTATATACTTTTGATGTATGTTTGAGGGTAGAGACACATGTGGGGAAGGTTCTAGGGGCCGTGGGGTGTTACGCCGCGAATTTCGAAAATTAAAAAAAAGAAGAAGATATTTTTGAGACCTATAAATATCTGGAATTAGATATTTTCATAAAGATATTTTTCAAAATTTCTCCAGTAAGTTTTCCGTTTTCTCTCTGCCTTCTCTCTAAGTTCTCGGGGGCCCGGGGCTTGGTTTTCAGCGATCCAACAACGGATCCTTACTTTTGGCACGGTGGGCTACGCAACCATCCGGTCAAATTTCAATTCCGGCGAAACTCAATTTTGCATGTGGTTCGAGACGTTGAGTTTTGAACTCACCGAGATAGGATTCTAGACCCTACTGCTGTATAAGGGTGCTATGGGTAAACGTGGGTGTTTTTAACGGGTAGATCTCTGTAGATTTGATTTTTGTATCAAAGTTGGGTTTTGGGCTTAAAATCTGTTTTTCGGTGATTTCGTGGATGGAATTGGGTGCTGGGTGTTTCTATGGTGGTCTTGGTGTTAGGCCTAAGCGTGTGAATGTTTGAGGATGTTGAATCGGCGTTGGGAGGCTTCGATTCAGGGGTTTGGAGGTTGAACCCGTAGCTCGGAATCAATTTCTGGGTGGGTTCAGTCGACTGAACTCATAGGTTCAATCGACTGGATCATGGTTCTTGGGGTTTAGTCGACTGAACTCATGGGGTCAGTCGACTGAACCGCGTGTTTGGGTGTTTTGGCTTTTCCAGTGTGTTTTTCAGTCGACTGGGGATTGGGTCCAGTCGACTGAAACTATGGGCTGGTGGTTTGTGGTTTTGGGTTGATTCCTTGGTTTTCGATTGGTGTCCTATGGTATTCAATTGATTAATTTATGAGAATTACTTAATTTAAATACATGTGGATCCCTTTTGGGGTTCGGTTGGTTGTGTGGTGCTTTCGGGGTCGTGTCGTGGCCTCGGGTGTGCGTTTGAGTGTCGCCCTCGTGGGTGACATGTATGGTAGATACGGCTTGTTGATGCACGAGTAGGTGCGTGGGTTGCTGTTGGGTTTGTGTTGGCGCGGGTGAGCATCGTGGGTCTGTGATGGCCGTGTTGGAAGTGTTTGGGCCAGTGGTGGTTGTGCGGGTTGTCCCCGTGAGTGGATGTCGGTTTTGACGGGTGGTGTCGTGATGTGGTTTTATATGGTTATGTGCATATTTATAACTGTTTATTTATGTACGGAATATGTAAGTGAATTACATAAGGTGATATATTTATGTGTAACGTGATTTATGCTTTAAAACCTAGAGTTTAATAGGCATGTGATGTGGTTTGTGGAACGTCGTGTTGATACGTGGCTATATGCTTTAAATTCTAGTTGATGATGCACGTGTGCGTGCGTGGATGTATGAGGTAGGCTGCAAAAGCCGGTGTATGAGGTAGGCTGCGAAAGCCGGTGTGTATATTCGGGGGCTGCGGTCCTACGGTGAAAGCCCGTGAAGATATGTGTTGCATGGGTTGCGTGTGTGGTATGGGTGTTTGTGTGCGATATCTAACGGATTGAAACGAGATCCTGATGAGGCACGGGTGTGGGTGTGGGTGTGGGTGTGGGTGTGTGTGCGATATCTGAAAGCTGAAACGAGGTCCTGAAGAGGCATGTGTACATGTATTGTTTGTATTGCATATTGGGACGGATATACCAATTTTCTTAAAATTGTATTATCGGTCTACAGGAGTCGAAATACTGTATTAACGGCCTACGGGAGTCGTAATACTGAAATCGTTTTCAAGGCTCTGATGAGTCGAAAAATGGTTTTTATCCTCGCTTTCCCATTGTATGTGAAAACTTGTTTTTATTGGCTCTGGTGAGTCGTGATCTAAAACCATTTTCAAACTGTTTTTAATGGTTTGAAAGAGAGTCGAAAACTGCACTTCGTTTATCGAGCATGTTTAGCTTATACTGTATGTGTTGTTAGAATCTACTGAGCTCTGGCTTATGGTGTAGGATTTTGCTTTTCTTCAGGTACCGGTCACGCTGGTTGATCTGGAGATGCTGGAGGGCGGAAGAGTGTAGTCTTTCCTTTTTGTTCTTTTGTTACATGTATGCTTATAACATATTTTTCGGGTGTTGGAGCCCTGTAATGTATGCCGTTTGGCGTTTATATACTATGCGTGCATGGTTTACTTTGAGAGTGTATGCTTGGGTTGGGTGTATGTTTGGTTGTTTATTGGGTGTTTCACGTGGTCCGGAGTTTAGGGCATAACAGGTTGGTAGTAGCTATGTATGGGTCTATAAGTCCGTTTAGTGTTGGCTTTTAAAACTTAAACCATGGGTTGGGCTGGATTTGAAAAGCATCGGGGGATGCGTGAGCGTGTGGGTGTTTGAGAACTTCAAATGATTTGAAAATGATAAGGGAAAGAGAAAACTAAAACTAGGGTGTTGTATATGAAAAATGGAGTGGTATTGTATGCGAAAACCCAGTTATGTGAACGAAAATGGGTTAAAAATGGAATTTGGATTTGAATAAAAACGTTGTTGTACATTCGCATAATCATCCTCGCATGTAATGCATTTGTTCATTTTTATTCTATTTCCTACGAGTCTCGGCTCATATTGTATAAACCATTTCAGGTGATAATGGGAAGAAAGCTGTGGGCTAAAGAATATGGTCGTGGGACCTTTTTTGTATTTGTCGATAAAATTACATATTTACTCGTAGCATCTTTTGAGGATTAACGTTGTAAATGTAATTCTTTTTGCATCTATTGGATGGTTGTATTCGGGTTAGTGTAGCCTTTGCTATAAAGTCTTAAGGCCATGAACACATATTTTTCATGCATGAGAAGGCGTTGGGTATCGTTTGAATGCTATTCGATGGGTAAGTGTTGGCCTCCTTAAAGTTTAGAGAAGTTTTATTCATTTGATCTTGTATCTATAAAATCTGTAGCTCGGAAGGCTTGCCTTTATAAATGTTTTGATGTGGAAGCTAAACTTGAGAAAAAAGTCCAGAGCTGGATCGCTTGATGGACTGCTCGAGCGGTCATATGTGTCTCTCGGTTTCTTAGTGCAGGGTTGAAATTATTGCAAGTAGTGAGAGACCGCTCGAGCAGTCTTTGGACCGATCAAGCAGTCTAACTATGTGGGCAATTTTTTTACCCTTTTTTTTGGAGCCTACTTTTCAAATGGGTGTTTACCCAAGGTTTTAAACATTCTTTTGTGAACTTTTTTACTTCAAATCATAGTTTGAAAATCTTTTTTCCTTCTTGATTTTGGTGACTCTTTCTCAAATGTTTTCTTCAATAATGTTCTCGATGGGTGTTCCTTTGAACCTCATGGTTTAGTTTTGTAAAAACCTTTCTCTTTCTGGGCTCTTTTCTTGTATATCGCATGGGTTTCCATTGTTACGAAATCGGGGCGTGACAGTTAATGTGCCTGCGCATTATTGAAAGTTTTAATAAGCTACTGTCTTGTGACAACCACCTTCAAGCAAATGCAATTATATCTTCTGCGAACGATGGACTGTCATTGCCATCAACCCAATGAGTAACCCATTTTTTCCCCTTTAAATACATGCAAAAAGTTAAGAACTTCTAATTGGCCCCCCTCTCTATATAAAACACTATCACACGCACACGCACACGCACATGCATATCACATGAACCATATTATTTAGTCACAGCTGCAAGTATATTTTAGCATCATGCCCTGAGCTTCCCTATTTATCAAGTCAGTGTTTAAGGTTCTTTGTCTAAACATAAGAAGATCACATAATTTTATAATTAAATTCAACTCACCTTCTTGATCCAGAGAGATGCTCCTAAGAGCAAATGCCAACTGGAAACACCGAACTAGAGCTACGTGACAGGAGTTCTGTTAGAAACAAAATGGGTCATCATTTTTCTCTCTATATATATTTTTGGCTGCTGGTCAAAAAACATGATAGATTGTCTTGCAAGTTGAGAAAACCGCCATCAGAATAAGATTAAACATCAAAGTACACATAACAAAAATAATAATAATAATGATAATAATAATAACAAAAATCTTGGATCACATTCACAATAATTGATGTGAAGACTTAGTTAAATAGCGAGATAAAATTGTGGCGTAAAATTTTCAAGAACTAGTGGAAGAATTGAACATATGTCAAATCATTAGGATTTTTAAGAGTTGGCAAAAGGGAGTATGATAGATATAACAACTCAGGTAAGATTCCTACGAACCCCCCATCAGTTTCCACAGGAAATCCAAGGGGGAGAAATACTTCTTATCTTACCAAGTGAAAGAAATATTATCACTGCAGAAAACATTTTAGATTGGATTACACACAGGTGAAGCAACTCACTAGATAGCTAGGTTGAGAGTGTCGTAAGAACTTCCAACAGTCATAGAAATCAAATCTCCTAGAACAGGCTCTCTTGTCATTAGAAATATTATGAAAATCGTGGATAAGTGGGCAAAGCTGTAGCCTAGTATCAGAAGGGAAGTAAACTACAGTTTTCTATTTACAGGAAACTTCTATTCAGATTCATTGGCAAGGGCTGGTTTGAAGCTGAGAAAGCCAATTACCTGCTTGAACTGCATCATCTCACCAATCACCAATTTGAACCCAGTTGAACCACCAAAAAGAGAGACACTACCCAAATATTTAACTCAGCTACCCTCTATTTTCATGGATTGGATCCCTTTGCAGGGGATTCCTATTGCAATGAGTATTTATTTTTGTGGCTTAAGGCTACTATTATAATAGGCCCGTGGTGTGTTTTAATACAAGTAGTTGTGATGAAAAGGGGGCTGATTATGCAACACTAAACCCATTCTTCCTTTTACTCCTCTTCTTCACCAGCTTCGTAACCCTAAATACTTATTTACAACTCAAGTTGGTATTAGAGCAATCCGAACTAACCTAGGAAGGTGCTATATAATTTTGCGAATCATTTAAAGCCAGAGACAGCATGTCAATGTTATCATCTGTACGATAATGTCAGCATTGTACGGATGCCAGTGTGCGACAAACACATCATTTGACTTGTCTCATCCTACTGAGAATTATGGTGATTTTCTAGTGTTTTTTTGAAACCATCTCATGTGATTTTTCTTTTTTTTTTGGATTATTTTTTGGAATTTCGAAGCCGATTTTTCGGTTGATATACCGTTTGGCGTGATTCTTTCTGGTTTCGATTCTTTCTGGTTTCGATTCTTTCTGGTTTCGATGCTTCGATCTATTTTTATTGGGATGATTCTGTGTTTGATGATCAGTTTTGGGGTTGATTGCTCAAGAATTGGAATACCCAATTGATTTTATCAAAAAATTGAGTCGGCAGTGGCTTTAAAGCTTAGGTTCTCATTACCACACTTCTCGAACTTGGTGTGGCAGATTTTTGGGTCCTATGACTGAGACTAAACCTGTGACGAACAACCCCAGGGGATGGCCTAAGCATTAAGCAACCTCCAAATGAGCTTCACTACACGCCCCAAAAACTGTGGTACGATGTTACTTAGTATCCTCGCGCATTCGTATATATACTACAATACATCACACACAGAGCAATGTGGGAAAATCTTTTTTGGGCACCATTGGCCAACTAGCGAATGATTGCCCAATCAACTGCCTGTCCTCTTTGAAACCACCATCATAGAAAGATGACAATCCCCTTAGATCAATTACCTCAAAAAAAAAAAAAAACAAAACAAAAAACAAAAAACAAAAAACAAAAAAGGTTGGATGGTCCAAATTATTAGGCTTGGGTAGTGCTGTAAAGGTATTTTTGCATATACCACGATGGTTAAAATTTATAATCGAACCTCCTCCACCCCAAGGGGATCCCAAATTTGCCGACTGAAAACAAGAGGATTCTATTGTTATGGGACAACTATGGCATATTCTGGAACCTCATGTTGCTACTATTGCTGAATTTTGTGACACATCTCGAAAAATATTGGATTCGCGTGCCACGCCTTCTTCCCCATAGAGTAATGTTTCACGAGTATTTGATCTTTATGAAAAGATCTTTACTATTAAGTAGTTTGACACGTTCTTACCTAAATACATCACTCTCAAAATTTGTGGGATTAGCTACTACAAGTATTTGAGCTTTATGAAAAGATCTTTACCCTAAAGAAGTACGGACACTTTTACGATGATCAATGGTGGCATGTCGTGTCAGACACGACACTCTTCGGATACTCTTCAAACATTCCTAAATCCGTATTCAACATTTATCTTAATTAAGAAATTAAATTTATAATGTCATACACTTTTTCGAAACTTGACGAATACTTCAATGACACTTCTTGAACTCTCCGAACACGTTCTATGTGACGAATTTCTTCATAGTCACAATGTTTTGCATTCTTCAAAACACAAATTATGCACATTAAATATATTTTGGAACATTTATAAAAAGAAATATAAGACTTTTGACTTTTATTAGTAATATTTTGTATATTTTTAATTACCATTGAATAAATTATTTACATATTTAATATATAATAAATATATAAAAATGTAAAATTTTAACGTGTCCCAGATGTGTTGCATCATTCATTTTTTGCAAATTGATGTGTCGGCGTGTTTGTGTCATGTTCATGTCGTATCTCGTGTTCGCGTCCATGCTACTTAGTCTTTACCATTGCCACTCACTCTTTCTGTGCATATACCATCTAATTGTCCTTTGCAAGTGTATCAACAATCTCGTAATGGGCATTTTAAAATTTGTCAGATCAGCTACTACAAGTATTTGAGCTTTACGAAAATATCTTTACCATTGCCGCTCACTCTTTCTATGCATATACCATCTAGTTGTCCTTTGCAAGTGTATTAATAATCTCGTAATGGGCATTTTTTCTCTTTTGTCCTGATACCTTCATCTTCTATGTCAGAAGTTCCCGCTCCTTCCAATTCCCTTCAGATGATGGTTCTCATCGCATTGTGCCGAGGTAAACATACTTATACTCAACATCCTATTGCTCATCATGTTTTCTATGATTGTATCTCTTCTTGTCTTCATTCCCTTGCTAGTACCTTGTCTATTGTTCTCGTTCCTTCCTCTCGTAAGTAAACTATGTATTCATCTGCATGGAAGCACGCTATAGATGAAGAAATTAGTGCTCTTTATAAGAATCAGACTTGGGAGCTTACACCTCTTCCTAAGAAAATAAGTTGTTAGTTGTTGGGTGTATACAATCAAGTAGCTTCCCTATGGGTCTATAGAGTATCTCAAGGCACACTTGATAGAAAAATCTATATAGATCAATCTCCTGGTTATGTTGTTTGGCAATGAGGCTCACCTATTTGTCATTTCTATAAGGGTCGGTATGATCTGAAGCAATCTTCATGTGTCTGGTTTGATTGCCTATGGTTTTGCAGCATCCTACATCTGATCGTTCTGTTTTGTTTGTTGTTCACCTAGTGAGATTATTGTACTGATTGTCTATATTGATGGTATTATTATTTCTAGTGATGATTCTACTAGTATTGATGACTTAAAATTTCATTTGGGTCAACACTTTCATACTAAGGACTTAGAAGCTTCTATCTCAACAAAAGTATGTTCTTGACATGTTATATGCGACTACTTTTCCTAGTACTCGTCCTGTGAATACTCTTGTAGATTACATGGCTAAGCTTGATGTTGATTCTAGAGATCTCTTTCTTGATGTTAGACATTATTGCTATCAGAGTTTTAAATAGCAGTAGCGATCGGTATAATAGTTACATTGACGGTGATACGGTTTCGGAGCGTAACAGTCATAACTTAACGGTAGCGACAGCCGAAGCTGTATTTTTTTTAAAAAAAACTCAATAAAAAAATAACTCATACATATGTTTTTATTCCAAAATTATATTTATTAGAGTTTAAAATGATTTTGCTGAATTTTGTTTACTTTCTAGACATGATTTAACATATGTTCTAATTTCTATACTAATTAGCCTAGTTTTAATAAGTAGTTTTAATTATTTTGTGTAGCAATTAATGAATTTATGTATTATAAATTTATAATGCAAAACTTAAATGTCATTCAAATTTTTAATAGCTATAAAGTGTTGTATATATTGAAGCACATTATTTGACTTGTTTAAGCTTTAATTTCGAATTCACTATTTCAAATTTTATATTGTTATTTGAAATTTAATTAATACAAATCTTGATTGTTTTTTAAAAAGAAATGCTTGAGTGGTTAAAAACTCAACCATCATGTTTTTTGCATACACTCGAACTCTAAAAACATCAAATTCATGCATATTGAATCTTCAAGAAACATATATCTTGAATCAAACATGTCATTCAACTGTTAGGAAGATATGTATCTTGAAGAAATAATAAAAAATGTGGAAGACTAAACATGTGGGAGAGTCGGGAGTAAAACACGAAGATCTAAGCCATCCAATTGTTGTGAAATTCGAGAGATTTGAGGAAGATCTCATAACACTCAAGTAATTTTTGATCTGTTAGCCTGCTATAAATAATTTTGGGTTGAAAATAATAGAAGACTACTGGGGTGTTTTGGAATTTTCCTTAGATCTCTCAAAAAGATGAAACTAGAAATTTCATGACTTGAAATCTCGTTACACAAGCCGTAATGGCCGGAAAGGTAATGTTACAGCCCTTTACGAATGGTGTAACGGCCGTTACACTGAATTTCTTTCACACAAAAAAATCGACATTAATTTATAACGACAGTCGCCAAAACTGTTATGTAATAGTTATGGCTGTTTTTAAAACTACGATCGCCATCGAGTTTGGAAAACTTATTTATCTAACAATTACTCATTCCAACATTACTTATGCCATTGGGGCAGTTAGCTAATATATGCATACTCCTCATCAACCTCCCAACAATGCCCTTGGTCGAGGTTTATCATATAAGCATTTTAATTCTCTGTCTATTATTGGTTTTAATGTTGCGAATATGGATGACAGTCATTCTGATCGGCGATCGACCTCTGGCTATTTTACATTTGTACCTTTGTAAGTGGTAATTTTGTCACTTAACATGGTTAAAAGCAAGTCGTGGTTACTCGTTCAAATACTAAAGTTGTGAGTAGAGTGATATGATTCATGTTAAGTCACCAATTGTCCCAAAAATTTAAGCTATTAAGAAATGGACCTAATAATGTATATCAAGCTATCTAATACCCTCCATCACGTGCAACCCTGTCTCGTACGTGAAAAGACAAACAAATTAAATTGAACAAGTGCACTAACACACGTAGTGCACAATAGCAAACATAATAGAAAAACACTTGTCACGAGACATGAACCCAAGACCTCGTAGAACCAGAGCTCTGATACCATGTTAAGTCATCAAGTGTCCCAAAAGCTTAAACTGTTAAGAAATGAGCCCAGCAGTGTATATCAAGCCATCCAATGGTCCATATGGCTTTTGAGATATTATAGGTCAGATCTCTTCTACTTGATTTTGGCTATGCAGATGTTTCGTGATAACCAGGCTTTCATTTTTATTGCTAATAATCTACTCCTCCATATCAAGGTTCATTGTCAATTCATTATTTGTTGATGAAAAAGCATATTGTTACTCCTTATTATGTTTGTTAGCGATGTTTTCACCATGCCCTTAGCTCATTTATCTTTTCAAAACTTGTCTTTCGAGCAATACATGTTTAACTTCTATGCTCTATCTTGAAGGAGAGAGTTATGTCGTGAAAGATTGCAACTAGAGCGCTTTACAAATAAGATAGAAAAGGGAGGGTCTTTGTCAACCAACTTCAAAATATCCAATTTTAGGGACAGAACGGTAGATATGGTTGCTCATAGAGCGAATTGACCTGTAGCCCATGTACTCCCTTCTTACTGACCATGGTATTATTTTTGTGTCCTAAGGGTACTTTGTGTTGTCGTGTATTTTTATAAAAGTAGTTGGAAGGTAAAGGGGGCTGATTATGCAACCTTAAACCTATTCTTCCTTCCTTTTTCTTCTCTTTTTTTTTTCTTCTTCACCAACTAAATAACCTTACATCCTTATTTTCAACTCAACTTCCATGATAAGAATGACCTATGGATTCGAAAGGGCCCATAAGTACTCCGTAACCAATTACAGATTTCCACATATCTAGGCAGCAGGAGTTTCAGAGTACTCCAAAGCAGGAAAAGAAAGTGTATCATAGATGCAGTTTTATCTTAGAGCTACTCTCCCATGCAAGCGGAGTCTTGATTCTCATTTTCTTCTTCACCAGGATAAAGTATACAGTAAGAAATATTGTTATAACATAAGAAGCAAAATGGCAGTAAACAATCAACAGGTGTAAACATTAATGTGAGGATACCTTAGATCGGGTAAATAATAAAGCGATATTATATGTATGGGCCATTGCCTCAAAATTTGCAGGGGTATTTCCAGTGGATGTTGCTTGTACCCAGATTGCTGAAAGCAGGAGACTCACTTGGTGGCTACTCAATCGGAGGGAAGCCAACTCCTGGAGAAGTTTAAATAGATCAGACAATCAAAATTGGATATTAGAAAAAATGATAATAATCCTAGTCAAACACAAAACAATACAAAGACAAGAGTTGTGACATACTGCTTTTCCATTGACGATAGCTCGCTTGAAACTATATGATTGACCACGAGATGGATATTTTATAGATTGTGCTACACCACTATCGAAAACTTGATTGACTTCCTCCAAAACTCCATCTATGGATTCAGGTTTGTCATTACTTTCATTTTCAATCGAGAAACTTCCACTCTTTATCCTCTGTGAAGTAATTGGAGAAAGCCCCAGATGAGTTCGAGACGGTCCTCCATCATGGACCAACCAAGGACAAATAAGAGATGGCATAAGCACAATGGATAAAACATGGTGTGCCCCTACTCTTGTTTCGTGATCTGGGTGCGCCATTGCTAAAAGTAACTGGTGAAATAAAGTATCAGGAAAGGCCTGTAGCAGGAAAAGAAATCCCAGGGTTGGATGATTTTCATAAACTGAAACCACAGTAATACAATACCATTTAAGGAAATTGTATCTTGCCTTTTTGTGATATGATACAATAGGAATGGAAGAAATAACTTGTGCAGTCCGATAAACAGCAAATATTGTAGTTTTAGCTACAACAGCATTGTTTGGGATGTTCTCTAGTGCCACAGCCATCATATCAAGAATGGGCCCTGCATCACCAACCTGTTTATGGCAGTGTTCACGAAGTTAACATCATGCACCAAATATGTAGGTAAATTATTAATAAAATAAGGACAGCCACCAGCTACTATCTTACGTTAACCTGACTAATGCTCAAGTTAATTTATTTCATAAATGGAAGTTGTAAGCTTCTGAGAAGCTACAGAAGGATAAAGGAAAGCAGTTTATAAGAAAAGTTAGACAGTCTACTTAAAGCACAATGAAGCAAGAAAATAAGAACCAAAGAGACATAATTGAATGCAGAGAGCAGTGACTTCAAAACAGAGAGTATTTGAATAATGGTTGGAACTGCTGACAGCTCCATTGAAATTACTTGTGAAGAGGAAGGCTTACAAGCACAAATTTTATTTTTCTTCTTTTTTTGAAGAATCAAATTCAGAAATCCCAAAACACTTGATTGAGAATGAAATAGGGGAAAAAATCAGGTGATCCAACTGAAGATGTGGCCCTACTGCCCCACATCACAGAGTCCTGATCCAGCTTCTTGCGTCTGTGATTTGTGAAAATATATTGCTGCGCCAATATTTGTTGATGATAACATTATAACAAGAATGAAGAATTATAATATTCAGTAGCAGTTGCAGAAAACAGGCATTTGGTTCCTTTATATAAGCATATGTGAAAATATTAACTCAGCAAAACTCCTAAAACCTGGGTGTCTCAATAATTACAAAAACCTGGGTGTCTCAATAATTACAATAAGATCCAATAAGTTCAGTGAACTTGACATGCAGTTCACCTTCTAGTAAAAGACTAAACAGTTTAAATGGCTACATGTGTAGGACCATGATGGAAATCAATCTATGACATTGGGTCTACAACTAGATATATTTGACAGAAAGGGGGGGAAGGTTGACTAGAATGAAGAAAGAAATTACAAGTTGACTCTATGACCATACCCCTGCAATGAGAAGTGAGAGGTGGGTATTAAAATAGTGCTTCACTTCATATAAAGGAGGAGAAGCTCCATAAACCATGAACTTCTGATGTTCTAAAGGTTTTCAAGGAACCAACCATATCCAACATTAGCAGTAAGAACTAATAGTTTAATATGATTTGAGGAACAAACAAACAAAAAAAGGAAGAATGAAAAGGTACTAAAAAGATTAGGGGGCATTTGGCAACTTCTACAGTTTTTTGTTTTGTTTACAATAAATAGAAAACCTGTTTCCAATTTTTCTTTTTGTAAAAAACATAAAATATATAATATGTTTGGTACGTACACTTGTTTTCAAAAACTTCTTGTGAAAACAAGAGGGTGACCGGAAATGGATGAGACGCTCAGAGGTTCTTCACACTAGCCAAAGCTTGTGGTCCGAGGGGTGGTGGTCACCTATGATGCCCCCCACTATGTTACATGAACACGGGTATGGTATGTGTCTAAGTGTCGGATTAATCTAATTCTCATATCAAGGATATTGAAACACGATAAAATATTCATATTCTTCAATACATTTCTTTTATTTTCCAGGATAAATGGTGTTTACAAATTTCTATTAATCAATTAAAGCATAATATGAGAGTTTAAGTATAGATTTGTAGTAAGCTTTCTAAGCGAGTTTTCAACTATAAATGTCGGACGCATATCCCAAACCTTTATCCAAGTGTTTGGTGTCCGACAAAGGTACTTTATACATTTAAAAGAGTCCATGCAACATATGTTACCAGAGATGCTTGACGGCAGTTAAATGTGGGGAGTAACCAAAGATGGTCAATGATGGCCAAAGGTGGTAGACAAATGTGTGGGGAGTCGCCGGAGGTGATGGACAGAGGAGGTGATTGAAGATGGTGGCTGGAGGCGGTCGCGAGCAACGAAGGCTGGAAATGAGTGTTACTTAAGATGGTGACCAGAGGTAGTGGAGGAGCAAGGAGGTAATGAAAATTTGTTTTCCAAATAACTGAAAACACTTTTTCAATATAATTTATCATGTTTTTGGAAATGAAAATGGTTGTCAAACATGTTTTGTTTAACCATTTACAAAATTTTGAAAAAACAAATATTAAAAATGAATATAAATGTTACCAAACATGCACTCACTGTTTCACACAATGATAAAACACTTTCGTCACAAACAAATCATACAACATGACATTATGTTAGTTCTTTTTTTCTCTTTCTGGCTTGCTAAACAATTCACAAAACATTTTGTTTGAATCAGTCCACATAGAAAGGTATAGAATAATTCTTTGAATAACATCAGTTATTCACGGCAAAGGCGGCTCCAGAAATATTTTTTAGGATATACAATCAATTAATTCAAAATTTTTAAAACTCAAAAAATAAGCTAAACTTAATATATTGATACAATTTTTTTTTACAAAAAGCCTGTAGATGAATTAACTTTTACAATTGTCATCGACGAAAATTGGTTCTTTATAATTTTTATCACCGAAAAAACTTTTTCTAATGATGTAGTCATCACTGGTAAAATCAATGCTTACATGAGAAGTAAATAAACTAATAAATATATGATATTCTTCTTTATCTCTACCAACTTTCTAATTAACAAGGTCACCAATTCCTTTTAACACAATAAATTCATTGTTAGAACACACATTAATTATTTAGTTCAAGTTAATTGACAAGTGCTATCAACTATCAAATATTTGAATTAGTTGCTTAAATATTTAATTGAGTATTTAAATATTTAGAGTGTTCAAATCTTTTAATAGAATGCTCAAATCTTTAAATTATTAATAAAAATACAAATATATATATATATATATATATACAATTAAAATTCCAGGGTGTTCAATTGACCACCCTAGCTCCTTAGTAGAGCTGCCCCAGATTCACAACTAATATTATTTACAAACCTTGAGTACATATATACATGTAACCCAACTTCAGTCGAGTCTATGCGATGTGGACGTGCATATCACCACATGTGAGAATATAACCAGGACCAAGAGTCAAACTCACCTACTCTCCATATGCCAAGACAAGCCATACTGCTTGTTACCAAAAATGTTATTTGTTAAGTTTTTCGTTTATACTTAAGAGCATGTTACATGAAAACGCCACTCGTTGTAGTGGGCACATACTAGAATGAATAAGCAAATAAAGTATCTAAGGAAGTTTTATTGAACATCGAGTGTCTGAGTTCGGACTTTTTGATTGATTGCGACTATGTATTTTATGACAGCAAGCCTCCACCACTCATGCCGTGATATGGAGACTAGTCTTCACATATATCAAGTGGAATGAGCAGAGGTTAGGTTACTATAACAAATTGGTTTCCCTGTCTCCATGGTTCTTACTTTTTTATTTGTCTATGGTTAGGCTCGGCCCAAGCCTAAGGCCAGTAGAGCCATGGTTTTAGGCCTCCAATTTTTGACAAATTTTTAGAGCTCCCAAAATTTTAAGTATTTATATAAATATATATATAATTTTTTTGGCATATAACCCAACCCAATTAACAAACAAAGAGCTTAATATAATTTTTTCTCTCAAAGTCCAGTTAAAAAAATAAGGACCCACTACGCATTGCAGAGAACAAGAGTTCAATCCGACAATCCCTAGCTAATTTAGTATTTTCAATTTTATAATTTCATTCAGCCAAGAAGTAGAAGTGTAGAACAAGCCCTAGGATAATTCTCATTCAGCCGCACTGCCGCTCTCGGTCGTCGCCGCTCTATGTCGCCGCTTGCCGCCGCTTGCTGGTCGCTATTTTGCTCACCGGCGCTTATTGCTCTCTACTTGCCAATCACTCAGATGTGCATTTAAGCTTAGCTCTCCAAAATTTCCCGACGTTTTCGTACCTGATTTCTAACTATGAATATTCTGTGATGCTTAATTACTTATTACTTCAAATAGTTCAAAAGTAACTTCGACATAAATATAATGCACCGAACCAATTGTTAATAAAAATGTTAATAATTCTATTATAATCTAAGTAGCATGGACATGGACACGCGACACGACACGAATACGTTGACACAGTAATTTTTAAAAAAGACAGAATATGACACGCTTAGGACACGTTAAAAATTTATATTTGTATATATTTATTACATGCATGGTTTTAAAAATCGGCCATTACCGTTACGTAACGGTTTTGGTGGATGCCGATACTCGTTACGGCCGCTATAGTGGTGCTACTGAAATTCACAGTCGTAACGGCTGTTACGGCCATCGTAACGGTTGAATTGGTACCGTAACAGTGAAAACGGTCCGTAACGGGTAGTTACGAACGTTACTCTGTAGAAAAACGGCTTTTCAACATGTGAATGTTGATGATGCCTACTTTTTGCCATATCTTGGACCATTTCACTATTTTCATCTCAAAACAACCGAGAAAAAGGCAAATCAACTGGATTAAGCAAGAATTTAGTCAGATGTACTTTCGGCGAGATTTTTGGATTTTCGGAAGTTTTAATCTTTCGAGTTCTTCTGCCTGTGTTTCCAGGTTTCAGTTCTTACTTTCTTCATCTTCTCTTCTTCCATTTGATGATTTTGATCCACAATTAGCTCAAATATTCTTAATTGTGGCTATAATTTTACATTTTCAGCAACAGGCAGGTCTCGCTCATCTTGGTCGATCCTTACTCCTTCAGATTTGTACATGAAGCCTTCTATTCTTCAATTTCTTCAGTTTCGGCAACCATTATTGTTCTGAATCTTCTGATTTTGGCATTTGTTGGGCTCTTCTCGTTGGATATGAAGGTATAATCTTCAGATCTTCTCCTTCTTACATTTTCGGTTGAAATAGGAATTAGTTTGTGGCTAAAATTTTAATTTTTTTATTATTTTTTTATCTTCATTTTTTTAAAAATTAAAAATAATATATAGATCCATCCATCTATTGCTTATTTTTTTTAACGTCTGTCCTATTTCTTGATTATTTAAAAAAAATTAATATATTTTTTAGTTAATCTCAATCTGTTAATGAAAGAGATCTGGGATTCTAGAGTCCAGACCATCTGGTGATTCTGGTCAGCTAGCTCTTGGCTGTGCTTAATTTTGAATTTTTTTTTATCTTTACTCTTTGAAAATTAAAATTACAGATCTATTGCCTGGAAGCCTTGAATACTTGTTTAAGAAATATATATATATATATATAATATTTTGGAAAAAAAAACTTGTTTTAAGAATAAAATTCTATACAAACTAAATTTAAAATATTTAAATATTTAATATTTGAGAACCACGAGAAAAGTAAGTTTAAAATATAAATTTAATATGCTTTTAAGAAAAATTATTTTTTAAAATCCTTATTAGTTGTTCCTTAAAATATTTAAATATCTAATATTTAAATTTAAATTTAAAGCATTCTTAATACTTCATCTTCATAGCAATTAAAAAAATTAAATGACATTTAAGTTGAATATTATGAATTTATGACACATAATGACATAAATTCACCAATTACTTTAGAAAAATAATTAAAATTATTCAATAAAACTAGACTTACTAGTATATAATTTTAAAAATATGTTAAATAATGTCTCAAAAATAAACAAAATTCATTAAAAAATATTTTAAACTCTAATAAATATAATTTTAGAAGAAAAACATGCATATTAGTTCATTTTAGTTGATTTGCGCAAAAATTAAAAAAAAATCAAGGCTCTGGTACGGTTACCGTTATGCTACGGCGGTTACGCCCCAAAACCGCGTCACCGCTACCGCTATTTGAAACAATGATTATATGTCAAATATGTAAATGATTTATTCAATGGTAATTAAATATATACAGCATATCGTTAATAAAATTAAAAAGTCTTATATTTCATCTTATAAATGCACCCAAAAAAGTTAGGCATTTCAATGGAACTCTAAAAAGAGAGTACATAGGAAAATAAGAAGCAAAAAAGTTATTCATTCCCTCGCTACGAGGAGTGGGATCCTTGGAAGATCTTATCTTTCTTTTATCTTCCTTCCTTAGATTACCAGTATTCGAGCCTTAGTTGTACGATTCTCCTATTGGGATGACAAATTTGTCTCGGAACCTCGCTCATGTGCTCTAAAATAATAATCTTGTAAGAACCTCGCTCTCATCTAGAAAGAACCTCGCTCTCATCTAGAAAGAACCTCGCTCCGAACTAAGATAAAACCTCTCAAACATATAGATTTCCAAAAAATAAAATAAAAGTGAGAAAATAAGAGAAATCTATAGAATTAATAAGATTATAGAGTAAATTAACTCAAATATATTCTAGTACTTTACATTTACATAATATTTATTTATATATACAAAAAATAATATCTATTTGACACTAATCTATAATATTTATTCTTATTTTAATATATATTACAATTAAATCAAAAAATATTTCGTAGAATATATAAAATATATAAATGCTCCTATAGGCGCTCCCAACCTTAGACTCTTCTGTATGACCTTGCTCTCCCGCACCTGCACCCGCTCCCGCTCCCGCTCCCGCTTCGTGCAACTAAGATTTGGGCACCAATAGAGAAAACAAATAAAAAAGAGAAGTTAGTGTACGACAGCCAGAGAGTAGGTTATTCTAATCATGGGAACGAGAAAAGGGGTTAAATTGCAGATGTAACAAGGGCCAACTTGGGACCTTCCCCATAGATACTTTTCACATATAGCTTGGAGACCATGTGCCATGGCAATATGATCGCAATACAATCCCCACAAGGGGGAAAGGTTATGCTTGACAAATGGAATGAGGGAAGTTCCAATTGAAAAATATTGGAAGGGGAAAATACTTTGAAATTGTAATCAAAACTTGCTTTAATTTTAATGCTTACGTTCTTTTTCCCTTTTTTTAAAGTGGCAGCTGGTTTAGTTGCGGGAAGGTATTCTCATGTTTATTTTCGTGCCTGTGTTCTTTTTGTATTATGAACGTACAAAGATTTACATAGAGTTTCGTTTTTGTTTCCAAACATTTCCACATGTCCATACGTGTCCAAATACTTTTTCATTTCCCTAATGTTTCCAAAACATTTTCTTTCCACACTAACAGAAACAACACACCAAAACCAAAATTTGATCCTTGTTCACGGTTTTACTTTCAATTCATTGATTAGTGAAATTTTATTTGTTGTTCTAAGTGTGTTAAGAAAATTTAAAAAACTACAGATAATGTGACACAACTTTGCCATTACAACCACAACCAATTTTCATAGTTTTTCATCACAAGATAAAAACTCCATAACTTTATCTCTAGCCTAAGAGACATGCATAAAAGTAAGAATTGATTCAATAATCACGTAATTGGAAGTAGACTTGCGTCACCAGGTATATACACGCAACATAGAACCAGAAAAGATGGTAAGAATCTATGAACTAGACAGTGAATTTTGAAGAAACTAAAAACTTGTAGAATACAATGGCAGAATGCATTAAAGGAATATCGAGAGAAGTCTTTGGAGAGTTGAAGGGAAATGAATCTATATATAAAGATATCTCGTGGTGGAATGATGAGGTTGAAGCATAATAAAAACAAAAAGGAACTCTTTAAAAAGCAGGAAAAGAATAGAAATGAGAAAAAAAAAAGAGTTATAAACCAGTTAGCAAGGAGGTTAATAAAACCATTAGAGACAACTGAAAGCTTATGACAATCTTTATAAACTTGCTAAGTTTAGAGGGAAAAAGGGAGGGGGAGAGAGAGAGAGGTTTTGCTCAAGTTAAATGTATAAAAAATGAGGATTTGGGGTGCTGGGAAAATGTGATGATATTAGAAAGATGTGGTAACTGTTAAACTAAAACCATTTAAAAAGTTTAAGAGGATAAAAACCTGGTAGTCATGCTAAAAATAGAGAATACATGTTCTATAGCAAAATAAAGAAGACATACTAGGAAAGATAGAATATCAAACAAATAAAATGAGTGTAGCTGAAATGACGATGATAAGATAGATGAGTAATAAGACCAAAAAAGATAAAATCATAGGGATAGGAATGAAAACAATCGTGAAATGATATGGTTAATACCAATTGAAGATGTGCTAAAAGAAATAGATTAAGATGGTCTAGTTACATACAACGAAAACTAGTAAATGTGATCATTAAGAAGAGTGATACGATTACTCTTAGTGGAAATGCTAGAGCAAAAAGACTTAAATTGACAAAATTAAGGATTAGGGATATGGCGTAAAAAATGACATCAATTTATTACATTTAAAGGAACTTATATATGTTGGCAGAGAAAATGGAGGGAAAAATTCACGTAACTAACCCTAAATGATTGGGACACAAGATTTAGTCTATTCTAGTTAGTTTAGGCATGGAAAATTGACGAGCAAAGGTGGCCTATATAAGCATGGCTTGAAATTTGTAGGGACCCAGTACCTTTTTATTTTGAGAATTAATTAAAACTTGTTTTGAGACCTTCGGTGGTATATGAAAAAGTGTTATTTTTACGAGAGAATTGAAAATTTGAGTCATAATAATGATGGATGATGGTAATCGTATGCTTAGTATTGCATGTGGGCAACTATTATGGGTTGATTGGATGAATTTTGAGGTGCTTGGGCAAAATTTGAACCTTATATGTATCTTTTTTTCGGAGTTTTGCACAACGTTGACCGCTCGAGCGGTCACTAATCCGCTCAAGCAGATAGTCGGCAAATAGTTTTTTAAAAGCACGAGTAGAGCTTTTTTTTCATTTCCTCTTATCCCTCTCTCTCTCTAAGCTCGGGAATGAACCCTAGGAACCTCTTTGAGGCTCTCTTGAGCTCCCCTAGACCTCTAATGGTAGATCTCTCATGCTCCCCTCTTGATCTTGTGCCCTTTGAAGGTTGTCATACGCGTTGGAAGCTTCATTCTCATCAAGCGGTTGGTGATTTTTGTGATTGGAGCTTGCGAGAGCTTGATTCTTGTGATTTGATCATCAAGGAGGTAGGATCTATGACTATCTATGAAGATTTGTTATATATGACTTGTATATTTTGAGTTTAAACATGAAAAGTATGAAAAATCTATATTTTGAAAACCCTAGGTTAGGGTTTGAAGTTAAAGTATGTTGATTCTTGTGTTTTTGAATGATTTGTGGTAGATCTATCTTAATATTACCGTCGAAGAACAATAAGCATGTGATTTTGGAAAGTCGGGGTTTGATTTGAGTTGAAATCATGAAAAATTGGGCATTTTCAGGTTATTGGGTTTCAACGTTGAAATTAAATGATTTTTTGAACTATTGGGGTTGTGTTAATCTAATTATATATAAATTTTCATAAATTTATGTGATACGTGAGAACCTATAGGTGTCTGGTTGAGTCCTTTGAATTGACGAATATAAATGATATGAGATGTTGATTTAGGGGTTTTGAACCTTTTCATTTGAATATGTATGAATTATGAGAATATTAAAAATGATTGAGCACTTTTAACTCCATGCGTGTGTTGGGTATTGACGAGAGGAACCGGGTTTAACGGTTGGACTTGCGAGAGTTGTGATATGGATGATTTGATCGTGTTGGGTTTGACGAGAGGAACTATGTTTGGGTTGGACTTACATTTGGAAATTTGAAAATGACAATTTAAATGAACCGATTTAGAGTCCGCGCAATTTAAATGAACCGATTTAGAGTCCGCGAACTGTAATTATGGGCTAGTCCAGCTCCTTGGTAAAAAACCAAAAAACTGCGCAGATTTGGATATTCTGCCTATCAACTAATAACCGAGAAGGAGGCGTTAGTCGTGATGGGTTATAGAACGCATTTGCCACTTGGTGGACCTCGCATAGCCCGGTCGGTAGTAGCCGTGCATGGGTCTATAAGCTCGTTCGGCATCGATTCTTAAAATTTTTAAAACCATAATTGGGTTGGATACTTGGCCCACGGTGAAAGATCGTAAAAAGTATATGAATTGAATTGGGTTAGGTATTTGTCCCTCGGTGAAAGTCCGTAAAATAGTCCATGGGTTGAATCGGATTGTAAAACCATGAATTGGTTGAGATGTGAAGAGAAGTGGGCAAGTGTGTGTGCGTTTGCGTGAGTTGTGAAAAGTGAGAAATTGTAATCGGTGTAATGAAATTGAGATGAAATAAAACTAAAAGATGAATTTGTGAGGGAAATTGGGTTTAATTTGCATAAGGAAAGTTGGTTATAAGAATGGGTTTGGTAAAGAACAGAATTTGGTTTTGATAAAACTATGTGTTACATTTCACATA
>JAOTRH010000027.1:6228188-6243697 GCA_034768845.1 Heliamphora exappendiculata
TCTATTTCTTACGAGTTTCGGCTCATATTGTATAAACAATTTCAAGTGTTACGGAAGGCAAGTCGCCTAGCTAGGTGGACCAAAGTTGGGACCTTGTTGGGTCATTTTCCTTGAAGAGATTATATGTATTTTTTTGTGTTATAGCAATTGTAATCTTTGGATACTTGGTTAGATGTATTTTGAGTTGGAGTAATTCGTGTTGTAAGGCCCTAAGGCTATGGATTCATGATTTGTATGCATGTGAGATTGTCGGGTTCTTGTTTGGGTTGATTTCTCAATTTTCGTATTTAATTCTATGGATCGACATGTTAGTTTTCACGTTTTTTGTGAAGTGAGAAGTTATTTCAATGTCAAATGTATGTTTTGACTTCTAATTTTTGATTTATGAAAACCATGTTCAAAGGATGAGGAAAACGGATATTTTTCCACACTTCGAAAAATTTTGGAATTTTTTGGGCAGTTTGCTCTTAGGTACCTCACCGCTCGAGCGGTGGGGAGTCCGCTGCTGGGTGGGGCAATTTTGAAAACTTCGTTTTAAAAAGAGTTTTTGTTGGGTATCTTTGGGCATCCCTAGGGGTATAAAATGGCATATTTTGGAAATCGTTTGCAAGTATAATACTTACTGTTACTCTTATCTTTTTAAAGAAGATTTGACGCCTTGTTTCGTTTTACTGCTAAAGAAACATTTTACAGACTCTTTTGGTTTGGGAAGTCTATAAACTGGGTTTTTTTTTACCATCCACTTGGGTTTTTATTGCTTGGAAATCGGGGCGTTGCAAAATTCTACTGATTCCCAGAAATCAACTGCAGTTCAAAAGTAACTAAATTTCAAATGCATGCATATAATGATCTTTAGGGTCTAATATTCTATGGTCTTCCAAAGATTCATTCCACTGCTCAAGTTCTTGAAAGCTCACATGGTATCTAAAAGTACAAACCTTATTTGAGAGTTGCAAGATGCATTTTTCTAATGCTGACTGAAGATCAGTGTTCCACTTGTCCAAGCGATCACTAGGGCTTGATGCTTCAGCTGAATATTGCAGGCATTTGCGTAAATGTTTCATCAGGTCGGTTATTGCACCAATTATTGCAACTGAGGCCTCCTTCTTTGCATTCTGGGCAAGTTGTGTGGTGACATTAACAATATTTATCTGTTTAATGGGCTGTTTGACAACATTCTTATGATCCAAGTGCTTGACCAAGATAGACAATAACAGATGGGAATTTAATCCTGGTGTAAGCAAAAAATAGAAAAGAAAAAATAGTCATTATCCACATCAAGACTTATTTATGGGAATTAGAGGGAAAGGGGAAAAAGGTTTCAAGTGTAACCTGATTCCTCCAACAGCAACTGCATGTAAGTTAAAACAGAACAGGCAAGTCCTTTGTCTGAAGACCAATGGTTTTGCGCATCAAAACTGAGAAAAAGAGGTTCAAGTACACGGCGCACAGTTGTAGCTTCCTTTGCCAATCTGGCAACATTATACAAGCAAACCCTAGACCAATAAGAGGGACTTTTAGATGCATCCCTGTTCAAATAACAGAAGGATTGAAGGATGTCAACACAAATCATTTCCTGAAATGAAAAGGAACGTCAAACTCATATAAATTATGGGGGCTCACACTGCTGGATCCAATTCAGGTTTGGAATTGATGACCCTCTTGCTAATATCTGGGAATGATGAGCCAAAATCCTCTGCCTTAACAATTCCTAGCTTGTAATTTTCTGGGTTTACCGGAAGATCCATGTAATTCTCCAAAGTAACTGATATAATCTAATTGAGAATGAAAACATTATTCATATTTACACCGAAAGCCAACAAATACAAATTGTCAGTGAACTTCATGACTTAACTTTGAAACACACATGCTTGGAGTCTTATAACAAAATCTGTCACAGGATTCAAATATGTTGATTATTTGCATATAAATTATAAATTAGCATACCAGGAGAGACAAGAAGAACTTACATTGTCAAAGTCCATAGAGAGATGAGAGTGCTCCCCCATGAACCACACCTAAGCACATAAATATCACGAAAAAACAAAAAGCCATTAAGAAATGAGAGAAAAACAGAAGCTAAATAACAAAAGGCAAACCAGGAAGATCTGGAGAGAGAGGTAACTGTGTAAGAGCAATATATTACTAAAATATATTACTAAAAATATTTCATCTTATGAATGTTTCAAGACACTTCACACACACTTAGATTTGATGAGGATTATATGGGAAGAAAGGAATCGATGGTCATTTGATTGGATGGAGAAAACTCTAATGGGCCCTCCCAGGTTTTTATCCCATCCACTCAATAACTTCTTGATGTAATAGAGAATTTTGAAGGCTAATGGTTTACATACATACATATATATATATAGGTATAATCGTAGATGTATACAAGTAGCCACTTTTGATACCTTCTAATTGAAGTGTAGTTAGACAATCTATTTGCACTCATCTTGTAGCATAAATCGCTTGCTCCATTCCTTAAAAGCATTTTTGCAGTAATTATCTAACCACATTCCACTTGACAGAGATGTATGTATTTAATGAAATTGTCAACAATTCCCATCTCTCTATAAAAAACCATGAAGGTTCTAGTCATTAGTCCTTACAAGTTGGCAAAGTTAAAAGGGAGTACTCATTTCTGTTCACAGATCTTCTAAACCCATAGTTACCATGGCCACCCTCACAAAAATGTAACCCCTTGAGCAGTTGGCCTTTTGTGATCTTCATTGGTCTGGAAACACACCTGTGTGCTTCTTGCGTGGCTTTTAGAAACCATCTTCTGAATTAAAGTAGGGAACTACGATGCTAGATTATCAATAATTAAAAAACCCAAGGATATAAGCAGAACAGTACTTGACTACTACCGATTAAGCTGTGGTCCAGCAATTAAAATGCAACTATGTCACGTGGATGATAGAAAGATACATGTTCAAGAATATTGCTTGTAATAACTATTCCTCAATGTGTAAGAAACTTGTGAACAATGAATCCAAAATTCGAAGGGATGGACGAGGCAGATATGGCTGCATTGAATGCTGCTGGGAACAAAACTAACAGATGTTAGTGATTCCCAAAGACTCGAGCAAGCTAAGAATAGGTGGAAACTGCATTTGATTCCAGTGCTCCCTATAATCTACAGAAATCTAGTAATTTCTTTTCTTTTCTTTTTATATCAGCACAGAAACCTACAAATTTCAACCACCATATATACAGAGCGCAAAATCAGACCATAAACAAAGCACAATGAAAAATTAAGAAGGCAGCAGTTGGCAAGGCAATGCAGCAAGTTATATGCTTTTGAATCTTATGGTCAACCACTGATTCAGCAATATCGCATTTGATATGTTTTACAATTGCCAAATATGGTAGCTACTCAAAGTCAAGAATTTTTTCCATTTCCAAAAGGAAAAAAGAAAAAAAGGTAACCCCCTAAAGAACAGTCGGGTATTGGTGGGGGATTCAGCATAGAAAAACTTCCAAGTAGTTTAGGACATCATAAGCCTCTGAACAGGGAGAATGACAAAGGCTAAATAAAGTGGCTCGGTCTGGAATGACAAGGAAAAAGAATATCACAGATATGCTTGAGTTAAACAGACATCATCAATTACCATTTGAGGAGAACATAGACAGTTAGTAGACATGGGGTTGAAAAACTCAATGCCAAATTAACATAATTTGAACTAAATCGTTCTGACACTAATTTAGAAAGGGATTGAAATCAACATGTAACATTACAAAATATTATAGAGACTATACTTCGGCAAATGTACTTTCCAACCTAGAATAATGTACTCTAATAAGATTTAATCTTGATTGGTTCTGTTGGGGTGTGATCATATCTAATATTGGATTGATTCTATTGGAGTATGATTGATCTCATACCTTTTTTTTTTAATCGGCAAATACACACACACCCACTCCCACACCTTGCACTTGGCAAAGTTTGCTGAGTAATATCTTAATTCTTGAATAAAACCTTTTTTGTTTATCAACATACTTTTTCCTTGCATTTGGGCTCATTTCAATAATTCTTTCAGTTTCTTTAACAGGTTCAAACCATGTAGTTCACAGATAACAAATCTTTAGAGCAAGGAATCGAAATAAAAACTTTGTTTTCCACTAAAAAAACAGCCTAGCTGTGTACAATGTAACATGAACATTGCCTCTTCTCATAGTATTGCATATTTACAGGCGGTCAGGACAGCTAGGCTTAGATGATTAGCTAAACATACTAGAAGGGTGACATCCACGATATGAGTGCCTTCATGTATGAGTAAACATAGGAAATTGGGAGAGAATAAAATAAAAAGAATGTGGATTTCTTTCTTTCTTTCTTTCTTTCTTTCTTTCTTTCTTAGTATTGGTATCTTGAATAACTGTTCAGAATAAGTTCTCAACAATATTTCAAATTCAAGAGCCACAGGAAAAAAGAAAAGAAATTCAGTTCTGGAAGGGGAGTTCCTATTAGTTGTAATTTATATACCTAAAATTGACATATTTACCCTTAATTGACCGAACTGATAGTATATGTAGTTTCTGCATTTCTTGGGGAAGTTTTGGTATGTAAAAAAATGTGACACAGCTCATATTAGTGGGTTCACCAAAACCTCATGTTACCTAATTTTAATATAATATAATGTAATATAATATAATATATAGATGGTTAACAGTTCCTATCTGTTTCCATGGTTTATAGTTCCTTGAATAATCACAAAGGACAATCTGGTGGAAATTTTTACTGATTAAGATTTCTGAAGTTGAAGACAGAAATACCAGACATAAACTAACAAATTAAATCACAGAAGCTTGTTGGCATAGTCAAAGAAGAAGCATTTTAAGACAGGAAGCGGAACTATACCATGAAAGACAAAGCTTCTAACCCCGCTGACCTTAAGCGTAAAACTCTTTCATCATCTCCAAATTCTTGAGCCAGTTGACAAAGTTTAGGAATGAGGCCTTCTAAGTTGAACATGTGTGTACCATCTGTCTGCTTGTTGGGAAATCAAAATGTCAATTTTACTTTTATTAACAAGACAGCCAAATATATTTTTAGCTTTTCAACTGATGGCATTCCTATAAATCTGGTAACATAATTACAAATGGCCCCTACGAGGACAAAGCACTCAACAAGTGTTTGCCATAGCATCTTTAGAATCAATTACAGATCATCTAATCTGTAGGGATCCATGTTTCTTAACCATTTCCATTTCTACCTATATGTCAAAGAATGATCTAGTTCAGATAACTGATAACTAAAAGATTCATCTAAATGGTTCATCTTCTGCAGAAAACCACTGAACTTTGCCAGTGGCTAGCTCAAATGTTTGCTCCTTGTGTATAGAAATGTTGCTTAAAAATTGTTAAAGAAAAGATCCAAAATATTTTCTTATTTTTGGAGATCAATAGACTAGAATAAGCTTTAGACATAAAAGGTATTTAACAAACTTATCTCCAATGAATGGTACCCATAATGAAAACAGACCCAATTAACACCAACAAAATCAATATAAGCTCAAATAACTCATGCTCCCAGAAGAAACAAACCTATTGACACTGTAGTGGCAGGCAAGGTGTAAAAGAGCAAATTGCGAGATTAATTTATTTAGACATTTTTATTGGACTTAAAAATATGTAAAAATATGCAAGAAATATAAACAAAATAAGACTAAACTGGGCATACCACAAGTTCTTTGCCGGTTTTTCAATAAAATCATTGCTAAGAATTGCTAGGGATAATATTGAAACTATTATCTTATCTCTATAGATTAGCAGATAGCATACACTTAAGAGATAAAGGTAACCTTATCTCTGTTTCCATTTTCTATAAAAGTGGTCGTACCATTCATTTTTCTATAAAAGTGGTTGTACCATTCATTTGAGTTGAGTGGAAAATAGCCTACTGACTTCCTCATTGTGGACGTTGGTGATGGTTGAACCACATAAACCTTGGGCCTTCTCTCTCTCTCTCTCTATATATATATATTGTTTTTCTTTTCGGAACTTTATTTTATTTATTTTTATATTTTATCATGGTATAAGAGCATGTTGATCAGAGATAAACCACATTTTTACAAGCTTCACCTCTTGCCATCTGGCACACCAACCAATTCTACGTCCATCGAAAACAAATTACATAGTTCTCTATGAACACTTATTCATCGTCGTTTTTCACTGCGTAGTTACTTGTTTGTGTTATCAAGCACATTGTGGCCTTCGGTGCCAGTTTTCAGACCATAAGTATGAAGTCACATTTTCAACTCTTATAGATTTATATCATCGCATGCCAAAAGAGCGAAGTGCAAGCAGCAACAATCATATTTTCCATGAACTCTTGCAGCTTCCTTCAACTGCAAGCTACAAAACATCAGTTCATTTGGTGCCATTAATAATCTCCATTATTTGGATTGAAGATTTGGTTGCTTCTTTAGTGGGTTATTTTTGTTCTTTACATCATTTGGGGAGGGGGAGATGGAAAAAATTAATACAAAAATGAAAAAAACACCAATAGCCTGAAAGTATGCGTTATTTGTCACTTTGTTCCCCAACATTTTACCTTTGTCATTTTAGTCCCTAATGTTTCTAATTTGTATCTAAACAATCCAATCACTAACTTCCATTCAAATTACTGTGGACTAAGTATCTCTCCATGACAGTCACCAAGTGTCAACTTCTGTCAATTTATTGGACATAAACTAACAACTGGGTCATTTAGAAGCAAATTAAAAACTTTAGGAACCAAATCGATAAAATTAAGATTTTAGGAACTATAGTGACAAAGATCCCATTTGTTTCCACTTTAGCTTTAAAAAAGCATCCAAAACCTAGCTTTTAAAATTTTAGCCCTTTAAGCCATTATAAGATGAAAAAGAAAATACGCTGCAGTGAACCCAAACAAATAGATGAACACTTGAAAAGTGGAACTGAACAACCTACTTTTTGAAGTTCAACTAGTTAAGCATGTTAATTCATTTTTTAGCTAAATAAGTTGCAAATAAGTGAAAACAAAGGGTGCCAAATAACAAATACTTTACAGAACATTAATATCTTTTATTCAGAAAAAAATACAAGATGAGCATCACTCTATATGATCCTTGCTAATCTTGAAAGGGACTGTCAGATATAACATTCAAAATACTATTATAGCTCTAAACATTAGTATGCGAGGATAAATGAAGAGATAAAGGTATTCAAACAACCTTACCTCTATCCTTTCTTCTATAAAAATGATAATATGTAATATTCCTCTTATTTGAGTGGAAATTAGTACTATTGTATTGACTTGCTGTTGTGACGTAAGCCATGGCGGCCGAATCACAGAGAAGTTGTGTCTTCTCTCTATATCTCTCTATATTGTTTTTTCCTCGTACTTTATTTTATTTATTTTTATATTTTAACAAGAATGATACTCCCGATGTAGAAAATATTTACAGCATCTATGATGCTTGCTTCACCTGGCTATTTATAAAGTCAACAAGAGTAGTGCAGCCCAGAATCCGCATTTCATCTAGTTGTGTCTGCTCCAAAAGAGTGCGGATGACCCCCAATAAACTACTGGCAAAGAGTGGCCTGCCAGAATTCATAGAATCTAGTGAATAATGTGAGGAATACGAATACATTACAACAGCAACTTGGCTAATAAAATTGGAAACTGAACAGATTGCAATTCAATGGCAAAATTATTAGCTTTATTGTTACAGCAGTTAGAAACAAGATAGTACGGAAACTGAAAGTCTGAGTTCCACTATGCGCCTTTTGATTAGTTCAACAAATTGCAGGACCAACATATCATACAGTGTCATCAGGATCATTGACTACCACACAGGTTATCCCTCTGTTCCCAACCAAGTCTGTATGTCAGCACATGTGGAACTAGGTACTGTCAAAACATTTTTAGTTTACTTTTTCCATGTGGAAACTATAAACATCTTTCGACCCAAATTAGTGAATGTAACAAGAGAGAATCTTTTATAATAAAAAAAATATTAAATAGACCCTAGCTTTAAGTGATTGATTCTCTTTGTTCCAAATCCTAATTTGTCTCATCGGCGCCATCGCCTTCCATGGTCTCGTCGGCTCGTCGCCTTCTCCTCTGGTCTCCTCAGCTCTTCGCCATCGCTAGGCACCAGGCACCACCACACCAGCTGACAAGCCACTGTTTAGGCTAGTTTCGAAATTTCTTTTCTTTCAGTTCTTTGATTTCAATATTTCTTCAGTTTTGGACGGTACAGTTGTTTTCGTCTTGGACTATGTTACAAATAATGTTGAATCTTGTTTCCCACTGTTTCACCATAATCCCAACTGAACCGAGCTGAAACTAAAACACCCATGGTCGACTCCGTTCCCCACTGTAATCGGTCGACTTTGATTCGGACATGGCAACAACTGAATGTCTCAGTTCAGCAGAAATCTGTGATACAACCCCAACTGAACCAAAATAGTTTCACCCCTAATTCCAATGACTACTATGATAAATTTTAAGCTAATTTTGCTATACATTCTAATGGCTATTAGAGGTTTTCCCTTAATTTTTCTCTACATTCTAATAGTCAAAATCAATATATGTGCAGCTTTTGTTTAGTTGTCTTCCCTTACAATTGTTGAACATGACCACATGCCAAATTATTAGGAAATTAACCATTAACCAACAAATATGGCATCTGTCAAGAATAGGCCTCATGTTAAGAACTCCCCTTTGCACTGGTATTGCGTGCACACATACCTTTAGCATAAATAAATTTCAAATTACATGAAACAGACCTTACACAAGGTCAGACGTATCCTAACTACACAAATGGTGCACCAATTGGGTTACCGCTTACCACCATTCAAAGGGCAATAGAGAACAATGGGTGACTGTCATTATGCATATGAAATATTATAAAGGACATACCCAGCAGACAAGGTTCCCAGTTTACACCCCTTCGCAAGGAAATGGTGTTAAGGCCTTTAACCAATTAAAATAAAAATCACCCAAAAAATCTAATATTGAGTTTAAAAATGTGCAGTATTTGATTCAGCCAATTATATGGACAAGCCAGATGAAAAAATCCATTTGATAGATCCGGGCGGCTTTTTTTATTTAAAAAAAAAATTACATTTAATAGATCCGAGCGACTAAAATCCTTCTGTAGAGGAAATCCATTAATGTGACTAACAAGAAAAGAAAAATAAAGCAGAGATGAGTAGAAGGTACATAGAAGAATGGTTTCAAATAGAATGAAATCCAATTTAAAAGAGTTCAACTTACATTTGCTCTTTACATGAAGATAGCAATTTCCTGTATATGCAAAGCACAACTTTTACTGAGCCAAAGTGCTCATTCCGCAAATCCTTGTAAAATCTCTGTTCGAGGTAATTAGTAATCTGCATAGAAAAAAAAATGTAAGAGAAACTTATTGGCACTTAATTTCAACTACGAATAAACCTGATGTAAAATGTAACATGAATTAACACAAAGGGCAAGGGAAAGATGGTATTGGACAGCTGCTTCCTTATTTCTAAATGTACAAGAGATATTCTCGTCGGTGATAAATTCTAATTTGATATTGCCAATAAAGAAATAAATTCTATTTTGATATTGCCAATAAAGAAATCTATGTAAAATTGGATAGTTTAACTAAAACAAGTATAATGGCAGAAACCTTCTTGGGCTAACTTCGAATTTCTTCCTTGCTTTACAAAATCACAAACAAAAAAATGAAATATGGAAAATTTATAAATACAAAATTGAAACTTCAGTGGAACGGCCTCTCAATGAACAGGAAGACAAAAAACTTACCTTTGGTATTCGTAATGGATTTTTTGAGGCATACTCACAAAGCTTCCCAATTTTCCGATCATTTGGTTCAGCATCCTGCAAACAGTGATTGGTATGAGTAAGCACAGCTTTAAGAGGCTTTCTATAGACAATAGTGAGTTGCAAAGATGATGAATCTCCAAAACACACAAAATGTGACTATCAATAAGTTCAGGTTTCCTATCTTCGAATTCGAGAGAAAGCTTTCCTATTATCTCTCAAATTATATGCATTGAAGCGATTGAGCATAAAATTGGAAATAGGAAATAACACAGAACATCCCACTATTAAATTTCCTATTAATTTGGACCATGCATAAAACTTCAAAACTGAACTCCTTTACAATAGATCCAACTGGTTAGTGGTCAATGAAGTACTTTTTTTTTTTGGCTGACTACTCCACAACAAAGTCCTCAATACAATACATGGAGTAATAATTCTCAATATAGAGCAGCACAATACTTCCAAAATCATACCAATTGTTTTCTGGAGAACGGAAAAACAATTTTTATTACTACAAAATGATCAATCCATCAAATAAACTGATACAAGGCAAGACAAATATTCACCTGCGACCGAGGGAAGATCTCCGCAAGAAGCTTTTTGTACCGCTTCACAGGCTGTCTCGAACTTGCCCGCATTGAAGGACAGAAACAGCAGAGGTTACCACAGACAGGCAAAATCCGTCTCGACATGACTCCCATTTTCTAAAGAGATTCAAAACCCCTTCCCCTGAAAACCCAAATCACAATTCAGACCAGAATTGACCAAACTACACCGACCCAATTGACCCAATGAACAATAATACACAAGGGTTCCTGAGAACTTCGTTTTCGTGGCGATTTCAAGAATTGGAAATTACCAAAGAAAAAGTCGATGAGCATAGAAATTTTGCAAAATTCAAAGGAATTATCAAGACCGAAGCATACCCACCAATCCAAACAATCAATACATATATTAATTATACATATACAGTTTCTGGAAAATCCAGCACTTACGATCGCGATCTGGCCAAGCCTGCCCATCGAGAAAAGAAAAATTTAAGACAAAAAGATCTGAATATCGGTAAATCTTCAATAAAGTAATAGACAATCAAAATAACTCAATAATTTCCACAAAAAAAAGCCTTAATTAACGATCCGAATCCAATATTACCGCACAAAAAGTCAAGATTCGAGTGAATCTTTGGCGGCGTAGCCAATTGGGGAGCAGCGGCTTGACGCCTTGAAATCTCCAACGGACGCTCTCTCCCCCCTCTCCCCTCTGTTCTTTTAGCCCATTAAGTAGAACTTTATTGATGGCATAGAAGAAGGAACTTCAATTTTCTTCGGCTTAAGCATACGGCTGTACAATAATGAATTTTTCACGGTGTTTGGGGAGTTAAATTCCCAACGGTCCCGGGAACCACGGGCGGGTGCTTTTTGGCCTTTTCCTTTTTACTTTTGTTCTCACTCAAATGATTATTTCTTTCTTTATTTATTTGTCAATGGTTCTTTTTTGAGAAAGTTATTAAATGCTTTTGAGGGGATTTGGTAAAATTTTTAGTTTTTTTGTTATTATTTTAAATTATAAATTATAATTTATTCTAAATATTTAAAAAAATTTGTTATAATTTTTAATTACTTTTTCTTCTGTTTCAACTATAAATTACAATTTTTCACATACTTACAATTTTTACTACAAGTTACAATTTATAAGTTACTAGCAGTAGTATTCTCAAATACCATCTTTATAGGTGTCAATAAAAGTATTTGTCATTGCTAAAATTTGTATTTTTTTAGTTTGTAGTATAAACTAAAAGTTGTGCATAAAGGTGTTTGACATTGTAAGTGTTTGAAGAAAATTATAATTTATTGTTAAAATTAATAGTAAAAAGTTAAAAATTGATAGCAAAAGTGTACCTAAACACTCAAAATATTTATATAATGCTTTTGATAAATAAAAATTATGAATAATTAATTATTAGTCATATTTTAGCAACTTGTCTTGGAATAGGTCCTCATCACTAATTGAATAACTAAATAGATCTTATTTTTAAATATTATTAAAAAAATAGACATATATACCTTTTATATATGATACAGGTTATATATATATATATATATTCTTTCATTTCTTATGTGATTTTGATTTTCGAATGACCATTATTTACTCTAATATATATCCCTGCTATAGTAAAGGATATTACCATTTGCATCATTATCTATTTTATTGTGATTTTAACTTTCTTTTATACATACAACATCTTACGTATATATAGACTATACATATACATTTTTATGTAATTTTGAATTTTAAATGGTCATTATTTACTCCAATAGATTCCTCCCATTATGAGAATATTACGAGAACATTATGAGAATATAGTGTATATACACATAGTGTTGATAAAAAACTTAGTTCCTAATTAATGTGAATTTTAGTTCACATTATTAATGTGAATTTTTGTTCTCAGTTTTCATTATGCAATGCACTTAGTGTGTTAACTATGTTATAATGTCATGGATGTAAACCACTTAGTTAAAATGAAAAATAATGTTATCATTGTACACTATCTTATTATTATTTGCATTTTATCATTATAAATACTTGTTGATATTCTATTTAAATCAATGTGAACATTTTAATGGCTGAAATAATAAAGATAAAATTTAATATTATTAATGTAAATTTTTATTCTCAGCTCTCATTACGTAATGCACTTATTATTTTTATCATGGTAGAATATTTTTTGTATTAGAGACCTGGAGGTAATAACAAATAAGTTTTTCGTTTTGAAACATAACAATGAAAATACTGTGAGACTATTGTAATACGACATAATAACTTACATGGTGATTCCAAACACAGAGTGTGGCATGATATTATAATAGCTCTATGAGAAGTTTTTAAAAATAAAAATATTATTAAATATGAATATATATACTGAAAGTTATATAATTTTAAAAATTTAAAATGTAAGCTAATTGCATAATAAAAATTTCTCTCTTTTTTTTAACTCTCTCTCTCTCTCTATCTTCTATTCTATTAAGGCGGCTTTTCAAAAAACGACAAGGAAAAAAGACTTATTAGAATATAAATTTTTTTGTGGACTTATTCCTAAATCGTTCAATAAAATGAAACTTGTAGCTAGAGCTCCCTAAAAATTATAATATACACGAAAGTTTGGTTTATTTGGTCAAGCTAATAACATGAGAATTGATATGTTGGAAGTTACGTAAGAAGTAAGTGGTCATATAAAAAGTAATTATTATGTAAATATTATGAAGTTATATAGTTATTTTAAATTTACATATGTACCTTTTATTAATTAAATAAAAAGTTGTAGTTACTCCTACTAATAAAAGAAAAAATGGTTTCACAAAGTTTAACAAAAAAAATGAGGTGCCCCTAGTGTTTCATTATAGGGACTTGGCCCATTTTTATTTTGAGAATTAATTAAAACTCATTTTGAGACCTTAGGTGGTATGTAAAAAAGTGTTTAATTGTGTGAAGAAATTGAAATTTAATCATGACAATGATGGATGATGATGTCGGTATGCTTGGTAATGCATGGGGATTATTGTTGTGGGTCATTTGAGTGAGTTTTGACGTATTTGGCTTATGATTTGATTTATTTGTATAGCTTTGGTTGGGATCCCTCACAGCGCTGACCGCTCGAGCGGGGCGGTCTGGAGCCCGCTCGAGCAAACTAGCGGCAGAGAGTTCAAGTAAGTGGGGACCGCTCGAGCAGACTGTCGGTGAGCAGACTTTAAGTTATGAGTTTTAACATTTTTCCTTCATTCTTTCCACCTCTATCACTCTCTCTAGAGCAATAGTTGAGACCTAGGGTTTGGTTGGTTGGTGTCTTGGAGTCCTCCTTGCGCCCCTAGTGTGGATTTCGTGTCTCTCTCCCGAGTGAACAACCGTTGGAAAGTGTCTACGCACGTTGGAAGCTTTCCATTCGTCACTGAATTGGAGATTTGGTCATTTGGAGTTTGCTCAGGTTGATTTATAGTTGCTTGAGCTTCAAAGAAATAGGATATAAGACTAATCTTGATCATTGTTTGTATATATGAGTTATATTTTCGTTGGATTTACTTAAAAGCATGAAAACTTATGTTTTTGAAATCCTAGGTTTGGGTTTGAAGTTAAACAACATTGGATCTTGAGCTTTTGTACAATTTGTGGTAGATCTATCTTAACACTACCGTTGGATGACATTGAGCATGCGATTTTGAAAAATTAGGATTTTGACTTGAGTTGAAGTCATGAAAATTGGGGCTTTTAGGTAGTTGGGTTCAAATGATAAAATTGATTGAGTCTTTGGATAAATTAGAGTTATTTCAACCTATTTGTGTATAAATTTTCATAAATTTATATGATGCATGAGAACATATGAGTGTTGGGTTGGAAATTTTGAACAAATTCTTTAAATTAATGAATATCAATGTTATGAGATGTTGATTTGGGATTTGTTTTCAGTCTTTTTATTTGAATGTATGGATTATAAGAGTATTGAAAACAATTAAATAATTTTGAATCCCATGCGTGTGTCGGGTGTTGACGAGAGGAACTAGGTTTAACGATTAGACTCGGGTTGTAATGTGAATGATTTTGATTGTGTTTGGTTTGGCGAAAGAAACCATTTTAGGTTGGACTAGTGTGTATGTAGTGTGTAATTTGAGAATGGTGCTGTGAATGAACCAATTTGGGATCTACGGACCATAAATATGGGTTAGTCCAGCTTCTTGGTGAAAGACCGAAAAACAGCACAAATTGAGTACTCTAACCTCTGGCTAATAATCGAGAATAGACGTTTGGGTTCTCTGACCACCGGCTAGTAAATCGGGAATAACTGTAGTCGTGGTGAGTTATAGAATGCATTTTTTACTTGGAGGGCCTCGTGTGGCCTGGTCGGTAGTAGTCATGCATAGGTCTATAAGCTCGTTCGGCATCGATTCTTTGAAATGTAACTTAAAGTGTGTTTTGGGTAAACCCGTTCATTTGGATGGTGTTCCCTAGAACGTGGTAAGAAATGTGCTTTGGTAAACCCATTCATTCGGATGGTATTTCCGATAACGTGGTAAGAAATATGTTTAGATATGCCTGTTTGCTCGGATGGTATTCCCGATAAGGTGTGCATGCGTGTGTGCATGCGTGTGTGTATGCGTGAGTTGGGAAAATCGAGAATTTAAAATGGGTGTAACGAGGTTGAGATGAAGGAAAGCTAAAAGATGAATTTGTGAGGGAAATTGAGTTTAATTTGCATGAGGAAAGTGGTTACGTGAATGGGTTTGGTAAATAATAGAATTTGATTTTGATAAAATTATGTGTTATATTTCACATAACCATCATCGCATATCATGCATTTGTTTGTTTTTAGTCTATTTCTTACGTGTCTCGACTCATATTGTATAAACAATTTCAAATGTTACGGAAGGCAAGTTGCCGAGTTAGGTGAACCAAAGTTGGGACCTTGTTAAGCCGTTTTTCTTGAAGTGATTATATGTATTTTTTGTGTGTTAAAGTAATTGTAATTTTTAGATACTTGGTTGGATGTATTTTAGGTTGGAGTTACCCGTGTTGTAAGGCCCCAAAGCTATAAATTCATGATTTGTATGCATGTGAGATCGCCGGGCTCTTGTTTGGGTTGATTTCTCTATTTTTCGTATTTAATTCTATGGATCGAAATGTTGGTTTTCACGTTTTTGGTGAGGGAAAATTT
>JAOTRH010000027.1:6243797-6262451 GCA_034768845.1 Heliamphora exappendiculata
TTTGTGTTGCGATTTTTTAAATATTATTTTATCAGATTAAATATCTTTTTTTGTCCATTTATTTGGAACGAATTATTGGATACATCATTTTGAAATTAGAAGTACATTTATATTATTATATAAACAAATTAGAGAATTATACTAGATTATTGTGGTGAATTTTGATTAATTTTGTCACTCATTTTATTTATTTGTGATGAAATAGTTTGTCACCATTTACATTATTGTAGCGACGAAATTTGTTTTGTCACAAAAATTTAATTTTGCGATGATTTTTAACAAATTTAGTCGTTGCTAATTGTTGTTAACAATTTAGGTAAAAAAAGTTACCACGAAATTGTTTGTCACTAATTGTTTTCATTTGCGAAGAAATAGTGTTCGTTGTAAATTGCTTTATTTTGCGAGAAAATATTTTATCACAAATTCACTATACGCAAAAATAGTCTATCATTTTTTGTGACAAAATAGCATTTATGACGAAATTTTTTGGTCAATAATTTATTTTTTTTATGACGAAATATGTTTTGTGATGATTATTTTTGTCACCAAAGATAACAATAAATCGTCAAAAAATGACATTTGTTTGATGATGAGTCAAGATTTTTGGTCACAAAATGTGAAAATTTTAGTGAGGAGTTAAATTTTTGTCACGATGTATTTTTTGCGACGATTTTTTAGTGACAAAAGTGGAAAGAACGCATTTTCGTCACAGAATCTATTAGCGATGAAATACATAGATTTAGAGACGAAATCATTTCGCCAATAATGACTTATTTTGTTGTAGTGTATTTTGTCTAGATTTTCGATCTTTCTATCTCCATTTCTCCTCTTTTAGAATGACTGAGTTAGTTTTAATTTTAATTCTCATACTATTTATAGTTAGTGTAATTCACATACTATTTCCATTTCGTTTGTGTTATAAATGTAAGTTGAGTATAATGTGTATGATTTTATTATCATTTGCTAATTTCCTTGTTATTATATTGTTTATATTTTACACTTGCACCTTGATTACTTTTGAAAGTTCATCATTTAGCGCTGATATAATTGACAACATGACTTACGATATCATTATCGTCATAATCAACGCGCTTATATTTATATAATTGTAATTCTCAATATTATACTCATATTTTATGTTTTTTTATAATAGTCATTATTTTTCTTGTATTTTAGCATTAGTTTAATGTTTCTTTACTAGCATTAATTTTTTTTTTCTTGTAATATTTGTTTAATATTCTTTTTTCTTTAGCATTAGTTTAATGTTTTTTTACAAGTATTTATTTTCCTTGTGTTTTCTTTTATTATTAGTATAATTTTCTTTTCTAGCAATTTTTTTCTTTTCTTTTTCCTTTTATTCTTAATTTTATTTTCCTTGTAGTGTTCCTTTTTCTTTTTCTTTTTCTCTTAATGTTAGTTTTATTTTCTTTTCATAGTACTTATTTTATTTTTTTTATTTTTTTTTATTTTGTTAAACTCAAAAAAATCATAAAAAGTCTTTTAAGCTAATTTTTATATTTAAATATTAGGTGTAATTTTCTCTTCTTATAGTAGTTTAATTCTCTTTTGTTTTCTTTTTCTTTTATTTTTTTTTGTTTCGTTTAAAAAATAAAAAAATGTGAATAGTTAGGTTTTATTTTATTAGTTTAGTTGTATTTTTTAACCTTTTTATTCTGGCTTACTCTTTCTTTTGTAAGTTTTCTTTTTATTTCTTTTTATTTCAAGTTAGATGTTCAAATATTCTCTTATCATATTGATACACAAAACATTTGTTATTAGTTTCATTATTCTTATTTGGCAAACTTTGTTTTTATAGGATTTTTACATATATTTTTGTTTTAGTTGTGCTTTTAATATGTATGTTTAGTATGTTAATTTAGTTTGAGATAATATTCTTAGCAATTGATGTCTATCCTTGATTTTCATTCATATTTTCATTTCTTTGAATCATCATTGCATGTGAGTTTGTTCCATGTATTATTTTGTTAAAAAATTATCCGCCATTGGACTTAGGATTTTCTTTTTCTTATTTGCATTATTTTGGTGTTCTATATATATATATGCAATGTATTTTTCTATAATTGATTTTGAATGTTCTTTATTCACCTTTATTTTTTGTATTTGCATGCATCTGAGAAATTTTATTAAGAATCAATGATGATTAGTAGAGGCCAACTTTACGGTTGGACAAACGGGGTGTCTAACACATTTTTCGATTCGTACCTTAGCTCTTAAACCATTTTTCTATTATTTAACGTTTTAAAAATCAGTAGTCATTTTTGTTTTTTCTTGATTTTTCTCAAAAACCAAGTGACGACTCTATTTTTTTAACAAAAAGGGATTCTTCAAATTTTGACTTTCAATGTGTTAAAATATTTTTCAAACATTTTTTGAATTTTTCATATTTTTGAACTACCAAAAACTTCCAAAATTCTGGCGCCACACCTGTTAAACTTCATTTTGTTGAGGATTTGAAGCTTCTTTTTGATTTGGCACATCTTGATCTTTAATAAAGATATCTTCAATATATTTTTCTATATCAATCAAATAATCTTTACAAAATTCATTTGAAGAATTAAGGTTAGCTTCATAAATAATAACATATATAGATTTTTCAACAACCATGGTCCTTTTGTTAAAAAATCTATAAGCTTTAATAAATAAAGAATATCATAAAAAAATACCTTCATCAGATTTTGTGTAAAACTTGTTCAATTTTTGTTGTTGTTGGTCAAACAAATATCATAGTTCTTACGACTAAAGTGGAGAGTGTTTGGAAATATTTTCGATTGTGAATTTGTTTCGTGCTATGCGTTTAATCAATTGAGTTGGTCATGTTCGATGTGGGTTGTGTTTCGGTGCCTCGGTGGTGTGAGTTGGATCTCAATCTGACGATGCTTGGATGACCGTAGCATTAGTGAGACCTTGTTAGCAGAAGCAATCAGTATGGATGTTTATCATTCGAAAACATATTTGTGCTGTGAGACGTCACTTGTGGGGATGAGTTGCGTTAGCATCTTATCGTTGTACAACGTTGTAGATTTTTGTGTCGAAGATTATTGGTAGTTGATGATGAGGAAGTTGGCTTGATTTTTAGTGTTCAATTTTGAGGACAAAATTTTCTAAGAGGGTGAGGTTGTAGGGGCCCGGTCCCATTTATTTTAAGGGTTAATTAAAACTCGTTATGGAATCTCGTGTGGAAGATGAAAACGGGTTTAAGTGTGCAAAAGAATTAAATTTTTATCATGATGACGATAATTATATATTTGGTATTGCATAAGGATAACTATTGTGGGATGTTAGATGACCCTTGAGGTGTTTGGCTTAAATTTGGAACCTTATATATATTGTCTTTCTTCGTGTTCGTGCACAGTGGTGATCGCTCGAGCAGTCACAAGTCTGCGCTCGAGTGGACTGTCAGCAGCAACAATTTAAAGTCTCAAGTGGAAGTTTTATTTCTCATTCCTCTCATCTCCTTCTCTCTCTAAGCTCAAAGTAAAAACCCTAGAACTAGATTTTGAGCCTCCTTGAGCTCCTCTTGCTCCATTTGTGGGTTCCTCTTGCTTCCCTCTTGATTGAACACCCATCGGAGGTTTGAGATACACGTTGGGAGTTTTCATTCTACTGTTCAGTTGGTGATTTGCTTGGTTAGAGAGCTTGTTAGAGGCTTGGTTCTTGTTGTTTGATAGTCAAATAGATAGAATTTATAACTATTGTTGATCAATAATGTACATGAGTTGCATTGTTATTGGGTTTGTATAAAATTATGAAAAATTTATATTTTTAAAACCCTAGGTTAGGGTTTGGGGGTTAAAACATGTTAAATATTGGGTTAAAATGTTGGTTTTCAAGTTGGTGTGAGGTTGGAAGTTATTTTAATATTAAATATATATTTTACTTTATATTTTCGCTTATCTAAAATAGGTGACTTTTCAACATTTAGACAAATTTTCAGGATTTTGGACGGTTTGCTCTCCAGTATCTCACCGCTCGAGCGGTCGGGAGTCTGCTCGAGTGGACTCTGCTGGGTGGTACACTTTGAAAAACTTATTGTAAAAAAAGAGGTTCGTCGGTAATCTTTTGGGCATCCTTTATGGCATAAAGCTATATTTAGAGGCTTGTTTTACATATGAAAAACTCTCTTCTACTTTGATTTTGATGGAAAAAATTAAATGTTTCGATTGATTTTCTCACAAAGTTTAGTTTCGATTAACCTTTTAGTTTGACTTTGTGATAAAATCTTAAACTCAGAGTTTTTTTTACCTTATATTTAAATTGTGGGTTTTATTGTTACAAGTTTGGGATATGACACGAAAAGTAGATGATTTTGTAAAATTCTTTGATTTACATATATGTTTTCATCACTTTTGATTTAAAGTTAGAGTGAGTAATGAAAACACTTAATTTTTTTAATAATTGATTATTTATGATTTAATATTAATTTTATAGTTAAATTACTAGCACTTGGATACACGCAATGTGTGTACAAAAAAAAAATTAAAAGTAATATAAATTGGTGTAAGTATACTTACAAATTAGGAAAGAGTAAGCACTTATATGCTATTTTGAGAGAAAGGAGTGGACACTGACAAACTAATTTTTAAAGAGGAATAGAGTAGTTTTTTAGGGGTATTTTAGGTAAAATAACAAAATTTATACAACTTCAATCTTGGGAAACACTAAGTTGGTTTTTTCATTTTATAGAATAGTATAAAATAGTATAATGTACGGGTTAGGTCTGTGCAGGTGGAGGAAAAATTTTTAATTAACTCATCTTTGACGAGCGATTATTTTTTTAATCCATTACCAACCCATTGGTCATCAAAATCAACGAATTTAGCAACTTTTTTGGTTATTTCAACTCATAGTTTAGGCGGTTTGGCCAGTTAAAAAATTATAAAATTTTAAGATTATTTTTTTAAATTTTTTTTTCAAATAATAAAAACATATTATAAATATTTTTAAAAAAAATTGTATTTAATATATCAAACAAAAGATTAACTAAAAATAATAGTAATAATTCAATAATAATAACAATATAATTAAATATCTCTAACCATATTGAAAAAATATTTACAGCAAATAAAGTAGTAATTAAAATAATAAATGCTTTAATTTATTTTTTATAAATTATAAGAAATTTATATAAATATAAATATATATAAAGTTGAGATTTGTCGTAAGTAAAAACACGAAATATTTAATATATACTTTAAACGGTTGAATTGATAATGAATTGAATAAATTACAATCAATTTATTATTCTTTTTTTTTTATTCAACCTATTCAATCCAACTTACTAATTCACACAACCCGCATAAGTTGAGCTGTATTTAGTTGGGTTGGTGAATTAAAGTGATTTGACGAGTTATTTATATATTTTTACGTTTATGTTTGGCTTAGTATTTTTTAAAATTTTTTGTTTAAAAACTTTTTAAAAAGTTTATTAGCTTGATCTAACTTGATTTTTTTCATATTTTTTTATATTTATTTATTTATAAAAATAAATTAAAAAATTAAAAAATTTTAAAAAAATTAGTCTAAACACAAGTCACTATAGATGTTTAAATAAAGTACTTTTAACGACAAGTAATTGCTAGATTAAATATAAAGACGATAAAATATATATTTTTGTAAAAGCTATCATTGACAGTTGAGAATTAACGAGAGTGGGGAACAATCCAAAGTCGCCCCAATTCTGCTTCAAATTTTCAGCGTCCAATTCCAAAGCTTGGAAATGCATAAACCTCGTTTAATTCTCATCCTTCTACTGCTGCATTTGGTAATCCTTCAGCTCACATCCACAACATCAGGAATCAGGTAAGACTTTTCCCCCAACCCCCGTTTGGTTTCTAAGAAATTGCGAAAACAATATAAGAAAAACTTCTGTTCCTTAAGTTCTTGGAAGATGAAAATCAAGAACCTCGTCGATGATTATCTTTATTGTCATTTCTTTGCATTCAAGGAAATGTCGTTGACGCCATAACAACTTCTGAGAAGTTTTCGACATTTGATGTGCTTACAATAGTAGTTTTTTAATTTTATTTTTTAAGGTTTAGACAATAGTTTTTCTGCAAAATTCTTGTGGCTAATATTTAATTTGTAAGAATTGGGCTAGTTTATTAAGTCAGTGATCCATCTGGGCAAGAAAGTTCATAACTGTGTACTTGATTGAATTATTCCGTTTGCAGTACTCTTTTGAATCTTCAAGTGTAGAAATGTTTGAATTTGTAGGGTTGAGCACGGGTTGGGAAATTTCAACCCGCCGCCAATCCTCCCATTCTCAAAAAACGACAGGTTGGTTGAATATTTTGGCTGTTTCAAGCTAAGAATTTAAGCGGTTTGGGCCATTTTAAAATATAGAATGGGGAGTGGTATGAGTTAACTTACAAGTATAACTTCTTTCTAAAATTTCAGCCAGAAAATTTATTAAATAATTCCAAATATCAATACAAAACTCGTAAATTAATCAAATGTACGATGCTGTTCGAAATTACCTTTTGCATATCAAGTAGGAAACAATTAAATTAGGGAAGAAATTTTGCGATAAAATGAGAGGTGAATGTCATCCGATCATTGGCATTAGAGTTAGAAGGGATTGTATGTGGATTAACATAAGGTAATTTGATGTGTACATATAGTTAGGTTGTATTGGTTTATAGGCGGGTTGATAATTTTTAAAACACAAGTCAAATCAACCTGTTGATTTTTATTATATCACCAACTCAACCCAACCAACCCAACCTGCTCTTATTTGCAAACTGCATAAATGATTTGGATTGGCTTAGGTCAATTTGGGTTGTGCGGATTGACAGGTTAGCGGTTTTTTGCACGCCCCTAGTTTGAAGTAAATTCTTTAAAGGGTGTTCATCTCTCTATATTATGCTATGCTGCCACATTTGTTCATTCAATGGATGGAACTTCTTACACTTATAAGAATCCATAGAGCCACAATTTTCCCCCCTTAATTGTATAAACGGATAAACAAATTACGAACAAGTAATGACTTAATCTGAACTCTATTCAATCAATAATGGTAAAAATGCTTAATTTTTGGGAGTGAAATCAATTTGTGATGTGCTCTCTTATGAATTATGCATCTTGTTGATGTTAAAATTTATGGTCTCACCATTCCTTTTCATTACTACACCTATGGGCAATTAATTACAATAGTCCTTCTTGTAATTAATTGGAGAAAACATAATTTTTGGAAAAAAAAGAATTAGGAGAATTCTGTAGGCAATTTGCTTACAATACTCCTATGAAATTTCCTACCAATAGGAAGTCCACCAAATTAGGTAATAAGTCACATCACAAGATCCATAAGTCTAAGAAAAAGACAAAATACAAATTTATAAGTTTTCTTCAAAAGACTTATGGAAAATCCAAGTCCACACCTAACAAGGGAAAAAATAAAATAAGTGAAAATTGTTATAAATGTGGAAGAGTTGGTCGTAGTAGTGAATTTGAGAAAGAAGTTTCAAAAAATAAATATGAAACAATCAATGAAATTGAATCTATAAGTTCTTCTGATTCAAAAAATAATGTTGAACATGAAGACAATTGTGCTTGCAATAATTGTTCCACTTGTGATAATTATTGCAAAACAATTGTGGAAATGAATGGTTTAAGTATTAATGTTTTGACAGACTAACAAAAAACTTTGATCGATTTAATAAATCACACTCAAGATCATCAATGAAATACAAGTTAATTGAAACTTGTCTTGCTCAACATAAAGAATCCACTTCTGAGAACTTCATCCCTCTAAATCATTACAAAATGAGAGAAGTTCTCCATGGTCTTGAAAATTATAGTCAAGATTCCAAGCCAACTAATCTACGTAATTTTTGAAGAGAAATGAATGAGCAAAAAACAAGATTCAAGTATTAAAAATAATCAATTTCGATTTGAAGAAGAAATTAGTCAGATAAAAGCACCTATATAATAAAACAGGGAAGTTTTGTAAAATGTTCTATGTGGTATTTTATCCAATATATTTTGGTACAAATTTGATGGTCTAGATTGATTCTAAAAAAATATGTTATGTTTCATCTCTCTATGGTTGAGATACATTTGACCTAAAAATCCTATGATCAAGCTTAGTTGTCAAAAATTTGCTACCTCCTACCTTTCTTTTTTTAACTTTTTCATAATTTTAAAACCATGCTTTTTACTTTTATCCTTATAAATTATTTTTAAAAAAAATACACCTATCTTTAATAAATGGTCAAATCGTTTTTTATAGAAAGTACACTTACTTTTCAATATATATATACTTTATATTTTGAAAGTATCTGTTTATCGAAAAAAAGCTTAATACGATCAAATTAATTTAATATTATTTATAATTTAAAATTATTTCCTAACTATTTTCATATTATTGAAATTATATAAGAAAAATTACTTAACATTTTTTAAATAATCCTATTTTAACTCTGAGTGACACATATATGCTTAAAATCTTTTTACAGTATGTGGAATGTGCAGTAAGTGACTTAAATTATGTGCATTTTAATTTACAATAGGCACGGATCGCAGTATTAAGGATTAGAGTGTATATGAACTTATATTTAGACAAACAAAATGATGTAAATTTAATATATATGTCAACTAACGAATTATCCGTGTTTAAAGACATTTTTTAATATAATTTTATACACCATTATTTTGGTTTTTTTATTTTTCTAAAAATCTATATATTTTGAATTATTGTTTAAAATTAATCCAACGATTCAATTATATTAAAAAGTGTATTTAGACACGGATAATTCGCTAGTTAATAAATAATTCGCAGATCTATAATAACATTGATGTTTCTGCACCAGAAAAACATGCAGATGAATATCTTTGTTTACTCCATTAGGTTTTTATAAAAAATGGTATATTCAGATAACTCTCGTTATTAAAAATGAATATACCAGTTCTAATGTAATTGCATTACTTGATAGTGGTGCGGACACGAATTGAAACCAAGAAGGTTAATTGCAATCCAATATTTTGATAAAACCACTTAATCTCTTACACAAATTGTATCCAAGTCTTTGAAGAAGACTTGTGAGATTTGTATTTTGTTTTACTATTAGACTTATGGGTTTTATAATGCGAGTTGCTATCTAATTTGGTGGACTTCCTATGGGTAGGAAATTTCGTAGTAGTACCGTAAGGCGTAAGCACATTGATCACAGAATTCTCTTAATTCTTTTCTTCCCAAAGATTATGTTTTCTCAAATGATGCTGCAATTTTAAGTCATGACAGAGAGATAATTCCTTCTTGTAGGACAACTAAACAACCACGTTCTTCACCTTTAGTGGCATCTGCATTTATCAAACCTGTAAGTGAAGAATCTACAATACTACAACCTCATATACAAAAAATGCAGATATTAATAAAATTTATAAACAAAAGTTATGCAAATTTACATTTTCAGATAGTTGGTCAGCTCTTAATTAGAATTAAGGACACTATCCAAAAACTGGTTTCAAATCAAGAGCAGGTCAATCTCATAATATTCAATCAACTAATGTTAGATCACCATTGAAAATTCCAGGATTTAAATTATCGGCCAACAATAAGAATGAAGAATTTCTTCAATTACTTGCTAATCGTATGAAGGGATTAAATCTTAATATTTTGTCCCATAAATCTGATGTTGAAGTTTCTTATAATTACGAGGAAATAGATCCTACAAAAGTTATGCATCTCCAACAATCCTTTCAAGAAATGGAAACTGGAATTAATAAAATTCAGTATGATAAAAGACTCAAAGGACCACTTTTGGAGGTCCAAGTAGGCTTTTATTATCCTAGACCTAAACCACAAGATATTTTTTATGAAGAAGATTTTCTTGGTACCCAGAAATTTTATCTTGGGGAATCTATCTGTGAATGAAATATTGATGGTAAATCTGAATACCAGATATTCGAAGTTATACATCAAATTTTGATGTATAGCACGGTTTGTAAATAGAAGAATAATTCTGACCAAGACATTGCCAATTTTTATTTATTTATTTATTTTTATTTTTTTGCAATGGCTAGACTGGTATCCTTAAAGGATGTGGGATATGTTCTCATTGGCATCCAAAGGGCTCGGAAAATTATTAAAAATAAACTAGACAACAAATGGACCAGCATGAAGATGCTGTGTATACTTAATTACTTATACAAAGCGCAACCGTGAATTATTACAAAATCTGAGATGTCCAGCAAGAAGATTTTGCAGAACTTTTAAAGATGCATGCTAATATGTAAGCACTCAATTTTCCATTAATATCTCAGCAACAATCTACTGCTTCATAATCTGGTAATAAAATCCTGAAAGAAACACTACAATATGAGGTAATATTCAAAACTAAATCCACAATTGGACCAGTAATTATACTGGAAACCTCCAACAAGCAATGGATGCGTGCCCCTTGGGAATTAAAAAATCAATACTTGGATCAATCTCATTACCCAACTTTTGATGGCAAATATCGCTATCTCTATTGTTAGGTTACCAATTGTCTCAAAAGTTTAAGCTATTAAGAAAAATAGGTCCAACATTGTATATTAAGCTATCCAACACCCCCCTTACGTGCGACCCTATCTCGCATGTAGAGAGGCGAACAAACTGAATAGGTGTACTAACACATAGAGTGTACAGTAACAAATATAACAAGTAAATACATCATAAGATTTGAACCCAAGATCTCATAGAACTAGAGTTTTGATATAATGTTAAGTCACAAATTATTCCAAAAGTTTAAGCTATTAGGAAATGGGTCCAACAATGTATATTAAGTTATCAAATATATATGAAACTATACCCATTTTAACAGATATTGTGGAAATTACCCATGGTTCTTGAAATTTTGTCAAGAACTCGTGGGACAAGAACTTCCTAATTGGTTTCTGCATTGGTGGGCCAATTTGGGTGAGCTTGACTTCTTACCCGATGCTCTCTGCAAGGGAATTATGCCTTGATCTCAGGTACATCCTCGATTAAGGGGCAAAGCTGGTCTACCGAAAGGCAAATTGGCCTTATTACTTATGATGGAATTTGGCAGTCGTTGGATCTAGGAATAGGTTTTTACATGTAATATGGATAGTCTAAATGTCCCTAGTTCACAGAGAGCTTTTCATTATTGATGGTGGCAAGTTTATCCAATTGAGGATAAAATTACAAAAATTCAAGAAGCAATTAAGGCCTATCAACAGCAAATTGTTGCTTTTACTAGCCTTCCTGAGTCTACTCCTACTCCTAGGCTCATTTCTATTAATCCTTTTGAATCAGTTAAAGAACTAATCAGGAGTCATCCCAATCTAATTGATGATTAGATGTATAGATTATATAGGATTAATTGCTCTAGGCCTTCTCCAAGCCAATAGATGATATCTCAATGACTTTGGCCCATAACAATGAAGATGATGATGATCCCATACGTTGCCTTGTTGGAGAATCTCAAGATCCTAATGAGGATTTAGAGCAGAAAGAAGCCTTCACTATTGCTGATTATTGGGATGCCATGACAGTTGTGTGGCTAGGGGTGCAAACAAATTAAACTGTTCCTAAATAGTTCGGTCTTGGCTCAGTTAAGGCTTGTTCGTGTTCGATGCACTCAATAAACGAGATGTTCATGAACACAATTAGGCTCGTTTTTGAAGCGAGCTCGACTCGTATAAGCTCGGCTCGGCTCGCATAGGCTCGTGAATAGTTCGTTTAATAACTCAATCCATCTCGATACAAGCTCGTTAAGCTCATTTAAGAGTATGAATAAATACTCTTATAAAATGTAAGACTTCTATCAAATTTGATCCCTTATAAAAAATTCTAATATAAGCTACAACTCGAATTCGAGCTCATTTATTTTATTTGAGCCGAGCTCGAATAGAACCATTTTTAAACAAGATGAGCTTGAGCAAGAATAACTAATTTTAGTTAAGCTCGAACTGAGCTTGAACATCATAAATTTTTTTTTTTACAAGTGATTAGGTTCGGCTTGACACGTTTGCACCCTTAGTCCTGGCTAATAAAGATGAGCAACAAAGGTTCCACACAGTAAGATGTGATATTTCCTCCATAATCATGATGACATAGTGCACTAGTTAATGGCGCTAACGCAAATTGACAAAAGACTTTGGATGCTCGACTGCACTTTTTATTTGGCTCTCTCCACCAAAGTTCAACATGCACTCAAAGCATGCGAGGGAATAATTTAGATTTATATCATATCTTTTTTTTTTATGTCTTATCTTTCTTTTTTCTTGTCTCATGTATTATTGGTGTTTGACGGACTTGAGATGTTTTGAAGTATGGGGTTTTTCTTTTCTTTTGCTATTTAAGGGCAAGCTTCACCCTTGTTGAAGCAGGATAAGTTTTAGACAACGTTTGAAGTTTTGGAGTTTTGTTTAATAATCCTCTCCGCATTGTTCCTCTTTTCTTTTATAAAAATATTCTTCATATAATGAAGAGTTTGAGTGTGTTTGAGTGTTTTGAAGCTACAAAACTTTACAAATCCTGAATTTAGGATGTTTTGTTTTCTGTGATTTCCAATGTTAAATCCCTTTTTATTGAAATAATATTTTCTTACTATTTTTCAGTTGAAAGAGTTAAAGTGTAAAGAAAATAGTTTTTGGGTAAGGAAAAGAGAGAAGAAATTAGGGTTCGAGAACTTAATTTGTTCCCTCTCCATGATATCTATTTATATTAAATGAATATACGACACAATAACAAAAATACTTTTAATATAGAAAATAAAGACACTAACATTTTCCTTCAAGCTGGAGCATATAGGTAAAAGATGCCCAGCTTGGAAGACAAGTGAAAAAAAGACGAACGAGACAAGGGTTTGGTGAAGATATCACCGATTTGATCTCCCGACCGAATGTAGAGAGTGACAATTTGTTTTGCAGCAACACGTCTTGGATGAAGTGACAATCAACCTCAATATGTTTGGTCTACTCATGAAAGACTAGATTATTTGCAATTAAAATCGCGGCCTAGTTATCACAAAACATTTGCTTTGGCGCATGAGGAGTAGGCCCAAAATCAAGCATAAGAGAGTGGACCCACAACATTTCAGAGGCAGTATGGGCCATAGCACGATACTCAGTCTCAGCACTCGAGCGAGCAACCACAGACTACTTTTTACTCTGCCAGGTAACAAGATTCCTACCAACAAAAGTACAGTATTCCGAAATCGACCGCCGATCAGAACAACTGTCAACCCAATCAGCATCACTAAAGCCATTAATAGATAAAGTGGTCACAGGCTTAGATAAAAGGCCGTGACCAGAAGTACGCTTCAAATACTGCAAGATACGACAAATGGCATCATAATGAGGTTGGCGAGGAGAATGCATAAATTGGCTAACCACCCCAACGACATACGTAATGTTGGGGCGAGCCACCTTGAGATAAATGAGTTTATCAACCAAGTGACGAAAGCCATCAAGAAAAGAGAGCCCCAGACTCATCATCAAGTTTGATGGTGGAATCCATAGGAGTATCAACTGGATGAGCACTAAGAAAGCCAGCCTCAGAAAGAAGGTCAAGAATATACTTGCGTTGGAATAAAGAGATGCTGCGAGAGGAACTAGCAATCTCAATGCCAAGAAAGTAACGAAGTAGGCCCAAGTCCTTGGTTTGAAATTGTTGAGCCAAATACCGTTTCAATGGGGCAATACCAGCTGAGTCATCACCAGAAATAATAATGTCATCAACATAAACGATCAACACAATAGTACCAGCTGAAGAATGAGGAACAAATACGAAATGATCGGAGGAAGATCGCCAAAAACCATACTCAAGGACAACAGAACTGAAGCGGTCAAACTAGGCACAAGGAGATTGGTTCAGACCATAGAGAGCCTTGCGTAAGCGTCAAACAAGATTTTCACAGCCAAGCACAACATATCCAGGTGGTTGAGCCATATAGACTTCTTCCTGTAGATCACCGTGAAGAAATGTGTTCTTAATATCATGTTGATATAAAGGCCAAGAACGATGACCAGCAATGGAAAGGAAAATGAGAACAGAATTAAGGCGAGCCACTGGTGAAAATGTCTCCAAATAATCAACTCTATAGGTTTGAGTGTAGTCTTTGGCCACGAGGCGAGCCTTAAGACGTTCTATACACCCATCAGGAAGATGTTTAATGGTATATACCCAACGACAACCAACAGTGTGTTTGCCAGGAGGAAGAGAGGTAAGCTCCTAAGTGTGATTCTGATGAAAGGCATTCATTTCCTCATCCATAGCTTGCTTTCAACCAGAGACAGACAGAGCCTGCTTATGCGAAGTCGGAAGAGAAACAGCAGACAAGGCAGTAGCAAATGAATGAAAGAAAGAAGAGACACGAGTATAGCAAACAAATTGAGCAATAGGGTGTTTAGTACAAGTACGTTTACCTCGACGTAATGCAATGGGTAGGTCATCATCACGAGATGATGATGGGAGCAAAGAAGAAGCCTTCGACGGAGAAGATGTTGGGCTGGGGCCAAAAGAAACAATGGGCGATCGCGAGAGCGCTGATATATCTGTAAGGGGTGAGACGAGGGCAACAACATAGGAAGAGATAAAGTCGGAGACTCCCCCTCACGGCAAGAAAAGAGGTCAGGGAATAACGTTTCACCAAAAGAAGAAAAAAAGAAAATAGACTCAAAGAAAGTGACATCAGCACTGACAAAGTAGCAATGACACTCAGGATGATAACACCTATACCCCTTTTGAGTCCTAGAGTAACCGAGAAATATACATTTACGGGCGCGAGGTAAAAGCTTGTTAAGGCCGAGATCAAGTATATGAACAAAGGCAACACAGCCAAAGACCCGAGGAGTAACAGAGAAAGAAGATGAAGCAGGGTATAAGAGGGAGAAAGGAGACTTCTGAAGAAGAATAATGGAAGGCATACGGTTTATGAGATGATAGGCAGTAAGAACAGCGTTACCCCAAAAATGTTTCGGGGCATGCATGTAGAAAAGTAAGGTACGGGCAACATCTAGTAAATGATGATGCTTACGTTTAGCAACACCATTCTGCTGAGATTTATGAGCACAACTAGTCTGATGAATAATACCACGATCATCACAAAAAGAAGCAACAACAGACTGCATGTATTCCAAGGCATTATCAGATCGAAGAACCTTAAGATGCCGACCAAATTGTGTAAAAATCTCATTATAAAACTTAGTGAGAATATAAGGCAACTTAGATCTATGTTTCATTAGGAAAAGCCAAGTCATACGTGAAAAATCATCAACAAAGATAACAAAATACGAATAATCATTAACTGTAGCAGTGCGAGAACGCCCCCAAATGTCCGTGTGGACTACATCAAAAGACTTAGACGCACGAGTCACGACTATGACGACTACGAGAAAACGAACTACAATGACAAGCATCACATTCGAAACTAGACACAGAAGATACGATGGAATGGCGAACTTCAATTTTTCCAAGGATGGATGACCAAGGCAAATATGCCACTAAAGTGGAGAGACAAAGGCACTTAATGCAGATGCAGGGGAATGAGACGGTGGTGTAGTATTCAAGTAGAATAGGCCATTCTTCTTATGCCTCGAACCAATCATCTTATGAGTTTAGAGGTCCTAAAACACACAAGAAGAAAGAAAATGTTATAGAACAATTCAAAGTTTTAGTTAATTGACTCATAGATAGCAAATTAAAGAAAAAATTTGGAACAAAAAGACTCGAAGATAAAAACAATGAAGAGGTGGGATGAAGTACACTTCGCTTGTGAATTAGACAAGACGAGCCATTGGTCAAGATAATATGATGGTGAGTATGAGTCAAATTAGAAAACAAAGAGGAATTACTAGACATATGAGACGTGGCACTAGAATTTATGACCCAGGTGGGAGAAGAAACAGCAACACATGCAATGGTATCTGAGTTTGCTAAAGTAGCTGTAGAAGTGGAAGGATAAGCAGTGCGCAAAGTTTGAACCAACTCACTAAGCTAGGTGGTGAGTATGTCATAAGAACCAGATGAAGGTGCGTCCTGACTGCTGAATGATATAAGTTGTAGATACTGGAGAGCTCCTTCAGTTACATGATGAGCAGAATTTGGCTTGCCATATTTTTTTCAACAATAGGGTTCTGTATGATTAGTGCCACCACAATGGCCACATTTTCGATCACCCTCGATGACCGGATCGTCCGCCCCCATGGGAGCCACCCCGAGAAGAATGACCACCACGACTACCATGACTGTTACTACGACCGCCACTAGTGGAGACTAGAGAGGAAGCTTTTGAAATAGGAAGAGGAGATCACGAAGCAGTAGATGAGTGACTCAAAGGCGAATGTAAGAGCCAAGAATATGCATTAGCAGCAGTAGGTAAAGTCTCACTGGCCAGAATCTGATCTTTGGACTCTCGCAAGTTAGGATCCAAATCAGAAAGAAGAGAGGCAACCACAAAATCCTTCCAATGGTGTCTCTGTTCCACCAAATATGTGGTGAGAGAACGATGTTGCAACAATTGATCCCACAAACTTTTCAAATTGCTATAATATTCAACTAAAGGTTTACCAGACTGTTTAGTGGCGAAAATCTGCTCATAAAACTTTGTAAATATCAAACAAGGTAAAACCTCTGTAAAATCTCTATAATCACCACAAGGCTGAGACGAAGTCGTCCATGTTGTTGTTGACCATTGGCGTCCGCACAGCTTGCGGCGTTACGCTGATGTCATCGTACGGTAGATGACATTAGCACGCCATTTCTGCCTCACTGCGCGTTTCAGATTGATAAGGATATTTCTAGGGTTGGAGTGATGCTTTGATACCAAGTTAAAGTGTAAAGAAAATAGTTTAGGGTTTTTGGGTAAAGAGGAGAGAAGAAATTAGGGTTCGGAAACTTAATTTGTCCCCTCTCTCTGATATCTATTTATATAAATTGAATATGCGGCACAATGATAAAAATACCATTAATATAGAAAATAAAGATTCTAACAGAAAAAAGTAAGAAAAGAAAATAGGGCGTGAGGTGGGGGAGCAAGGGAGGTAGTTTACCGATTGCTGCTTGCAGACCTAACCTGCAAAGATATTTAAGTGGATAAGAACTTGGTGCCAAAAGTTCACTTTATTATTTCTGCTAGGTGATATTGTCAGATAAAGTTTCACTTATTCATTAATGTATCTTAGCAACCTTTTGGGGGTTGTGTTCAATTTATTTGCACATTATTGAACTTTTCTTTTGGGGTACCACAATGCTTTTTCTTGACTACTTACTTCTTTATCTTTTTCTTCGTTTTTGGTTTTTGATTTGTTTCAATTTCTACAATGTAGGAAGGATGTGAGTCTTCAACACAAACACATATGTAGAACTACAGTTCAAGGAAGATACTTACTATCTGATGATAATGGTATACTTTTTGCTTGTTTCTGTCATGGTTTGTGTTTTCTTCTGTCACGCTTACTGGTGTTTCTGCTTGTTGAAACTTGTGCTTCTATGATACTTAGATATTATGTGAAACTTCACAAACAAAATTAGCATTATCAGATATTTTCCCTCTTGGTGGATTGGTATTTTAACAATGCTGTTGATTTTGTTTGGTCATTTTACAAAGTGGATGTCAATAGAATTTGTCTGAGATTAAATGCGAATACCAAACTTCGTAGAGTTTGTTGCCTCTTTAAGTATCACATACATCAACTGTGGGTTAAATTTGGTATCTTAGGAGAAAAGAGAATGTGGCCACAAAAAATGTATAGATTGTAATGGAAACTCTAGGGAATGTCACAACTTACAAGAATCCTGTTTGAAAAATAACTGGAAATCATATCAAAGGCGTGCTTATAATGTAGTTGAAAATATGTACATTAATTTTTCATCTATGAACAAATGTAAAGAATGTTTAAGGGTACTCTATGCAAGGAGTCTGCAAAATACTTGTATGTCTGGTGGTTTTTTCAACTTTTTCATTCTTTTATAATTTCTATGAGCTCCATTATTATGGGAATATGAAAAAGAAGAGGTCTAGACCTTTTTCTTCTTTTCCTGAAAATTTTGAAACTTTGACTATCCTGCCCTCCTTCATTCTCTCTTTAGATCTGTACCTTCCCCACTGCTCATTAACTTCCATTACTGAGAAAAACAAGACCCTGGAGGTCAGCATAACAGTGAAGTAAGTATGTAAGCAGTTTAATGGATGGCTACACTTCTCATAACAAATATATTATATTGTAGGTCATGTATGTGATGCACTATCTGTAGATCCGGAGTCTCGTTGCTGCCCTGGAAAAGGGGGGCAATTTGCTTGTCAGTGAGTTTTCTTTGATTTGGTATTCTTAATGTCACTTTGAGCAGAAACTTCATAGAGAAGACATTCTTTATTCTCCCTTGCAGTGGATGCAACCTTGTTTCGCAGTGCTGCAACTCATATGAAATTTGTGTTTCATGCTGCCAGAACCCTGCACTGGTATATTATCAAAAGTCAATTTAGTTAGTTTGCAATTATTATTGTTAGTAGTAGAACTACTTTTTATTATTATTTGGAACTATTAAAAGTCAATTATTGAAATACCTTCACAGACACAAAAGGAACTAGCACAGAAGGCGAAGATAGCCAAGCCAGCAACTGCAGGTGAAGTTCTGCCAAGTATTTCCATGTGGAGGAAGATATGAGTTTGGTGTTGCATATACAT
>JAOTRH010000027.1:6262551-6277932 GCA_034768845.1 Heliamphora exappendiculata
AAGTTATAATTTATAAACTTATAAAAATATAAAAATATAAAATTAATAAACTTATATTGTTATAAATAATAAATTAATTTATTAATTTATTTTAAAATATGACTAATAAATTAATAATAAACTAATATAACAACAACTAACAATTTAAAAAATTATACTTATATTATACAAGTTACAATAATAATTTTAAAAAAATTAAAAACTCGAAAAATGTCCAATGAATTCGCCCAAAAGCCCAGTTCAAGACTCGAGATCCGAACCTGAGTCCTACACCCTTAGGGATTGGGCCTAAAAAAATATGCCCCGACTCGAACTTTTGACGAAAACTCGTCGAACTTGGGCTAGACTTAGCCTGTCCGAACTACGATCGGGCCGAGCCAAGCCGTTTTTACACCTTTACGTAAATTACATTTATCTTTCTTGAAGTTAAGTAAAAATACAAAACCCTCTCTTGAAATTTTTGAAATAACATCAATTTTTCTAGTCAATCTTCTCAATTACACTCCGGCACTAACAAAAAAATATATTTTTACAATTTTACCCCTCATGGTCCTTCACCTCCTATGGGATTAATGTCATCTTCTTGCCTTTCTGATAATCAAACCAAACCCCAACTCTAATCCTAATCTTAACATAAAACACTAATTTTAGCCCTAATTTTTTCCTTTTCCCTAATTTCTCTATCTACATAACAGTCGCCGCGGTGGGGCTTTCTAGTATCGCCAATGCGTTGGTTCAGAGTGGGGGCATTGGCGCGGCCGGAGAGTTGCCGGAGAGGTATATGCAAGCCGTTGTTGCCGGGACTAAATCGATTCAATCGATTGCGATCGATTTTGATTCAATCGGCTTCGATTTCGGTTCAATCGATTTCGATTCTTCGATTCACTTCTTAGATTCACTTCTTCGATTAAATCGATTTCAATTTTCGGTGGTGGAGACGGAGGTCGGTGGTGGTGTGAATATTAATTGATAATATTCCCATTCATTGATAATGTTCCCTGCCTGTTTCATTTTTCTTTTCTTATATATGTATATAATTTCTCATTCAAAAATGTTGAGAGGCCCGACACTCGGCAAAAAGGACCAACACTCGCCACGACGGCGAAGTCGGAGTAGATGCCGAGAGCGGCGGAGAGGTTGATGATAAGAAAGACCGGAGAAGATGAACGGATCGATTAATGGCTTCGAAGTAGAGGAAGAAGGGGTCGTCGGTGGTGGAATTGGTGGATTTTGGGTTTACCAGGGAGGATCTCAAATTCCAGACGGTTGATGATTTGTGGGTGGCTGGAGAAGAAGAAAGACGGGTGGGTGAACTCTGCTGCGGAAACTGTTGGGTTGACGACGATGAACGTTACAGTACAGTTACGAGAAGCTAGCATGGCGGCGAGCCGGAGAAAAGGCGTGTGACCGTTCCCAAAGGCTGTTGAGGACTGGAGATTGAAACAGATAAAAAGATAAAATAGTATATCTATTATCTATACTATTACAAAAGGCGCATTTTGAAGCTGATTGAACTTTTTTTATTTTAAAATTGCTCTTACTATTTTTAAAAATTTTAAATTTTAAATTTTAAAAAAATAGTTATATAATTACTTTTTCCCTCTTTTACTTATACTTATAGTAGAAGGATATTTTCTCATTCTGCCATTCTGCCACCTACTGACCTAATTTATTGGCATTAGCATGACAAGAATTTTAATTAAAAAAAATTAGAATTTATTAAAATATTATGCTATTTTTTATTTTTTTTATTTTTTAAATAAATAGATAATATAATAAATTTTATTATATCTATCACGATAATTTTTTTATTTTTTATTTTTACATAAATCAAATTACACACGCATTGCGTGTGTTCCCTCCGCTAATTAATAATATAAGTAAAGGTAAAATGAAAATAAAATATAAAATAATTCTTAATATTTTTAAGTTTTATTAAATTTGTAAAAATATCTAACGAATGAAATAGTAAAGAAATTAGCATCATTTTAAAAATTATATAAAAAAAATTTATATTTTTACTTAACCTCCAGAGAGAAATGTAATTTGCCCTAAGAAGTAATGAGATTGAATATTTTATACAATTTATGTCAATTATGTCAATCATATAAAAATAGATTAAAAAATACATTCTATGGTAATTTATGTTTGGAGTGAATTCATTAACATATTTATCTAATTTAATATATCATTTCGAGTGACAAATTCAGCAATGAATTGCAAACAAATTTTTTGTATCACCTTTATTCTTATCCAATCTTAGGGCCCATTTGGCAATTTTAACATTTGACTTATTAGTTAAAAATGTAAAAAAAATCATTATCGTCTATTTGGTAAAAAGCAAAAAAATTAAAAAAACTAAATAAATCAAATCAAAACACTAATTTCTAGAATATTCTATTCAAACTCCAAGCTTTTTAAAAATATAATAGTACCATTTATTCACAATTTATTACTACAATTATCAATTACATATAATTATTAATATCAAATATATAGAAGGACAAAATTGTCTAATTTGAATAAAAAGCAAAAAAAATATCTAAACAGCCAACTTCAAAACTAGCTTAAAAAGTAAATTACCAAATAACCTTCTTTGAATTAAATTTAGTTTTTCAGCTAAAAAAGCAAAAAAAATAATTAAAAAATTAACTTTTAAGCTAGTAGCCAATCGGAACCTTATAGAATGATATTTTCTAGTTGAAATCTTTTTAAGATTATTTAAGTAAATTTGAAATATTATATGATGATTTATATTTCTTCTACTACCTTTAACTTGGTATAAACTTTTATAGTGTTCATTGTATAAAACTAATGTGAATAAGTTCTATATTAATAACACGTCATTTATTGTATAAGTCATATTGGCATAAATATAATAAAAAAAACCACTCTAAACACTGTGTAAAACTAAATATGTGGTCCATAAAAAAGACAGCTCAGTGCACGAAACTCTCACGTATGCGGAATCCAAGAAAAATGGCGGAGCACAAAGGGTTTATAATACGCCACCTTACTTTGCATTTGCAAGAGACTATTTTCAGGTCTCGAACCCGTAATCTCTGGGCCACACAGCGACAATTCTATTGCTAATCCATATGAGAACCCAAACATACCAGAGTTTGCAATGGAGAAGGAATCAAAGTTGTAAGCGAATATCATGTTCCAACAAAGAACAGTCAATGGGAAAATATTACAATATGAAGCCGATGACAAAGGGAAATAAATAGAATATGGCTCACAAAAATTCAAAAACCCAACTTGTCTCTTGCAAGATGCCAATTTTACGGTGCACAGACAGCCAACTTTGATGGAATTTAGTGCAGAAACACAATACTAAAGTTACATCTTCAATGTAAGCACAGAAAGTCTGCTAATGTGATGAAAAATCTCGTTTTCCGGATGACAGAAAACGGGCACAATGTCAGAATTGAATGCATAAAGAACCAGCTGAAAGTTACAGAATGAACAATTTGGTGAGAGCGGTGGTAGAAGAGATGGGGTTCTTCGGGATCCTCCATCCTGAAATTTTTCTCTTTGTCCCAATGCACTGAATGCCGTTGATCATGTCTCAAGATTTTTGTGACGATATTTTCAATATCCAATGGCCTTAGTACATTGGGACAGAGAGACGAGAAATTTTTGAAACAAAGTATATGCTGCAGGTAAAAGAGAAAGGTACTTTCTTCCCTTCTTCTTCTTCCCCTTTTCTGTTCACTAAAGAAATTAAATATCAACCGAGACAAATTTACCTCAAATGTTGCCCTGTTAAACAACTAGAAATTGTGCTGCAAGAACAAGTTTTCTTGAGGAGAAGCAGGCCCGATCTCTTCTTCCAAACTCCTCAACCCATCACATATGCTTCCTCCATTGCCTAAATTTCTGAGTTCTGTGTTCTTTACATCAACATCTGCTTCTGAGACTGAGGACTTCCTCCTCTGAGAAGAAGTAACACTCGGAAAAGTAATCCACGAAGGAGCTCTGAACTCGAACCTTTGATCTTCGGTTTCTGCCCCGTCAGTTTCCGAGACTGACCGGTTTGAAGATCTTTGAGAGGACTTCTTGTGCAATCTACTACTCCCTAGGACAACCTCAGTGGGCAGAATGGGTTGATCATTACTCGGGCTGCCCATCAATACTGCAAGTGCCCGTTCCAAAGATGTTGTCACTTTGTCCATCGATGGTCTCTCTTTCCCTCTCATTCTGACACACTTACAAGCAACATTTGCAATCCTTTTCAGGGCTTCAATGTCGGATGGGGGCTTCAAAACCGGATCCAAAATTGCTTGTATGTCTCCGGCCTTGATTAAAGGAACCGCCCATTCAACAATATTTCCTTCCTCAAATTGCATATCAATTGCTTTCCTACCACTCAGAATCTCCAAAAGTAGGACACCAAAACTATAGACATCGGATTTGGTTGTGAGGTAGTGAAGCCTATAGTACTCGGGATCAAGATAGCCTAGAGTCCCTGCAGGTAGCTCAGCCAGTGGGGAGCTGCTATTGGCAGGTCCCAACAAAGACAGACCAAAATCAGCTACACGGGCGTTGTGCTCTTCATCAATGAGAATGTTTGAGGATTTAATGTCACGATGAATCACGGGTGGGCAAGCATAACCGTGCAAGTATTCAATCCCCCGGGCTGCTTGGACCGCAATAGTAACCCTCCTCACCCAATCTAGCTGCTCCTTTGAGGCCTTGTTCTTGCCGTGAAGGTGTTGATGCAATGACCCATTAGCCATGAACTCATAAACTAGAAGCCTCTCACCCCCTTCTTCGCAATAGCCAAGCAGATTGAGCAAATGGGCATGATTTAATCTGGAGAGAAGGTCAAGTTCAGTATGGAACTCCTTTGAATTCTTCTTCATGTCAGGGGACATTATAGCCCTTTTTACTGCTACTACAGTCCCATCCTTTAAGACCCCTTTGAAGACACAAGAAAAGCTTCCCTTTCCCACTTGGGATTCTTCTTTAAACCCACCAGTGGCTCTCTCAAGCTCCTCATAAGTAAAGCTCTGAGCCCTTCTGATCTTAAGATCGTCCAAGTCAGGCCGGATTTTACAACTATCCTTTTGGAAAGAAGAACCATTCACATTGTTTGTCTGGGATTTCATGTCACTAGCTGAGCACCTGCAGTTCCTTAACTTGTAGCGAACATAAAAAAGTGCGGTCAAAGACACAATGCTTACCAAGAGCACAAGAAAGGCAATCTCTGCAACAATTACTGGCAATTGGAGTGACCAAAACTTTCCGTTCTTCTTTCCAGAAACCGCATTAGAATACGAGCAGTTTGAGTAGCATTCAGCAGAGACGCAACTCGAACAGTTGAATTCACACAGCTGATCAGCCATTGAGGTGCATCCGGCTTTTTGGTACGTTTCAGTGGGGCAACCATTGGTGCAGGGCAAGCATATGTGGGAATTGGGAGACTTGCAAGAAGCAGTTCCATTGTTGAATGCATAGAAACCAGGCTCACAAGGTTCACGCTTGCAGAGCCCGGGAGAAACAGCCAACGGTAGAGAGGAGGGGAACCCGGCACCCCAACAAATAGGAAGCAGAGACCTTTCAGCAAGGACTCCACATGTGAAATAATCCCCAGCTGCAATCTCATAAAGCCTAATTCCAGTGGGAGGTGGGGTGCTGCTTTCCACACTGTAGCCCCAGCAAGCCACCCCACGGTCATAACTCCTGACACCGCAGGCGTGAAACCTCCCTCCCACAACCGTAAGCATCGGGTCATTCGGAGCCAAGTCCACGTTGGCATGACCCGAATGCACCACAGAGATGATTTCTTCCTCGAGGTTCAAGCTCCTTCCCCAACAAAAAACCTGAGAAGCTATGCCCTCTAGAATCCCACATACATGAAACCCACCCGCTGCAATCTTTTGAAACCTCATTTCTGTAGGAATCAAGCTAATGACACGGCTACTCGTCTCGTCACCCCAACAGAAAACAGTTCTATTTTGAGAAAACAACCCACAGTTGAACTCTGAACCTGCCGAGATAGACCGGATCTGCCCATCAAACACATGGCTTGCAGTCATGTTATAGCCCCAACAATCAACGAGGGTCATGTTTCTTCGCCTTCCTGTTAGGGGCCTCCTCAAACCGCATAAATGGTGATCACCCGCACTGATTTCCAAGTACTTGGACCCATTAACCATCGGCTGAGGAACACCCATTTCAATAAAACCACTGCTTCCCCAACAATAGGGTTGGTCTGAATCAATCAGAAGCCCACAGACAAAGCCATTGCCCGCGGTTAGGCCCGTGAAAGAAAAATGAGCTGGAGTTGCAAAGATTATAGCTGAATTTGATCCATAGCAGGTCACAAGATGAGTCCCATCTGATTTAAGACCACAGAAAACAGGACCATTCTCACCATAGGAAATGGCAATGGAGGACATGGAGCCTAGGCCTAAAGCCAACTTCCATGAATCCAAAAACACCACAAAAGTTATGGTTTGTAGAAGAAATCTAGGCCTCAATGGGTGGAGCTTTGAGATGCCCATCACAAAAAGCCAAACTATCTACTCAAAATTAACGACATTGCCTATTATTATAATTACTGAACAAAAATCACTTCTTGCGGCTTGCATTGTACATCCAAGGCCCAGATGTGGGAACAAAAACACAAAAAAAACTGACAGATACGAAGTCTTCAACAAGTAAACACCAGCACAGAATACATTGTTAAGAGGAAAATTGAGAAGATATCTATAATCTCTCTAAAGCACTGAAGCTCCTCTCTCTTCCCTTATTTCCCCATGGTTGAAAACAAAACTTAGAGAAGACATTTAAACTTAGAGAAGAAAACTATTAAATTAGGTGAACTTACCAAGATCCACCCAGATGAACCAAGTCCCTACTGAGAAATGAAATTTCTGCAATCTCAAGCCAAGAACACAGAATCGAACCAAAACCCATTTTCTCTTCGATGTTGTTTTCCAAGACCCATGTGAGAAAAAATTCAACCCACTTCTTTTCTTCCTTTTTTGTGATTAAGTCCGAATCTTTCAGCCCAGAAACCTGCAGGTTGGGGTACTGCAACTTCGAATCATAGAAAACAAACAAGAACCGACGTTTCGGAGATTAAAGTAATTAGTTCCTTTTTCAGTTCATTTATAGAAAACACTTAAAAATCAAAAGGCTAGTTCTTTTTTTTCCCCTCTATTCGGTTTGGAGAGTGAAGATGAAGTGGGAAAAAAGAAGTGCTTATGAAGGGCTGATGGGTCATTGAAGGTTAGTTGAGGAGTGCTCCTGGAGGAGGCAGGAAGGAGATGATGATGGCGATGGTGAAGGGGGGGAGAGAGAGAGAGAGAGAGAGATAAAAGAAGCATTGAATGCACTGAAACTACAGCTTCACAATATTGGCAAGTGTAGGTGAAGGCATTAAATGAGAAGTTAATGCAAATTGATATTTTCAAGCCTGGATTCCTGCACACGTCCAAGAACCATTTCTAATTCCTTTTCTTTATTCAGTTTGAATGTAGAGGTTGGCACCCTTTTGCTTCTATTCTATTTTATACATTGCTGTTTCTTGCTACTCGAATTCAAATAGCCAATGCTAGACCTCCCGAAATTTTCTACCGAAGCAAATGACTGAATATGAAGTGAGAGAGCCACTCTCAACAAATTAGCCTTCGTGAGCTTATTTATTCATGGCACTATATTATGTTTTATTTAATAATTTATTTTTTAAATATATTTTTATAATATAAATTGTTTATTTTATAATATTTTTTAAGTTAATTTAGTATCTTTAACTATATGATCTGATTATATTTGTTTAATACTATTTTTTGTAACATTATATTTACCATTCATTTATTTTTCAACAAATATGATCTATTCATATAACTATTAATATCTAATTAATTTAATTTTTTTCACCAATGATCTACATAATAATTATTATATAATATATAGTTTTAATCATAAAAATATACAAAACTACTAAATGTCCCGAAATAAATCACCAAAATAATTGGCCCACAATGATTTAGTGTGCGTCTCACACATTGCATTTTTATTTTTTAAAATTCAACTATAAAATATTTTAAAATTTTATTGTATGTATTTGTTTATTAAAAAATTTATGCTTTTATAATTTATTCGTCAAGATTTATTAATGAATATTGATGCTAAATATAAAAATATTTAAAAATACAAAAATAACTTTTTAAAATTTATTTTTAAGAAGTTCTAATTAATTTAATTTCTTATTTGGTAAGTAGTTTAAAGTTAGGTTTTTGTCTTGTGTTTTAAAGTTAAAAAAAATAACCAAAAAATCTCAATAATTTTGTTATTAAAAAAATGACAAATACTTTAAGTTTTGATATTATTGCACGTATATACGAAAATTTTTAATACCATGTATGTATATGAGAATATTTTCATATAATGATATATGAAAAATTTCTCATACATTTTGATATTTAAGTATGAGAAACTTCTCACATATGAGAATATTCTCAAAATCTAATATGAGAAAACTTCTTATACTTTTTTTTTTTTTAAATTTTTAATTCTTAATTTTAAATAAAATGAGTAACTTATAAAAAAACTATTTTAAGTATGAGAAATTTCTCATACTTATTTTTAAAAAAATTTCATTATTAATTTTAAATAAAACGAGCAACTTATAAAAAAATGTAAATTATTTTAAGTATGAAAAACTTTTCATACTTTTTTTAAAAAAAATTTTATTCTTAGTTTTAAATGAAATGAACAACTTGTAAAAAAATAAGAATGATTTCAAGTATGAGAAATTTTTTATACTTACTTTTTAAAATTTTTTATTATTAATTTTAAATGAAATAAGTAACTTGTAAAAAATATGTACTATTTCAGGTATGAAAAACTTCTTATACTTATTTTTTTTAATTTTTTAATTTTTAATTTTAAATAAAATGAGCAACTTGTAAAAAATATAAATTATTTTAAATATGAGAAACCTTTCAAACTTTTCATACTTATTTTTTTCATACTTAATTTTAAATAAACAAGTGCAACTGTAAACTATTTCAAGTACATATTTTTTTTAATTTTGTCATTCTTAGTTTTGAATGAAATGAGCAATTTACAAATGAAAATTTTCTCAGTATAATTTTTTTCATGTAGGAGAAATTTCTCGTTCATATTTTTTTAAATTTTGTCATTCTTAATTTTAAATGAAATGAGCAACTTATGAATGAAAAATTTTTAGGATCATAAAGATGTAAATGTCTTGTCGCAATTTTTATACAAGAGGTGGCACTGTACTTGGTGGTGGCGTCTGGCCAGGTCCAGAAGGTGGGATGGTGCTAATTAATATAAAGATAGACCTTAGATGAAAAATTTCTCATAGCATGCGTGTATGAAAATATTCTCATCTTGTGATATATTAAAAGTTTTATCATAGCATATGTGTCTATGATAATATTCTCATGTAGTGATATATAATAAGTTTCTTATAGTATATTTGTGTATGATAATATTGTCATCTTGTGATATATAAAAAGTATTTCATAGCATATGTATGTATACGAATATTTTAATCATATTGTGATATATGAAAAAAATTTCATGCATTTGATGTATAAAAAGGAAAAAAATAATAACAAAAAAATTAATTTTTACCTAATCAACTAACTTTAAAAAAATAATTTAAAAGCTAATAAATTTCTTTTTTTTCTTTTCTAATATTTTTTTGTTTTTTTGATCCATTTAAATTTTTTAATTTTTTGTTTCTTCATAATAAAATAAATCTAACAGCTCACCAAAGACAAAAAAAAACTCTTATAAAAATTTTAAAGTGGCTTTTTCTAAAATAAGTAACAAATTTTTTTTTAAAAAATTTTAGTGAGCTTTTAGAAACAAATCTAAGTATATTTATTTTAATTAAAGTAAAACAAATTCACTAAAAAAACTCTTATAAAAATTTTAAAGTGATTTTTTATAAAATAAGTAACAAAATTGGAAAAAAAATAATATGAGAAATTTTTTCATATTTTGCATTAATCTTTTAATTTTTAAAAGTATGAGAAATTTTTCAATAAAAAAAGAAAAGTAAAAAAGACCTAAAATTTAAGGCTCTGTTATGAAAATAATAAACTGATAAAATTTTAAACTAACAAGTAAATACAGAACATAAATATGTAAAAATAACTAATTCTTCGGGAATAGTTATATCATAAATCTTCATGATCATATATATTAATTTCTCTTTTAAAATTTCTTCTCCTTTTATTCATCAATTACATTGTAGTGCATTCTTCCTTTTATACGTGAAAAGAAATTATCGCATTAATAAAAACTATTAATATGGTCTTTCATTACGCGTTCAATTTCATAACACTCCCCCTGAATGACCATACACTAAGAATATACCTCATTAAAACCTTATCAAGAAAAACCCAATAGAACAAAACCTTTGGTGAAAGAAAAAAAGTACAATATTTTTGTGTTCCTATCATGGTGATAAATGCTGTCAGATTGCCTCATTAAAACCTTGTTAAGGAAAATCCTGTGAGAAAAAATCTTAGACGAAAGAAAAAGAATACAATCTACTAATGTTCTTTAGGTAAGTGTCTCCCCCTCAACTTCGCATGATAAATTCTTGAGTTGACGCATTCCAATTCTTTCTACTAACTTTCTAAATGTTGTAGTCGGTAATGATTTTGTAAATAAATCTGCTGGATTATCACTTGAGCGTATTCGCTGAATATCAATGTCGCCGCTTTTCTGGAGCACATGCGTATAAAAGAATTTTAGAAAAATATACTTAGTCCGATCACCCTTGATGTAGCATCCTTTGATCTGTGTAATGCATACCGCATTGTCTTCATACAATATTATTGGAGTATTTTTAATAGAGGAAAATTCACATTTTTTTCCAAATATGTTGAATCATTGACCGTAGCCAAATACATTCTCGACTTGCTTTATAAATTGCCAATATCTCATAGTGATTTGAAGAAGTTGGAGTTAATATTTGCTTTACAGATCGCCATGATATAACTGTGTCACTATAAGTAAATACATACCCTGTTTGCGATCGAGCCTTATGTGGATTAGAAAAATAGCCAGCATCTGCATATCCAATTAACTGCGATTTTGATCCATTTGAATAGAACAAACTCAAGTCTGTTGTTCCTTGGAGATATCATAATATATGTTTTACTCCATTCTAATGTCTTCGAGTTGGCGCAAAACTATATCTTGCTAACAAATTGACAGAGAATGATATGTCTGGTCTTGTACAATTTGCAAGATACATAAGGGCCCCAATTGCATTTAGATATAGTACTTCATGACCAAGAAGTGCTTCTCCATCTTCTTGAGGACGAAATTGGTCTTTCTTTGTATCAAGTGATCAGACAACCATAGGAGTGCTCAAAGGATAAGCTTTATCCATAGAAAAGTATTGCAAAACTTTTCTTGTATATGTAGACTGGTGTATAAGAATTTCATTTCGTAAATGTTCAATTTGTAGGCCAAGGCAAAACTTTATTTTGCTAAGATCTTTTATTTCAAACTTGTTCTTTAAACAAATAGTAATTTTTGTCAACTCTTCTGAAGTCCTAACAAGATTCAAATCATCTACATATACTGCGACAATAGCAAATTCAGATTTTATCCTTTTAATAAAAATACATGGACATATTGGATCATTCGCATATCCTTCTTTTACTAAATATTCACTGAGTCGATTATATCACATGTGTCCAGATTGTTTCAACCCATATAACGATCGTTGTAATTTGATCGAATAGATACTTCTAGATTTTAAATTGCATGCTTCAAGCATTTGATATCCTTCGAAAATTTTCATATAAATATCAGTATCAAGAGATCCATATAAATATGCTGTAACTACATCCATTAGATGCATATCTAAATTTTCTGTAACCACCAAGCCAATTAAAAATCTAAATGTAATTGCATCCATGACAGGTGAATACGTTTCCTCGTAATCAATACCGGGTCTTTGTGAGAAACTTTGTGCAACCAAACGTGCTTTGTATCTTACAATTTCATGCTTCTCATTTCGTTTTCGTACAAATATCCATTTATATCCAACTAGTTGTATCCCTTCAGGGATTTGGACTACAGGTCCAAATACTTCACCTTTGGTTAGAGCATTTAGTTCTACCTGAATTGCTTCCTTCCATAATAGCTAATCATTTTTACGCCGACATTCTTCGACAGTTTGTGGTTCATTTTCATAATTACTTCTGGTAATGTTAAGAGAAATTTTAAATGAGAATACGTTGTCGACAACCATTTTATTTCTATACCAAATTTCTTCTGTACTCATATAATGTGTTGAGATTTTATTATTTTCAGGTACCTGTTTCTCTTCAGGAGAAAAAATCATTTTGAGCTCTCTCTTCAAGAGGTTCCACTTCTAGGGTTGTTTGTTTTGAGAATTTCGCCTATTCTGGGGCACTAGTGAGTAAACTTTTTTAGGAGTACCAACTTCTCTGTCCTGAATTATCCTCTTTTGAGGAACTTTATCTTTGGCTCCGACAGGTCTTCTACGCTTCTAGCGTGTTTTAGATTCATTTGCTGCTATATCACTCGATCTAGGAATATCAATTCTTGTTAGAGCGTTAACAGCTGGTATATAAGACTTTATTATTCTATTTGTGTCAGTAAATGCATCTGGCAATTAATTTGTAATATTTTGTAAATGAATAATATTTTAAACTTCTAGTTCACATTGATTAGTACGTGGATCAAGATGCGATAGCATTGGAGCATTCCAAGTAATTTCAAGTTGAGTTTCATATTGTGATTTTTTTTTCCTAATGATGGAAAAGCTGACTCATCAAAATAACAATTATTAAAACGTGCCTTAAAGACATCACTGATAGTGGTTTCAAATACCTAATAATGGAGGAAGAATCAAAACCCACATAAATTCCAAGTCGACGTTGGGGACCCATTTTAGTACGTTGGGGGGGTGAAATCGGAATACAAATAGCACAACCAAAAATTTTTATATGACTAATATTTGGTTTTTGACCAAGTACAAGCTGTAATGACGAGTACTTATGATATGTGGTTGGTCTAATACGAATTAGAGATGCTGCATGTAGTATGGCATGCCCCCAAGTAGAAACAGGTAATTTTGTCCTCATAGGTAAAGGCCGAGCAATTAACTGAAGTCTTTTAATGAAAGATTCGGCTAAACTATTCTGAGTATGAGTGTGTACAATAGAATACTCAACATCAATCCCAATAGACATGTAATAGTCATTAAATGATTGTGATGTAAACTCACCAGCATTATCTAGACGAATTGTTTTAATTGGATAATTTGGAAATTGTGCTCGTAATCTAATTATTTGAGCAAGCAATCTAGCAAATGCAATATTTCGAGTAGAGAGTAAATAAACACGCGACAATTTAGCAGATGCATCTATTAGAACCATGAAATAACGAAATGGATCACATGAAAGATGTATAGGACCACAAATGTCTCATTGAGTTCTTTGTAAAAAAGTTAGGAATTCAATAATTATTTTTGAGGGTAATGGTCTAATAATAAGTTTTTCTTGTAAACATGCAGTACATGGATAATCACTTAGTAAAAGAATCCTATGGTTCTTTAGTGGATGCCCATGTGAATTTTTAATAATTCGACGCATCATTATTGATTCAGGATGCCCAAGACGATCACGCCATACCATAAATAATTTTAGATCGGTGCACTTCTGGTGCACCACAACATGTGATTCAATTGATCTTATTGTGGTATAATATAATCCGAAAAAAAAAGACAGGAACTTTTTCTAATAATAGCTTCTGGCCAAAAATAGTAGAAGTAATACAAAGATATTTTTTTTATCTTTATCTATAGTTTCAATATGATAATCATTACGACGTAAATCTTTAAAACTTAACAGATTTCTTCTAGATCTGGTAGAATAAAATGTGCCGTCAATACAAAATTTTGTACCTTTAGGTAATATAATATTAGCTCTTCCAGAGCATTCAATTAATTTTGTAGATCATGATATTGTATTGACATTAGTCTTTGTCAATATTAATTTTGTAAAATATTTTTTATCACGAAGAATAGTGTGCGTTGTTGCACTATCTGTTAGACAAATATCTCCATCAATTGTATTATTTAAATTGGATAATGTATTAAGATCCATGATTCTTCACATAAGAAAAATTACACAAAATAAGATAATGTATATCACAATTAAGTTATAAACATTTATTGCAAATATAAATATAAAATAGCGATAATATTAACCGGTGTAGACATTCCCATCACCAATTAAATGATCAATTTTTTCACTTAGATCTTGAAAGAAATCAGAAACATCAAGATGGGTTATGTCAATAGGATTGTGATGGTCCACAAAATGTGTTTCTATTTCTTTTCCTTTGTCTTTATTAATGTTTAGTAAAGATCCACCAAATACTTGGGCGTACGACAGGTACGTGACCAATGCCCTTTCATGCCACATCTATAGCAAACATTTTCATATTTCTTGGGGGGTTTATTAAGCAAATTCTTCCCTTTTTCTTTTGATCCTTCAGAATTGTTCCACTTCTTGTAGAATGGCTTGTTTGCTAATTTCTGAATATAGTTTCCACGGTTGTGGTTATTTCTTCTACCACGTCCATATCTACGATCTCGTCCACGGTTACAATATGAGATTTTATTCATTTCAAGGAATGGTATATTAAATGATATACCATTTGCTTCTGGGAATGGTACAGATCCAGTTGAATGTGATTGGTGATTTTTTATCAAAAGCTCATTATTTTATTCGGCCACGAAAAGATAAAAAATCAGTTCAGAGTACTCTCTAAAATGACGCTCTCTATATTACTGCTACATGAGCAAATTAGAGGCATGAAATATGGAGTAAGTTTTTTCAAGCATATCTTCTTTAGAAATTTTTTCTCCACATAATTTTAGTCGTGAAAATTTTTTAAATAAAGCAGAATTGTACTCACTAACTAATTTAAAGTGTTGTAATCCCAAGTGCAACCATTCATAATGAGCTTTTGGAAGAATTACGGTCTTCTGGTGCTTGTATCTCTCCTTTAAATTATTTCACAAAATAAGTAAATCTTTTACCGCAAGATATTCAGTTTTTAATTTCTCATAGAGATGATGGCGTATAAAAATCATGGCCTTTGCACGATCCTGCAGAGATGCGCCATTTTCATATTTTATTGTTTCTCCAAAGTTCATGACATCAAGGTGGATCTCAACATCAAGTATTCAAGACAAATAATTCTTTCCCAAAATATCGAGAGCCACAAATTCTAATTTTGAGAGATTCGACATTATCTAAAACAAAACGATAAAGACAAATGAAATTAAATTTATTATGTACTTCATAATAAAAAAATTATTGTATGAGT